>BSBM01000696.1:8612500-8995000 GCA_027924585.1 Larix kaempferi | reverse complement strand
ATGACAATGATTATGAAGAGGAGGATGATGATGGGGATGAGGATGAGGATGATGGTGATGAGGATGATGATGGTGAGGATGATGGTGACGAGGATGATGATGGTGAGGATGATGATGGTGGTGGTGATGGTGATGATGATGATGATGGTGATGATGATGATGGTGATGATGATGATGGTGATGATGATGATGACGATGATGGTGGTGGTGGTGGTGATGATGATGATGATGATGGGGAAGGGGGGGATGACAATGATGATGAAGAGGAGGACAATGATGATGATGATGAGGATGATGGTGATGAGGATGATGATGATGATGATGGTGATGATGATGATGATGATGATGAGATGATGAAGAGGAGGACGATGATGATGATGATGAGGATGATGAGGATGATGATGATGATAATGATGATGATGATGATGATGATGGAGATGATGATGAGGAAGATGATGATGATGGAGATGTTGATGATGAAGGGGGAGATGAGGATGAGGATGATGGTGATGAGGATGATGGTGATAAAGATGGTGATGATGATGATCGCGATCACGATGGTGATGATGATGATGATGAACAAGATGATGATGATGGAGATGAGGATGATGGTGATGAGGATGATGATGATGATGGTGATGAAGATGATCATGATGATGATGAGTCGATGATGATGAAGATAGTGATGATGAAGAGGATGATGATGATGATGGTGATGAAGATGATCATGATGATGATGAGTCGATGATGATGAAGATAGTGATGATGAAGAGGATGATGATGATGATGATGATGATGAGGATGATGATGATGAGGATGATGATGATGATGGAGATGAGGATGAGGATGATGATGATGATGATGATGATGATGATGATGATGATGGTGATGATGAATATGGTGATGATGATGATCACGATGATGATGATGAACAAGATGGTGATGATGGAGATGAGGATGATGGTGATGAGGATGATGATGATGATGGTGATGAAGATGATCATGATGATGATTATTATCATGGTCATCATCATCAACATCTTCATCATCATCATCATCATCATCACCATCACCATCATCATCCTCATCACCATCATCCTCATCATCATCATCATCGTCATCCTCTTCATCATCACCATCATCATCATCATCCTCACCATCATCATCATCATCATCCTCATCATCATCATCCTCATCATCATCATCATTGTTCTCATATTCATCATCATTGTCATCTCCCCCTTCCTCATCAACATCTCCATCATCATCATCATCATCATGTACTCATCACCATCGTCATCATCATCAACATATTCATCATCATCATCATCATCATCTTCACCATCATCATCATCATCTGCATCATCCTCCTCATCTTCATTGTCATCTCCCCCTTTCTCATCAACATCTCCATCATCTTCACCATCATCATCATCATCTCCATCATCATCATCATCATAGTCATCTCCATCACCTTCGTCATCATCATCAACATCTTCATCATCATCACCATCATCACCATCGCCATCATCTTCATCATCATCACCATCATCACCACCATCCTCATAACCATCATCATCACAATGTCATCACCATCACCATCATCGTCATCATCCTCATCACCATCATCTTCGTCATCGTCATCATCGTCCTCCTCTTCATCATTACCATCATCATAATCATCCTCGCCATCATCATGATCATCCTCATGATGATGATGATGATGGTGGTGGTGGTGATGAGGATGATGATGATGATGGAGATGAAGATGATGATGATCATCATCATCTTCATCATCACCATCATCCTCATCCTCATCATTGTCCTCCTCTCCCCCATCATCATCAAACCCTCCTCGCATCATCGTCCTCATCTCCCCCTTCCTCATCAACATATCCATCATCATGATCATCATCATCATCATGGAGACGATAATGATGATGAAGAGGAGGACGATGATGATGATGATGATGATGATGATGATGATGATGCAGATGATGATGATGATGATGATGATGATGCAGATGATGATGATGATGATGATGATGATGATGATGATGATGATGATGATGATGAGGAAGGGGGAGATGAAAATGATGATGAAGAAGATGATGGTGTTGAAGATGAAGACCCTCCTCCTCATCATCACCATCATCACCATCATCACCATCACCATCACTATCATCATCATCAACATCTCCATCATCATCATCTTCTTATCATCACCATCACCATCACCATCACCATCACCATCACCATCACCATAACCATCATCATCAACATCTACATCACCATCATCATCATCATCATCTTATATCCTCCTTATATCCAAAATTAGACAAGCTCCATATGATGATGAAAACTATTTAGATAATGCTGATGAAGATGAAGATGATGATGACATTTAACCCCATAACTTGCCTATAATCCCTATAACCTTTAACTCTTAATCTACAATCCTTATAACCCTAACCCCCAAACCCCTAAACACCTAGAAGCACTTAAATGGACTTAGGGATTATGGGTTAGAATAGGGCCTAAAGGATTTTATGGAGGAGGGGCTCTAGGAATAAACAAAAACATTTAGATTTGTTGGGTAATAAATGCAGTGAACGTTACCCACCTAACTATACAACATTTAGCAGGGACACGCACGTGCTCCTGGCGCGCACGTGCATCCCTGCTGAACATGAAATTTAGAAAAACACCCACACTCTTCTCCTGCATTTTCCCCCTACTTCATCGCGTTTTGTTCGTTGTTTTCACACACAGTCCGACAAGCATTTACATTTTAGATTGAATTCATACACCATTTGGATAGAATACACAACATTTGGGGCTCTGTTTGGCTATTTGGATTGAATACACACCTCTTGGGCTCTATTTGGATCATTTGAGTGAATACACAACAGTTGGACTCTATTTGTCTCCTTGGATTGAATTCTCATGCTACTTGAACACACATGAACTCTTCTTACATATAGTGGACACATCAAAAGAGCATTTTACATTTGAAGCAAAGAGCAATCATAATCCTTGAGGTATGGTGACAATTTTATCTTGTAAAATGTATTTTAGTCTTCATTCACTTGTTTGAATGGCATCTAATTTTGTTTTTCCTCATGAATTGTATGATAGATCTATTTCAGTCTTCTTAATCTTCAACATAGACAATAAAAACATCTTACCAAAAAAAAACTACAACATGCACCAACCAATGCTTTCAACCTTTCATGAAGATAATAAAAAAAATTATTTGCATCACCGCCAATAACATTTCATAATCACATTCATCCATCTCATTGACAAACATTTGTTGAATTCCTCATGGTTTCACTACAACAACTCACACAAACACCTAAAGAATTGAAAACTCTTATTCTTTTGGGGCTATTTTCCCTCATCCATACCATGAAAATGAAGTGAGTAGGAGATTCTCCCTTGTAGCGAATTTGCTCGTACTAACATCCCATACCACCATCCAATACCATCCTACTGAGTTCCTAGAGGTGTTGTTGTAGTTATATGTAGGGCATTCCCAATAGCTTGTAAGATTATATGAAAACATTCTCACTAGATGTTGTTGTACATAATCAATTGCTACATCGAGCTTTAATAATCATGCACATCGAGTTTTAATATCTTATTTGTTGTTCATTCTTTCAGGGGTGATATTTTTGTTTTTCTAAAAAACGCATTGAATATGGGAAACAAACGTAATAATAAAAGAAATTCTAGAAGGAAGGAGCTTCCCCCTAAAAAGGCCCATGAGATAAGAGAAAATGCTAGGTTGTACATGCAAAAATGTAGAAATCAAAATGTTAGTGCCTTAGATCCATCAACAAGCAATGACGAAGTGGTTGAAGTCAATCAAATCTTGCCTGATGTCGAGTATGAAGGGATGGATGTTGAACAAGTTCTTAATTGGAAACCTCCCCAAGAAGAGCACACACATGGCGAACACACTCCCTGACAGGACCAATTTGTGAACGAAGGGCCACAACAAACCGTTGACGAGACTCGTACTTCCTTGCCGAATCCCTTTCCTCGACTATCAACTGGACGACGAAGAAATCCCAGACGTATTCATGTGGATGAAAGTTCATTTTCAGGACTTGAAGGTAAGATGCCCAAACGCACTATTGATTTCCATTGTAGCAAGATAATCAAAGATTTTTTTGAATCCAAAACCGATGCAGCAAAATGTCAATTGTTTCTTGCTTTTTTAAAATCACATTGTCTAGCTCATGTTAGGAGAATTTTGGGCATAAAGGTAGTTAGAAGTTTAGAGGCCAACAATCATGTTGTTAGAAATCTACAATATGCATTTAATTTGATTGGAAAAACTTCTCGTACAAAATATTTTAATGCGGCCTATCGTGTACTATCAGAATTGTTTGTAGACAAATCCACAAGGCAACGTCGCCTACTATCACACACATGTAAAATATTTAAAGTAGATAGAAAGACTCTTCAAAATTATTCTGCCATTAGAGAAAAAATTGAGACCCCAAGCCAAAAAGATTGTTGGGCCTTTGTTGGTAGGTTACCTCATTCAGACATGAAGCTCATTGATGATGTTAAAGAACTAGTGCAAATTTTTTGGCATGATAACACTAGGCCGTCATCGAATCAAAGAGATGTTTTAAAGTTGAGAAAAGGTGTTAGGGGGGGTGAACCCCATGTCAAGCACTTCTTTGACACGGCACAAACAGAACTCTATGAGAGGTTCAAGAATGAGCACACACAATTGAACTTGGGCCAAAGGTCCTTTGAAAAATGCAAACCCTGGTATGTTAGAATTTGCATTGATTGCAATACATATTGTTGTAGATACCATGTAGAATTTGAGTACTATTACGATACATATAGACATATATTTTGTGGTTTTCATATTAACATTGTGCAGGATTTCCCATCGTTACAACCACCGAATGCATCTAGAGAATTTATAAATAGCATAATGTGTCCAAGACCTAAAGGACAAAAATATGATAAAAGAGCATGTTTATATGGGACATGTTCCAGTTGCAGTGGATTTGCATTATTGAGCCGCTGCATCCACGCAACCGTGGAGCATGAATTTGGGAGGATGTCAATAGAAATGCAGAACTTCCAGTACATAACATATCAAGTAGATAGTTCGAAGGAAAGCAAAAAAATTGCATTGGTGAAGTCATAGGTAATCTAAGTTTGCATACTTTCATATTGTACATGTTGAATTTGTACATATATATTCAGATTGAAAATGTCATGTTGTATTAATTCCCTTGTTTTTGTGGCACCATGTACAAATTTGCAATTTCATGAAGGAATTCTACCAAAAGACCGAGCAGTATGTACAGCATGTCCATGTAGCACGATGGCAGGATGAACAGTACATACAATGCAGGGACACCTTTCCCAATGGCACAATATTGTCAGTTGTGGACTTTGTTGAAAACTACACCCTACAACCACAGAATGAGATTCAAAGTCAATACTATTATTTATACCAAGTTAGCATAATGGTCCATATCACGTATAGGCACGCGCCAGAGAGAATAAATGACATGAGGATAATATTGAAAGAGACCAACTTCTACATCAGTGACGACAGGTGCCACGACCTGCATTATGTGCAACATTGCTTAAAAATTTTCTATGATTAGCTGAAGGAGAGAGGTATACAGATGGATCAACATTGGATATGGTCAAATGGTTGTGCAAGCCAGTTCAAAAATGCACGTGTTTTCCAGTGTTTGAGTATTTTGCACAAGACTTATGATGTGCTGCATGTATGGAACTATTTTGAGAAGGGCATGGAAAGGGAGAGCACGACAGGGATGGAGCATGTCTCAAAACTTCCCTGCGAAGGGAGGAAATGAGGTGCATGAGAGACCCTCATATTTAGAATTCCAAATCCATAGTTCGATGGTACAAAGAAAAAATGTCATATCAAACCATGGAGCAAAACATACCAATAGGTAGAGGACATGTTTTCAGAAATTTCTGGAATGTAGTTGATATAGATCGATCACGTTCTTACAGTTGTAGTACTGTGCAAGGCACTCATGGATTTCATTCGGTTCGAAGCTCAAACAACCCCTTATTTGAAATATGGACGTGAAAACTTGCTTGCTTTTGTGGGTCTTGCAGTAGTTGTGAGTGGGTTGATGAATGGGATCATGTATCACTTGCAGTGGACCCACGTGCAGTTGTTGAAACAATCCATTTAGAGGAAGGCCAATCCTCTTTTTCGAATGAATATGATCATATATCTGATCTTGTACAACTAGGTAAACATTTATGCATGCATATCCCAATTCCCTCCTTGTTTTTGTAATTATCCAAGTTATCAAACCACTACTGTTGGAATATGACCTAAAATGCATTTTTGCAGGACACATCTACACAGTTGTCACCCCGACAGATAGTGCAATTGGGACGAATTATTGGTTGGCATGATGCATCCAGGGGAAGCAAACCCTCCTCGCATCATTAACCGATAGTGAAGGCATTACCTTTCTGACTAGCTCGATGGTTGTTCAGGGGGGATATCTTACAGTAGATGTAAAGGGACCAAAGAGCAATGGCTACACATACATGGATTATAGACCAGGTTCACGGGTGTATCACTTTACGAACCTCATCGTTGGTACAAACATCCAACTGCAAACAATGTCAACGAAGACATCAAACAAGGTACACTAATTACTACCTCATGCAGAGCATGAAAGGTTGTTCGAGACAATAAAAAATCGAGAGGATCCAGAAGGCCTAATTGATTGAGGTACATAGTGTAGCCATGTGATTGTTTATTCATGCATGATTAATATTATTCATGTTAGATAGGAATTTGATATCTTATATCTTATATCGTTTATTTGATGTATGAGTTATGATTAAGTTATGATTTATAGCCATGTTATTGTTTATTCATGCATGATTAACCCTAGAAGCACTAATATAACCCTACAAACATAATCTGGCCCTAGAAATCCTAGAAAGATAAACTAACCCTAGAACACTAATTTAACACTAGAAAACTAAGCTAGAATACTATAAACCTAATCTAGTCCTAGAAACCTAAACTAGCCCTAGAAACACTAATCTACCCCTCAAAAACTAATCTAGAATCCTAGAAACCTAATCTGGATATTGCCCCTATTTTCTCTACCACTCACTCCATTTGGAGCTTTAGGAATTGTTTAAATATTGGTCTAGTATTTGGATGAATATGAGGATCATTTGGGAGCTATGATTATTCTTCATTGGCTTCTTGAGTTGGTTCTTCATTGCCTTCATCCACATAATAATGGATAATTTCATTGTTGTTCAAATATGTTGGCAACGAGGGCATGTTAAGGCTTTTTTCATTAGCGTTAGTAACAATATTCATATTCATATTCATGATGGCTTATGATAACAATTCATGCTAGGTTTTTTGGCTTTGCAATGTCATTTTTTCATTGAGGCTTCTTGCCACTTGACAACCTTCAATCATATTCAATTCAATAGTGTCATTTTGAATCGGTTCTAGAGAATATGTATGTGGTTCATGTGATGCAACAACTTCCATATTGTCTTGAGCTACTTCATCATCTAATTAAGTAGCACTAACATGTTCATCATTGTCACCTAATGGTTGGAAATGTCCTTGAGGGAGGCTTTAGACCTACCTCACCCATGTCAATGCTTGAGTTTTTGGAGGTTGACCTCCCACCCCACATGTCCTCGTCCTCATCATCTTCTTCATCATCACCTTCATCACCATATTCATCACCATATTCATCACCATCACCATCATCATCAACTTCTTCATCATCATCAACTTCTTCATCATCATCACCATCATCATCATCATCATCATCAACATCTTCATCATTATTGTCATCTCTAGGTTCCTCATCAACATCTCCATCATCTTCATCATCATCTTCATCACCATCACCATCATCATCAACGTCTTCATCAACATCACCATCATCATCATCATCATCATCAACATATTCATCATCATTTTCATCTCTAGGTTCCTCTTCAACATCTCCATCATCATCATCTTCTCCATCATCATCATCATCATCTTCATCACCATAACCATCACCATCAATGTCTTCATCATCATCACCATTTCCATCATCATCACCAT
Organism: Larix kaempferi; assembly: GCA_027924585.1. Lineage (NCBI taxonomy): Eukaryota > Viridiplantae > Streptophyta > Pinopsida > Pinales > Pinaceae > Larix > Larix kaempferi. The sequence continues at coordinate 8,986,866 of BSBM01000696.1, read as the reverse complement.
CTTCATCATCATTGTCATCTCTAGGATCCCCATCAACATCTCCATCATCATCATCTTCTTCATCATCATCACCAACATCTTCATCACCATCACCATCTTCATCATCATCACCATATTCATCATCATTGTCATCTCTAGGTTTCTCATCAACATCTCCATCATCATCATCATCATCATCATCTTCATCACCATCACCATCATCATCACCACCATCATCATCATCATCATCAACATCTTCATCATCATTGTCATCTCTAGGTTCCTCATCAACATCTCCATCATCATCATCTTCTCCATCATCATCATCATCATCATCATCATCATCATCATCACCATCACCATCATCATCAACGTCTTCATCATCATCATCACCATCATCATCATCATCATCAACATATTCATCATCATTGTCATCTCTAGGTTCCTCGTCAACATCTCCGTCATCATCATCTTCTCCATCATCATCATCATCATCTTCATCACCATCACCATCATCATCAACGTCTTCATCATCATCACCATCATCATAATCATCATCAACATCTTCATCATCATTGTCATCTCTAGGTTCCTCATCAACATCTAGCCATAAGTGCCCGCTTGACAATTTTGCAAATTTGACCCCAATGTGCAAAAATTGCACACTCCCTTACTGAGGAAAACCCTAGTTTCCAAAATGGACCTACAAGGTGACACACGGGCCACGGGACCAGAGGAGAGGGGCACCCCTAACACTATCTCGATGTCCTAAACCCAATGGAGTCTACGGTTTGTCGATCGGAGCCACAGTCGTCATTCTATGGCTCGTTCCATCTCGCATCCAAAAGGCCTTCAGAGACTCCTGTCGGGGGCATAGAACTCCAACCGTGCAACAAAACCGAGTTCTGGGGAGTTCTGCAAGTGTGTCTAGGGAGGTTCTACTAGGAACGCTAGCCATAAGTGCTCAGTGGACGATTTTGCAAAGTTGACCCCCGTGTGCAAAAATTGCACACTCCCTCACTGAGTAAAACCCTAGTTTCCAAAATGGACCTACAAGGTGACACTCGGGCCATGGGATCAGAGGATAGGGGTACCCCTAGCACTATCCTGACGTCCTAAATCCAACGGAGTCGACGGTTTGTCGATCAGAGCCACGGTCGACATTCTATGGCTCGTTCCGTCTCGCATCCAAAAGGCCTTTAGGGAAACCTGTTGGATACCTGCAGGGGGCATAGAACTCCAACCGTGCAACAAAACTGGGTTTTGGGGAGTCCTACAAGTGTGTCTAGGAAGGTTCCGGCTGGGAACGCTATCCATAAACGCCTGGTGGATGATTTTCCAATGTTGACCCCCGTGTGCAACAATTGCACACTCCCTTACTAAGCAAAACCCTAGTTTCCAAAATGGACCTACAAGATGACACCCAGGCCACGAGACCGGAGGAGAGGGGCGCCCCTAGCACTATCCCGACGTCCTGAATCCAACGGAGTTGATGGTTTGTCAATCGGAGCCATGGTCGTCATACTATGGCTCATTCCTTCTCGCATCCAAAAGGCCTTCGGGGACATCTGCTGGATACCTGCTGGGGGCATAGAACTCCAACAGTGCAACAAAATCGGGTTCTGGGGAATCCTGCAAGTGTGTCTAGGAAGGTTCTGACTGGGAACGCTAGCCATAAGTGCCTCGTGGATGATTTTTCAAAGTTGACCCCCATGTGCAAAAATTGCACACTCCCTTACTAAGCAAAACACTAGTTTCCAAAATGGACCTACAAAGTGACACCTGGGCCACAAGGCCAGAGGAGATGGGTGCCCCTAGCACTATCCCGGCGTCCTGAATCCAATGGAGTTGACGGTTTTCCGATCAGATCCACAGTCATCATTCTATGGCTCGTTTCGTCTCGCATCTAAAAGGCCTTCAGGGACACCTACTGGATACCTACCGGGGGCATAGAACTCCAACTGTGCAAAAAACTGGGTTCCAGGGAGTCTTGCAAGTGTGTCTATGGAGGTTCCAGTTGGGAACGCTAGCCATAAGTGCCTGGTCGACGATTTTGCAAATTTGACCCCAATGTGAAGGCCTTTCCAATCTTGCTCAAGGGGACCATTTCTCGTCTGGAGGCACCCGGGCGTGCGTGGCCATCGTGGATAGGTCCACAATGGCCACGTGGACTTGTGGGAGCCGACAGAATCCAAGTCATCTCGTCGGTTTGGCTCCTGCGGCCCCAGAGCAATTCCTCAAAGTGTCCCTGAATGGCCCTAGGTTGCTCGACGAAAATGCCCGCAGCACCCAAACCGTAGCTCCGATCACAAATTCGTTGATTCTGATGGATCCCGGACGCCGGGTTTCAGCTAGGGGACCTCCCATAGCGCGCTTAGGTGTCCCAAAAATGGTGTCAATGTGCCATCTCAGGAGCTATGGTTTTGCTCAGTGAAGGCCTTTTGAATATTGCTCAAGGGGGCCATTTCTCATCTAGAGGCCCCCGGGCAAGCGTGGCCACCGTGGACATGTCCACAATGGCAATGCGCACATGTGGGAGCCGACATAATCCAAGTCCGCTCGCCGGTTTTGGTTCCATTCCCCCGTAGCAAATCCTCAAAGTGTCCCTGAATGGCCCCAGGGTGTCGGACCAAGATACCCGCAGCAGCCAAACCATGGCTCCGGTCATGGATCCGTCAATTCCGATGGATCCAGGACGTTGAGTTTCAACTAGGGGACCCCCCACAGCATGCCTCCAACCCCCAAAAATGTTGTTATTGTGCCATTTCCTAATCTAAGGTTTTGCTCAATGAACCCTAGCTCCTTCATTGAGCAAAACCGTAGCTCCGAAGATGGCACATTGGCACTGCTTCTTGGACTTTGAGGAAGGTTGTGGGGGGGGGGGGGGGGGCTAGTTGAAAATCGGTGTCCTGAATCCATCGGAATCGATGGATTCGCAATCGGAGCCACGGTTTGGGTGTTGCGGGCATTTTCGTCGAGCACCCCGGGGCCATTCAAGGACACTTGAGGAATTGCTCCAGGGCCACGGCAACCAAACCGATGAGCGGACTTGGATTATGTCATCTCTCATAGGTCCACATGGCCATTGTGGACCTGTCCACGGTGGCCACGCATCCCCGGGGGACTCTGGATGAGAAATGGCCCCCTTGAGAAATATTCGAAAGGCCTTCACTGAGCAAAACCCTAGCTCCGGAGATGGCACATTGGCACCATTTTAGGGACTTTGAGGCACATTGTGGGGGGTCCCCTAGCTGAAATCCGGCGTCTCGGATCCATCAGAATTGACGGATTCACGATCGGAGCCACAGTTTGGGTGTTGCGGGCATTTTCTTCGGGAACCTCAAGGCCATTCAGGGACACTTTGAGGAATTGCTCCGGGGCCACGGGACCCAATCCAGTGAGCGGACTTGGATTATGTTAGCTCCCATAGGTACACATGCGATTGTGGACCTGTCCACGGTGGCCACGCACACCCGATGGCCTCAGGGTATAAATGGCCCCCTTAAGCAGTATTCGAAAGGCCTTCACTGAGCAAAACCCTAGCTCCAGAGATGGCACATTGGCACCGTTTCTGGGACTTCAAGGCACGTTGTGGGGGGTCCCCTAGCTAAAACATGGCATCCCGGATCCATAGGAATCAACGGATTCACGATCGGAGCCATGGTTTGGGTTCTACGTTCGTTTCTCCATTGTCGAGGCATTTGAGGCCGAAAAGGATCTGGTAAGCATTCGTTTTTCAAAAGTGGTTCAAAGGCTCTTGCATCTTGGAAGTGACCAAGAGTATCTTGCAGTGTGATAAGTATGGCCTTATCCTTAGGCATTTCATGAATTTGAGGCCAAAAATAACAACAGACGAGAAACTTGATTTGTTTCTCCATTGTCGAGGTGTTTGAGGCCGAAAAGGATCTGGTAAGCATTCGTTTTTCAAAAGTGGTTCAGAGGCTCTTGCATCTTGGAAGTGACCAAGAGTATCTTGCAATGTGATAAGTATGGCCTTATCCTCGGGCCTTTCATGAATTTGAGGCCAAATGTAACAACAGAGGAGAAACCTGAGCTGTTTCTCTATTGCCGAGGCGTTTGAGGCCGAAAAGGATCTGGTAAGCATTCATTTTTCAAAAGTGGTTCAAAGGCTCTTGCATCTTGGAAGTGACTCTATTCTTTATTTTCATTTCCGCTAATACTGAACTGGGTTTTTATTTTAATTTTTTTAATGACACATTTTACCAACAGGATTCTACTGTGAATTGTGTTTGGTGATAAAGGATTTTACTGTGGATTGTGTTTGGTGACATTTATGGTGACTCCCAAGGAACATATTGAAAAGATCAGGAAAGATAAGTTCTGTGTTGGGGAAAAATAAAATCCACTTACAGAACCTCCCTAGACACACTTGCAAGACTCCCCAGAACCCGGTTTTGTTGCACGGTTGGAATTCTATGCCCCCGACAGGTATCCAACAGGTGTCCCTGGAGGCCTTTTGGATGCAAGACGGAACGAGCCATAGAATGACGACCGTGGCTTTGATCGACAAACCGTCAACTCTGTTGGATTCAGGACGTCAGGATAGTGCTAGGGGTGCCCCACTCCTCCAGTCCCATGGCCTGGGTGTCACCTTGTAGGTCCATTTTGGAAACTAGGGTTTCACTCAGTAAGGGAGTGTGCAATTTTTGCACACAGGGGTCAACTTTGGAAAATCCTCCACCGAGCACTTATGGCTAGCGTTCACAGTCGGAACCTCCCTGGACACACTTGTAGGAATCCTCAAAACCAAGTTTTATTACACGGTTGGAGTTCTATGCCCCCGACAGGTATCCAGCAGGGGTCCTTGAAGGCCTTTTGGATGCGAGACGGAACGAGCCATATAATGACGATCATGGCTTCGATCGACAAACTGTCGAATCCGTTGGATTCAGGACATCGGGATAGTGCTAGGGGTGCCCCTCTCCTCCGGTCCCGTGGCCCGAGTGTCACCTTGTAGGTCCATTTTGGAAACTAGGGTTTTGCTCAGTAAGGGAGTGTGCAATTTTTGCACACGGGGGTCAACTTTGGAAAATCATCCACCAAGCACTTATGGATAGCATTCCTAGCTGGAACCTCCCTAGACACACTTGCAGGACTCATCGGAACCCAGTTTTGTTTCACGGTTGGAGTTCTATGCCCCCGGCAGGTATCCAGCAGGTGTCCCTGAAGGCCTTTTGGATGTGAGACAGAATGAGCTATAGAATGTTGACCGTGGCTCCAATTGACAAATCGTCGACTACGTTGGATTTAGGACATCGGGTGCTAGGGGTGCCCCCCTCCTCCGGTGTCGTGGCCCGAGTGTCACCTTGTAGGTCCATTTTGGAAACTAGGGTTTTGCTTAGTAAGGGAGTGTGCAATTTTTGCACACAGGGGTCAACTTTGCAAAATCATCCACCGGGAACTTATGGCTAGCGTTCCCAGCCGGAACCTCCCTAGACACACTTGCAGGACTTCCTGGAAACTGGTTTTGTTGCACAACTGGAGTTCTATGCCCCTCGCAGGTATCCAGCAGCTGTCCCTGAAGGCCTTTTGGATGTGAGACGGAACAAGCATAGAATGACAACCGTGGCTCCGATCGACAAACTGTTGACTCCGTTGGATTCAGGACGTCGGGATAGTGCTAGGGGATCCCATCGCCTCTAGTCCTATGGCCTGGGTGTCACCTTGTAGGTCCATTTTGGAAACTAGGGTTTTGCTCAGTAAGGGAGTGTGCAATTTTTGCACATAGGGGTCAACTTTGCAAAATCGTCCATCGGGCACTTATGGCTAGCGTTTCCAGCTGGAACCTTCCTAGACACACTTGCAGGACTCCCCGGAACCCGGTTTTGTTGCACGGTTGGAGTTCTATGCCCCCGACGGGTATCCAACAAGTGTCCCTGAAGGCCTTTTGGATGCGAGACAGAACAAGCCATAGAATGACGACCGTGGCTCCGATCGACAAACTGTCGACTCCGTTGGATTCAGGACATTGGGATAGTGCTAGGGGTGCCCCTATCCTCCGGTCCTATGGCCCAGGTGTCACCTTGTAGGTCCATTTTGGAAACTAGGGTTTTGCTCAGTAAGGGAGTGTGCAATTTTTGCACATTGGGGTCAAATTTGCAAAAATCGTCGACCGGGCACTTATGGCTAGATGTTGATGAGGAACCTAGAGATGACAATGATGATGAAGATGTTGATGATGATTAGGATGATGGTGATGATGATGAAGACTTTGATGGTGGTGGTGATGGTCATGGTGATGGTCATGGTGATGACGGAGATGTTGATGAGGAACCTAGAGATGACAATGATGATGAAGATGTTGTTGATGATGATGATGATGAAGATGTTGTTGATGATGATGATGATGATGATGGTGATGATGATGAAGACATTGATGATGATGGTGATGGTGATGAAGATGATGATGATGATGATGGAGAAGATGATGATGACGGAGATGTTGATGAGGAACCTAGAGATGACAATGATGATGAAGATGATGATGATGATGATGATGATGATGATGATGATGATGAAGACGTTGATGATGATGGTGATGGTGATGAAGATGAAGATGATGATGATGATGACGGAGATGTTGATGAGGAACCTAGAGATGACAATAATGATGATGATGATGATGATGATGATGATGACATATATGATGATGGTGATGGTGATGAAGATGATGATGATGATGATGATGGAGAAGATGATGATGATGGAGATGTTGATGAGGATGATGGAGAAGATGATGATGATGGAGATGTTGATGATGATGGAGAAGATGATGATGATGATGATGATGATGTTGATGATGAAGATGATGATGATGGAGATGTTGATGATGGCATGTATTTGTAGCAATGTGTAGATAAAAGTTGGTCAACATGAAATACTCATGCAAGCCAACATGCACAGAGCATTGATCATGTGAAGATTTCAATTATTGGCAATGGCATTTCGCATTGGAATTCCATTTCATCTCCTCCCTTCAAACTATTTTTTTTTTACGTTTTGAATTTTTACATTGCCCTTGACACGAAGTTTTAGTGACAAAATAACCCTTCAGCAATGAAGTTAGACTTAAAAAAATATCATTTAATAATATTTTTTTTATTAAAGAATAATTCGTGGAAGTTAATGTTTGGCCACATGTAATGCAACAAAACAAAACTTTCAATTTAAACACGTTGCATTAATGGTGTAATTGAAATTGTGAAATTCTATTTCAAATGACTTGGCTTTAAAGACCAGATAAATATAGTATGCCATTTATAGAGGCTATTCATTAAAAAAAACATTGCTATTGAGACTGTACTATGATGTTCTCCCCTTCCTTTGTCAAAAGAAGATTAATAAGGTTGTTTTTCCAAGGTATAGGATGTTTTGGATTTCTCAACTATTATTGCATGTGAACTTGCACATACCAAGCTACAACAAATATTTCATGGAAGTGGATTTGTCTATGTGAATAGATAAGTGAAAATATTTTAGAAACAAGACCTATAAATTTTAACTTGGAAGTATTGGAAATGTACAAAGTGGGATTGAGAGGCTTGATGGTGATTGTAGTAGTGGGCATGGTATTGGTTAGAATGATGTCGTGATAGTGGAATTAAACATTAAGATGGTGACCCTAGAGCTTGGATCCTAGCCTAAAAACACGAGATCCTAGCCTAAAAACCCTAGTTGTTAGCGTAAACCCTAGTTTGTATTCTAATCACAATGAAACCCTATTATGTAGCCTAAGATCTAGCCCTAAATTATAATACATATAAAAATTAAATCATTTTCATTGTACATATATATCCATGTGCATACATTTGAATCAAAATCACTATACACATATATGCATAGTATCTCATCTATATAGCAAGGGTCCATCATCAACTAGAAAACCATTGTACCTAGCATCGGATACATAATTTAGAAACCTAATGGTTTGAAATTGGTTGTACCATGAAGATTTTTATAAGGTGGATATGCACACCTATGACAACCTTCTCAATGGATGGCAAACCTAATATTATCATAACATTAGTAAATCTTAGTCCAACATGTAGTAATGCTTACATGTTCTAGTGTTGATGGCGCACTAATGGATGCATGCAACTTGATGAGGGTGTATGTGTGACTCCATTGATGTAATGCAAGTCCTAACTATCTTTAACAAGTGTCTAAGTGTCCAGTGGATGAATGAGGATGTCCTAATACCCCTCAATCCCTTCCAGACAGAATTCGAAAGCATTTTGGGTATTGGGGTAACAAGTTGGTGTGTTGAGGTGGATATAGGCTCACAAATACACCTCATAGTAGTCATTTATTGTAATGTCAACTATATGTGTTTAAGTCAATGTGTCTACATAATATTAGATCGCTATCACATAATGATAAATTAAGGAATTCCTAATTGTAAATGGTAGTGGATGTGATGGCCATCAAATCAAAGGTGGCTATATCCATGAGTGAGAATTAATGAACTAGTTATACATTGTGCTCAAGGTTGTCCTATTTGTATGGTGACAATTGATTAAGAAATGATTCCATAACTTGGTTATTAATTTCTTGCATGATCTTAAGTAGACCAAATGGTCAATATAAATACTAGTGACGACATTTCATTATGTAGAGTATGGACATTTTGAATCTCATTATGTAGAGCTATTAAAAATCATGTTGGATCTCATTTTAACCTTTTGACAACAATGGAAATTTTCTATTTTTAAGTATTCTTTTCCTAGTACTCAAGTTCCCAATATATATCTTATGTGCCATGAGGTGTGATTTGTCCATCCATTTATTCCGTTTGTTTTTAGATTAATTCTCACACGTGATTTTGTTTCACTTAGCCTATGTTTATAATGTTTTCTTAACATAGATAACATTACAATATTTTACATGTGGAAAGATAAACCAAGCTGAACTATGATATCCAACTTCTCTTCTAAGATCTAGGTAAGCTTCAGGTTGATTCAAATTATCAACTAATGCATGGACATCATTGGTACCAAAACTTAAGACCGCATGCCATGGACGGATAGAAGTAAAAAACAAATTTAGACAACATCACATCATGATACACACAACATGAGACAACAAGATACTAATATAGACAACATCGATATAAATCACATAACAAAAAATCCATGTACATCAAGGCTACAAAACTCATCCAAACATATACAATTTCTGGAAAATAGTGGAACATGGTTCCCAATGTACATACAATGGCAACTTGTGCCCTATAGAAAATGCGACAACTCATGCCGTAGATCCAAAATACATGGAAACTCGTGCCGTAGATACAAAGTACATGGAAACGGGTGCACAAAAGTGCCACATCATGGCTCATGTACATAACATGGCGGGTCAAGCATTGTGACCACCCCCGTCACTCCCAGGCGCATCTCCAAGGTCAATCTTCCTATTCTTTGAGCTACCGATGACTCGGGTCTTGCTCCGTCTAGGAGTAGACCGTCTCTCTGGGCTTTGGAACAAATGATATAAGATACCGTCATTTTCAAGCATTTGCTACATTTACCACATTTATAAAACAAATGTAGAATTTGAATCTTAAATAAATCACCTCTGATGCGAGTGGGAAACGTGAGGTAGGTGTCCTGGATCTACGGAGCCTCTCAGCAATTCCAGCCTACAACATTTACAACAATCATTTCATTGAAAAGTAATAATTGCTTAAATTAATTTTTGTTAATGCATCAAAATATTTTCATAAATTAGCTTGATTCTCACCGTGAACACCTCCGACGATGGACATGGCTGGGCTTTTGGGCTAGTAGGTGGAGCAGATGGCTGGACAACCAGCTCTGATGCAGTCATGGGGGGGGGGGCGTAGATGTAGTGGCAACCACTACAGGTGAAACCACTGGAGATACAGATGAGGATACTGGAAGAGTAGATGCCACAATAGTGGCAGGAAGTGGGGATGATATGGTGGGAGAAGACATGGTGGTATGGGGTGGAGGAGGACGTCATGGATGATGAACCCCTACAGGTTGTACGATAGAGGGTATCGAACGAAAAGGACTAGGGGGGTGTTGAGGGATGTTGCATGGGAGGGTAGTCCTGCATAGAGGGAGGAGGATGGACGAAAGGGAGGTTGTGGACGAAGAGGGGAAGCTGGAAGGAAGGGGGGCATGGACGAATGGGGGAGGATGGATAGACAGGGGGCATGGATAAATTGGGGAGGATGTATAGATGGGGGGGCATGGACGAGTGGGGGAGGATGGATGGAGGGGAGAGTATGGCCAGAGAGGGGGGGTTGGATGGAAGGGAGGGGGTGTACGGAGGGAGGGGTCTATATGGAAGCGAGGGGGGGGACTCATGGGAGACGGTGGAAACATAGGACTAAAATGGGGACCTGTAGCTGTTGGTGGCACCTACATATACATTTGTAATATCACAATTTAGTAAACAAACAATAAATTAAACCATAGTAAGTCATAATAAATTAAAACATAGTAAGTCGTAATAAATTAAACCATAGTAAGTCGTAACAATTCAAATTAGAAGTGTGCTTTTAACTACACATTGTACCTGTGTATATGGTGATCTTCCAATCCATGGCGGGGATGGTTGATCACCGTAGTCAGGGAACACCTGTGGACACCAAAATGCATGCATGTTATGAACATGTTGAACAAGTCATTATTTAGGCAATCAAGATATTCAAAAACATTGTACGGACTATCAACGCGTATGCCATAAATATAAATAATTAAGTAATAACAATATTGTGTGAGGTACTGAAAATACCTCCGTGTGAGGTGCCGCAATTTCAGTTGCAGCTGCCATTGCTGCATCCAAGTTGGGAGATCCTACGTTCTCCCATGTTGGTGTCTCAGCTCTGAATAATTGTACATTGAAATAATAGTTTAAGTCAAACAAAAATACTTTAAAAATACTTTACAAGTTATCAAGTGATGATTGAAAACACATTAAAAAATTTGTTGACCTGATCCATATAACAATCCTTGATCGGGATAGGGAAAGTGTGCCCGCAATGGGGACAAAGATGTGGCATTGTCCCCATTGAACTGGAATGCCTAGCATGGATACCACCGGTGACAAGTCTATCATGGCCCTGTCGTGAAGGCCCTGCACCTGGATCTCTATCAAGGTCACCCTACCTCTCCACTGTAGTCGCTGCTACAAAGGAGGTGTGTCTGAGGAGTCCACGTGCAACATTCCTCATTGCCTCCTCAATCTGATCAAGCTTGTGGGGTAACTGAGGTGGCTAGGGAGAGGGGTTGGGGTCGCGCCTAGGAGCTGGTGGCCCTCTTAGTGTGTTCCTCCTGGTAGCAGGACGATCTTGGGCAGAGCCACGCCCAACACCCTGGAACTCAGTTATGTCAAAATAGTTGACATGTAAGCCAAGCATAAACTCAGCCCACAATTGTAGAAGGAAGTACTGTGGAACCTCCCTATTATTGCATGGAGGTTTATTGTACACCATGAACCACCTCTACATCCAATTGTCCCTCCATGGTTGGTAATGACACCAATCCGTGTAGACACATGGATTTCTAGTGTTGGGTGGTTGTTGTGTTCTTGGATCGGTGAACAAACTGTACAATTGGGCCTTTGTAATATTCAAATCTTTTATTGCTTCTTGGAAATGCCCGTGGAGTAATACTCCCGCATCCTAGCCCTATATTCAGTCATGTCGGTTAATTGGCAATGTGCATGGATGAGGGAGTCAATTGAGCTCTCAATTGACGTGGCAAGAGACACTTGAGATGGTTCCCCCGTGTTTCTTAGTTCTCGAGTGTGCACTCTCATTTCATTTACATAATGGTTAAGGTCATCTTGTTCAACATTTGGTTGGGGGTTTTGGTTTTCTTTGGCATTGGGTCCAAGGTTTGGGTTTTCTTCTGTTCCATCAGACTCCGGGTTAATATTTTGTTCACTCATTGTCTCGGTTTACAATCTGCAATTGAGAATTGGTCCATTGTTTTAAAAATTTGGGAATTATTAACAATTTAATAAACAAAAAATTGACACAAAGAATGAATAAAATGACAAGAAAATTCGAAATTACCTATCCAATCAACGTGTTGATGAGTTGGTGGATCGAATTGGTGGGTTTTGGAGTGCAAATGGCCTCTTATGGTGGTTGTAGTCATGCGCACGTGGAGGTGAAAGTCGCGTTCGGATCCAATGACAAGAATGGGGAATTCGGATCTGTTTTTTTTAATAGGAGCACGTGCACGCACGCGCCAAGAACGCCCACGTGCCTCGGTTCGGTACCAAACCTAGCAGCGCGTGCGCGTAGTTCCTTTATTCCCGCTAGCGTGTCCCCATTGCAACGGTTTTGGGGAGCAATGTTGTGCGACCGCCCACATGTATTCCTTGTTTTTTTTGTAATTTATGGTTTAAATCTTAATGTTTTATATTTTGTTCTATCATGTTGTCAATGTTTTCCTATATTTGATTATGTACAAATTATGCATAGTTACTTGAAATAAATCGCATGTTATTTCAGAAGTAACTACTTCAGAAGTAAATGGAGCTGGAAATAATTTATAAAATGAAATAGATATTGTATTCATTTGCAAAAGATATGCAGAAAATAAACTAATAGTCATAAAACATAAATTTTGTATTATATCACCCATGTTTAGAAAACATACAACCTTAGAAAAAGTCCAGATTTAGAACTTTGAAGTACATTACAATATAGGATTCTTGTATAGGTGCATCCTTTCCTTGGAATGATTTTTATATTTTGGATCTTACCCATGAGTGCACTCTATATTTCAATTTACATTTGATGAAGATTCTTTCATGTATTCACTTATCTTTGATGTATCCCTGATTTGGTTGTTGACCAAACACAAGCAGAGGTGCCATGGTCTTGATGAGATGAGCACTTGGTTACATTGGATTTATGATTTCACCTAGTGATTGCTTCATCTCATGCTTATATTAGTTTACAATGAGTAAGCTCTTTAGCATGAGCATTAGGATTGGTTGCAATTCATTTTGATTGACTAAGTTATATTTTCATTTGCACATGTATCTGCATTTGATCTACTTATTGCTTTACACATATTGATGTTATACATGCATTACATTCTAATTTACATATTGCTTTGTGCATTTGATTGACTTTCATTTCATGTCATATGATGTTATTTCATTTCATGCACTTTACTTTATTTTGCGGAATAAAATGATCTACTAGTTCCTTTATGTTTTGATTTATGTGGATAGGGGAAAGGCACTTGTGTCTTCACCCATTGATAGGATTTGATCTGCACTTTGGGTTTTTATGCAGGGGATAGGTTGATATTCTGGATTTCTCATGCACTCTCTCATAGAGTACATGTCCCACAGTTGGAGCTAGATTTTACCCCCTCTTCAGCAGTGGTGACTTTGATCATAGATTTAGATGTGAGATCTGTGGTCCCACCATCGATCATTAGTTAGAGGTACTCTAACCTTGTCAAATGATCCATGTGGGATGTGCCTGGTCAGAAAAAAATGCCTGATCCTCTAGTGATGTGATATTTTCTAACCTTCATTTACTCTTCGCATGTTTTCTGATATGACGGTATGTTAGCATGAGATGTTACATGTATGCTTTATGATGACTCATATATTTAAATTGTTGCTTGTCACTTAATCTAACCTTAGTGTGGTTCTTTTAGCTTAATAAGTGTGTTAATATGAGGTTAATTTGTAGCTAGGTGAACTAAGTCAAGTGTTTTTCATCCATTTCATCGTATTTTGCCTAGCCATTTTTCATCTCGCTAGCTAATTCACCCACCCCCTTCATATTTCTTCTTTGTGAATGATTTGTCTTTGGTAATAATACATGGTCTCATTACTATTCCAATGTATGAATGCCTTAAATAAAGCTAAAAGAGCCTTGTGCTCTTAAAAAAGGATGTGTTGATAAATTAAATCCAAATGGAACATGTCATGGGAGATACTCCCCATCGCAAAAGCCAAATTCCCTTGTCACAGTTTGTCTAAAACCATATCTAAGGAAAAAGGGACTAAGCAATTGAAAGGGCATAATGAAATGAAAATATATATAAAAAATGTTGAAGGAAAAATGAAAATAAAAGGAATCACGATATGAAGGTGTAAGGATGGATGACCCATAACAATAATTCCAATGGCACACGTGTGGAAGAAACATTAAAAAAGTCCCCAACTCTTTAAAGTTGAAGATAGACCAACGTCCTCATGTTACTAGGATGATTATTTCACAAATACCCCCTTTCTTACCTATGTGCATACTTCATTTCATGCATCCTCACTTGACTTAGGTAAACTAATCTATGCATGTTTTATTAGGATTAACACATGTAAAATGGTTTTAAGGATTACACTAATGTTAGACTTAGATGGGTAAAATTATTTTCGTTTGAGTTATTAGATAAAGTGTGTTTGTAACTTTTATATTGTGTATTATTGTCATATTAAATGAACATTTATCTAATTTTAGTGATGATGGTCATCCTTATTCCACTAGAGAGATCTTAATTACACACATGCTATGACTTGATTGGTATGTTGGATGATCATTAGGTACCTATATTTTGAGCGCTACACTTTGTCATGTTCCTAACACACTTGGAGGGGCATTCTAACTTCAGGAGAATTTATCTTTTAACACAGTGCCCATAATCATGCCATGTCAACACTACTGGATGCAAAATGGAAACGGTATTTCCAAAAAGTGGTTATCATAGAAGACTTGATAAATATTGTGAAAGTTAGAAAATCTAGAATTGTCATTTAAAGTGTCACACCATAATTTTGTCGCGTGTGCCTTTTCGGACCATTTGTGATGGAGCACCCTCATTCCTCACCCATTTATTGTACCATTTACCACCTATTAACCATGATTTGATGGGGATTCTCTCTCTCCTTGAGGGTTTGTTGAGGATTGAGCATTATTTATGTATTTTTCTCATTTGTGGAGGATCCCTAGGTTAGATCTCAAGTTTAGGACATTTTATTATAGAGAAGGTTGAGATTTTATCCTATATAAGAGAGCTCATGTCTCATTCTCATTGTTGTTGATCATTGGAGAGATATACTATCACTTTGCATCTAAAGGTTTTGTTTGTTGGTCTTATTCTATGGTTGGCACTACTTGGTGATTCTTCTTATGAAGGTAACATGCTATCTTCTTCATTGTAAGGTTTATGCTCCTAATTCATTGAAAGAGCATGTTTGCTCCAATGGAATGATCTTATCATTTTGTGGTCTACTTTTGTTGATGGTTTGTAGTTTTCCTACATTCGTAGAGGCTGCAAATTTGGTGGCATAACCTAAGGTACATGTTAGGGCATCAGATGAAGGTATGTAGTTTTAATGATTACTCTTCCTTCATGAGGGTTTGCATGAAACTTAAATAGCTTGGGTCAGGAAATTCTTTTGTGTTATTTAGGGATTTCAGCCAAGCATTAACATACAAGGCCACTTGGAGGATTTGATCCCAAGACTCCATATCGCAAGGGTTTGAAGGCACTAGTCTCTATTCCATTTCTTCAACCAAAAAATACCAACATCTTCATTTTCTCTTGTTTCTTCGGGTAGATTTAGGGTAGAATTTATTTCAAAAATCAAAAAAATATTTCCTTGCTTTTCTAAGGTAATTTAGGGTAATTCTAGGGTAAAACTAACCCCAAAAATTTAATATATATATATATATATATATATATATATATATATATATATAATGGAATTTTTAGATTAGTTTAGAAATCTTTTCTTTGGGTTGAATTAGCTTAGTTTTGATTTCTGTGCACTTAGATTTAATTTCTGAATTTATTTTATAGAAAAATCGGCCCTAAAAATTTATCATTTGCATAAATTTCTAGGCGTTTATGCTAGATTAAGGATGCTAGAAATTTATGTGCATCAATATTAGGTATTTATGTTATTTTCCAGCAAGCTTGATTGCTAAAATTGCTAAATTTTGAATTTTGGAAATTATAATAGCAAACAAAAAAATTCCATAAACAACTTTAGGGCCATATCTAACATACAAATTTTATATTTTTGGGTTAAAAATTATGCAATAAATTTATGGGTAGAAATCTGAAGTTTTCTGAGTTTTTCTTGTGGATTTTGTGGTTGAAAATGATCTGAACAACAACACTTTAATTCTGGAAATTAGTCGTTGCTTAACAGTTTGATCTAGTACCCCAAACACATTAAATTTGTGATATAAGTGTGATTTTGAATTGCTGAAAATTTTCTAGGTTTTGTACTATTTAGTAAGTCCATAAACAACAAGGTAGGTTAGTATATCATGCTTGGCTAATGCTGATATTTATAGTTCATAGATTCTTCACACATTGACCAAACAGTGAACAAAAATTCTGGAATAATCTAAATTTTTTAATTTTTAATTTTTTTGTAATATGCTGTTTTAATTAAAGGTTTGTTACAATAGAGACATTTAAGGTTTACTTGGTTGATGGTGAATGAATTGAATATGTTATATTAAATAAGTAGATCTTGTGATAATTATTGAAAATTTATGTTGGTGAACGATTAAATATAATTCCAAAATCACACAGCGACTAATCAAGTGAGAATAATTTCAAAATCTGATTTTCTCATGAGTTTGCTTATTTTTCATGGATCAATGAAATAAATAATGTTGATGATTTCTAATTTTTTATGGTTATAGTTCATAGTTCATTTCATTGTCACATTATTGAGAATCCTCTAAGTATTTGGTCTATTGAATATTGGACATTTTGAATGGTTAATTGCTTATTTAGGAAACTCAACTACAAAACTCAGCACACACATCATAATTAAGTTGACCTCAAATCCCTTAACTCTATTTAAATTAGATCCAATCTAACCTATAGGGAATCCTCTCTTGGCCTTGAGATATGGCATAAAAGTGGGAAATTAGAATTGAGGTGACAATGGTGCTTCTTTCTAAAGTTGCCCTTGATAGCACTAATGAGTTAAGAATGGACTTCCTCACTTAAGTGTTAAATCAAGTCGTAACATGGGGTACAATTCAGTTTGGTATTCATTACAGTTCAAAGCGGGACTCCTTTATTGGTTGGTTTCATTTATTCCAATTAGGATGGAAACCTTGATGATTAGAAATCTACTACACGTTATGTTTTTAGTCTTGGTTCTGGACCTGTTACTTGGGCTTGTAAGAAATAACAAGTTATTCATCTTTCTTCAATAGAAGCACGGTACTGATTTGTACTTAATGCAAGTCAAGAAACCTTGTGGATTTGATTGATCCCTTAAAATTTTGGATTCTAGAAACAATATCTGACTACCCTCTGGTGTGACAATCAGAGTGTCATCAAGCTCATCAAAGATCCGGTTCAACATCAACGCAACAAACACATTGAGCAGCACGCATGCACTTCATCAGAAAGCTTATTCAGGATCACATTCTCAAAGTTTTTTTTTCCTTATAGATGATCAAGTTATCAACATTTTCACAAAATCTCTTATAGAATATTTTTTTTCCAAATTTCGATCTATGTTAGGAGTTCATGAAGTTGTCATTAAGGGTTTGTTACAAATTTATCTCACACCCTAAGTGACAAAGTCATAGTCACTAGGTGAAAGACAAATTGAACTAAGAGGGGGGAATTGTTACCTCACCACCCTGTTCTGTTATTTAGTGCTAGTTCTCCTCTAGCACGGAGGAGGATTCCCTACTAGTAGGATTGTTAAAGGTTAAAAGTGAATGCTCAAGGGATAAATATAATTTAACAAAACAAATGGGGTTTGGATATGGAATTAAAAGAGAGTGAAATTAAAGGAAAGGACCAGTGCATAGAATCAATTAGGCGCATGGGGTCATAAATGGAAGAGATACATACAATTATATAATGCAATCTTCCTCTTAAAGGACTCTTAGATGATTATATCAAGTGGTTGAAAAATATACCTTTTAAAACTAGGATTACATAACAAATAGAATGACTTCTTTACATAGTCTTTAATGTTTCAAGCTAACATCAATGAAATATGATGATTGCAATGTAAGAAGAAATAACTTCCCTACTTAACAAATTCAATGAGGCAAGTAATATTTACAACACAAGGCCATTCTATGGAATGAAATGCTTGACAATGGACACCACCAAGTATTACTCCAGCATCAAGGCTCCAATAAATATCTTCATTACTATCCTATAACACCAAAATATTTATAATAGACAAAGAGTATCTCTCCAAAAACCATTTTCTCCTCAAGCGAAGAGACAAAACACTTATATAGGTTTTAGATCATATTCCTTGTACAATAGAATAATAATTTTCCATTCTAGATCCACTATTTACTCAACAAATCTTTCTAGGAATAAAAAATTAGTGGTTAGATCCACTTCTATTTTCAAGATAAATAATACAATAATAGTTTTAATCTAACCAACTCTTTGAGAAGTTGAGTTGGTTAGAACCATAAAGGCTAGGAACATGGAGCACTTGCTTAGGTGGATGGATGCTTTGACCATGTTTTAACATCTCCTCCACAAATTTTCCCTCTAGAAGCTCCAACATATGAATAGATCCCTTATTGAAGTGATGCACCCTCCAAGAGTGTAACAAATTTCCATGTGTGAATCAATCAAGGGATCTAACAAACATTGATAGATGTGCAATGAGTTACCAATTAGGACCAAGGAATAAAATAATATTTCTAGAAGAGTTAGTTCCTTGAGACAAGTGCTTGACTTAGCCACCTTTACCAAAAATAGAAGTACTCCCCCATAGAGAAAATATTCCACATGTGGGCGTCTAACTAACTGCTTGAGGAATGTGCGACCTACATCATGCTTAACTAAATCCATAAGTGTGGCACCTTTCGACCCACTTTAACAAATTTTGGGCTTGAAGGAGTGCGCCCCCCTCAAAAGATCATTTTTAGTAAATTTTACTTCAATTTTTTGGGAGGGTGTTCCATGGCACCTAGGATATTGGCATCCATTGCTAATTATCCAAGTGAAATCATAGTCAAAAGATCTAGGGTGTTTTTTCATTAGGCCTCCTTGTTCCATAACCCAGTCAAATCATCCATCAAAATATCTTCATTAAATTCCTCCTTAGGCATGTGCTCCACAAGGTTTTAATAGTTTCATCATGATAAAGTGTGTCTTGTGTGATAAGTATTCATATCCCATAGAGCACTCCAAAATAATAATCCATCGAGTGTTAATAAGGAATCATTGTGCCTAACACCCCCTTCTTAAGTGATTTTTTAATTAATCTAAAGGCAAACCTTAGGCACTTTGGTTAGCTAGTGTGATGAGTTTTTTTCTTGATTGAATTTAATTAATAACACCAAAACCTTAGAACAACCAAGATAAGACACTTTAATTAATTCATTACTTCAAAAGTGCAATTATTAACACTTTAAAAACATAGGAGAACCCTAAGTTGATGTGTTGACAATCCATTAAATAATTGTGTGTTAATTAATCTCTTTATATTACCCTAGTCATCCATTCTTTAATCACTAATTGTCACGTCCCCTCCCATCCAACAAGCTAGATGGAGAGGATCGTGACGGTTGAACCGGGCATCCAGCCCCATATATTGAAATCAAACATTCAAATTGAAGAATAAATATGCATACACATTCACATAATACATAAGAGAGATATGAAGATGCATAATTATCAGAAATCACAGCGGAGTAATAAGAATTTCACATCCATCATACATTTAAGATGTTCATCAAATGATAATTGCCAATTTACACAAGAGAATACTTATCTCAATAAGGCAGTCCCACGCAACTGGCTATGCAACTGCAACGTTCCACCCAACCGTAGGCCAGTGTGCTCCTCAATCTTTCGGCACCACTGCCACCCCCGAGCTGGGCATGATCTCTACAAGGAACCAGGGAACAACAGACTCACACATAGCCAAACATACACCAAAATGAGCCAAGCCAATCTACAATTGGGTTTATCAGGCTGCTAGGAGATGGGAAGGAAGAATTGCTAAGCTAGTGAGCTCAACCACAGAGCTATGGGTACCCCTCCCAGATCTATTCAGCTTGGCACTCACAATGCCTACACACCCAACACCAGGAAGTATTCTCTTCACTGCCACACAGTCCCTCAAGCCATACCTTCCTTTCTAGTGCTCTCAGGGTGTGCATAGAAAAGTAGCCAGCCCTCTTGATCTTCTTGAGAGGATATTCCCTACACTAGGTTTATCAAGCTAATTCTGTCCACTACCATTCCAGTTTCTTGCTTACAGGTTCAAATCAAAACCAGGATGCACACAACAGCAAACTACACTTGCTGAGCATGAGAAAACGTTTCCAACAATGGGATATATGAGATGGGGTTTCCTGGACTTTAGAAAAACGTGGGTAGACTCAAAACATGTTGGCACTTGGAAAATTCGACTGGGGAAACAGAACCCATTTCAGAAAAACGCCCCAGGGGCAAAAACGACCTCCCTACAGCCCCCAAAACGTGGCCCTTCACTCCCAGACTACTGTATATGCAAAAACGAACTCCCAGGCATGGGAAGATGCAAGATTTTGCTGAAAAACGTGAAGAGAATGACCCAGATAGCTCCCACTGCGTGAATGAATGAAGACTGCCTATTCCCCATGGCTTTGGGCACCATTTCGTGGGTGGTTTCTTGCCCCACAAGCAAAAACACGATTTTCCAAGTTGATGGCTTGCCCATGCACGAAAATGGCTTGCCCATACTCTTTCATTCCCAAGGCATTAACTGCCTTAACCAATTTCTTGGAAGAATTAAATGATTGGGTACATGAGACAAAATGGGTAGTTGGTGGTTTATGGGTTTCCCCATTGACACATGGATTAATACCATTGGCTCAAGGGTTTGAATAGTTTCCCTCCCTTTTCCTTGTAGAACCATGCCCCTTCTCTTTTGTTGCATTGCATAGCTAGTTGTGGGTATTTTGCATTAAAATTCGTATTTACATGATGTCTTATATACATTGTGCCCATCTCGCACAAGAACCATAGGCATCTATTTTAATTGCCGATACATAAACGTTAAATCAATGGTGGGGCCTTGGCCTTGAGCTCCTCACCATGATTAAGTTACAATATTTACATCATTTACAAAGGGGGTCAAAATGGGGACGTGACATACCCCTCCCCTTACATTAGCACTGTCCTCAGTGCTCATCAAAATTGAACAAAAATGGATATGCCATCCTCATGGCATCCTCCAACTCCCATGTAGCCTCATCGGGACCGTAGTGCTTCCATTGCACCTTTACCTGTCCGATGGCTCGGTTCCGGAGCAATGTTACTTTCTTGTCTAGGATGCGCAATGGATCGGTTTGGAATTCTCCCTCGGGTTCCACCTGGATCACATCCCAATTAATCACATGGTTAGGATCATGTACATATTTCTTTAGCAAAGAGACATGAAAAACATTATGAGCTTTAGTGCTAGCAGGCAATGCAAGTCTATATGCAACTGGCCCTATTCTTTCAAGCACTTCAAATGGCCCACAATATCTAGGTGATAGCTTGGCACAGCTCCCAAGCTTCAAGGAACTCTTCCTTGATCTTACTCTAAGATACACATGATCCCCAACATTGAATTCCCTATGCATTCTGTGTTTATCTGCATAGCTTTTGTGTCTATCCTGGGCTGCTTTTAAATTTTGTCGGATCTTTACAACCTCTTGCTCCATTTCCTTAAGCAATTCTGGCCCAAGTACAATTCGGTTCACTGGATTGTCCCAAGTCACTGGTGTCCTACACCTTCTGCCGTACAAAGCCTCATATGGACTCATTCCCAATGATTCTTGATGCCCATTATTATATGCAAACTCTACCAGGTGTAAATAATCCTCCCACTTGGATGGCTTGTCCATTACATACATGCGGAGCATGTCTTCAAGTACCTGATTTACTCTTTCTGTTTGCCCGTCTGTTTGAGGATGGTACGCGGTGCTAAAGTTCAACTGTGTACCCAAATCTGCAAAGAGAGCTTTCCAAAAATTGGAAGTGAACTTGGTATCCCTGTCAGAAATTATTGCCTTAGGCAACCCATGTAATCTAAAAATTTCCTTCATGAAAATATCTGCAATGGCATCGGCTTTATGTGTGGACTTAACCGGTATAAAATGTGCTGCCTTGGTTAACTTGTCCACCACAACCATGATGGAATCATGTTGTCTCTTAGTCATTGGCAATCCTGTAATAAAATCCATGGAAATTATTTCCCATTTCCATTCTGGAATTTGCACTGGGTGCAATAAACCTGCTGGGTGTTGGTGTTCAACCTTTACCTGCTGACATTCCATGCACTTAGAGATGCATTCAGCAACGTCCTTCTTCATACCTGGCCAGAAATAATATTTTCTTGCCGTAGCAATTGTTTTCTGATATCCTGGGTGACCAGAGTATGGAGCTTTATGGATCTCATCCATAACCATTCTCCTCAAACCTGCCGCATTTGGAATATAGACCCTATTCTTATAAGTAAGAAGTCCTCCTTCTTCCAAATGATAGCCCTCATACTTCCTTTCAATGTTTTGCTGCTGCAATTTGCTCTTTATCTGCTCATACACTTCATCCTCAACCATATGGTTAACAATCTGCTGCCTCAAATCTGGTTGGCAAGTGCTAAGCGCTGCCACATACATTTCATGTACCTTCCTGCTGAGTGCATCAGCCACCTTGTTTTCTTTCCCTTTTATGTGTTTGATCTCGAAATCAAATTCACACAAAAATTCCAACCATCTAGCTTGCCTAGCATTTAACATTGGCTGATCAAACAAGTACTTCAGACCACAATGGTCTGTCCTTAACTCGAATTTTCTTCCCATTAAGTAATGCCTCCACATCTTCAAGGCATGTACTATGGCTGCAAGTTCTATATCATGAGTAGCATAGTTCTTCTCATGCTCCTTCAACTTTCTTGACTCATAGCATATCACGTGGTTGTCTTGCATAAGAACTCCTCCAAGTCCTTGATTGCATGCATCGGTACACACCACAAAGTCCTTTTCCGGGTCTGCAATCTTCAGAATGGGTGCACTTGTAAGAAGATTCTTCAACCGCTGAAAACTTTCTTCACATCTTGGTGACCATTCAAACTTTATCCCCTTCTTTTGCAAAGAAGTGATCGGGTTAGCAACCTTGGAGAATCCTTCGATAAACCTCCTGTAGTAACCAGCAAGGCCCATAAAAGATCTCACATCAGTCACATTCCTTGGAGTTGGCCAATTCATAATGGCTTCAATCTTCTCAGGGTCTACAGATATTCCTTCGTCGGAGATGATGTGACCCAAATAATGAATTCTATCTTTATAGAAGTCACATTTACTCAACTTTGCATACAGCTTATGCTCCCTTAGTAATTGCATTGTCATTCTCAAATGTTCTTCATGCTCTTCTTCATTCTTAGAATAGATGAGAATGTCGTCTAGGAATACAAGAACAAACTTGTCCAAATACTTGCTAAAAACATTATTCATGAGACACATGAATGTAGCTGGTGCATTTGTGAGACCGAATGGTACCACTACAAATTCATAGTGTCCATACCTCGTTCTAAAGGCTGTCTTATGGATATCTTCTTCTTTGATTCTTACCTGATGGTAACCAGACCTCAAGTCAATCTTTGAAAATACCTTTGCTCCTCTCATTTGATCAAAAAGGTCATCAATTCGGGGCAACGGGTATTTATTCTTCACTGTGACTTTGTTCAACTGCCTGTAGTCAATACATAACCTGAGTGTTCCATCTTTCTTTTTCACAAATAGAACAGGTGCTCCCCACGGGGACACACTTGGCCTAATGTATTTCTTTTCCAGCAACTCTTGTAATTGCATTTTTAATTCTAGCAATTCCGGGGTACTCATCCTGTACGGTGTCTTGGACACTGGTGCCGCTCCTGGCACAAGCTCAATTGTAAAGTCAATGTCTCTCTTTGGAGGAAGTCCTGGAATCTCATCTGGAAAAACATCCCTGAATTCTTGCAATACATGATAGTCCTCCAGCCTAAGAGTTTCACTCTCTGCTGCCTCTAAAACGTGAGCTGCATACAGTTGACATCCCTTCCTACAGAACTTCT
Source organism: Larix kaempferi (assembly GCA_027924585.1). Lineage (NCBI taxonomy): Eukaryota > Viridiplantae > Streptophyta > Pinopsida > Pinales > Pinaceae > Larix > Larix kaempferi. The sequence continues at coordinate 8,962,812 of BSBM01000696.1, read as the reverse complement.
TCAGTTGCATGGCTGAAACCTGTCTAACAGAAGTCACCTTTGGAATGCCTTTTACAACCCTCGGGTTTCCTTCTTCGTCCATGCATTCAAATGTCTTATTGTAGCAGTAAGGTTTAACCCTGTGTGCTTCCAACCAATCCATTCCAATGAGAATATCATAGGAACCAAGTGGCAAAATATTCAGATCTGCATAAGTGAATAGCCCATCCATCTCTAATGGACATTTCTCTACTATTTCGCTAACTTTTCTCTTGGTTCCAGTGGCTAGTTGAACTAACCAAGATTTACTATGCTTTAATTTCTTGAAAGCACAAATCTCAACAATTCTAGGAGTGACATAACTGTGAGTAGATCCAGGATCAATCAAAATAGAAACAGATTGCTTAGCAACCTTACCTTCAACTTCAACCACAGTTGACTGATGATCTGCCTGGCGGTCTTCTACTGCTGCATAGATCCTAGGGATTGTCCTTGCCACCTGACCCACAGTTCCAGCTCCTTGGATGTTGTGAACTTGATTTGCATTCCCATTCCTATGTGGACAGTTCCTAAGCATGTGGTCTCCTCCAAAACCCCAACATTGAAGTGGTTCTCTTGGCTCCTTTGGATCTCTTGGCTTGTCTCCCATCATCCTAGTTGGCTTAGTCACAACCTGTGATGGTTGCCTTTGCTGATTCCGGAATTGAGGAGGCTTGAACCCCTTCTTCCTTTGATCAAACTTCTCATTTTTCTTATCCTTCCATGCCTTATGGAATTCTGGTTTGCTTCTGTTTTGATCAAAGCAATACTTGGCCTTTCTTATGGTCTCCTCTAGAGTCCGAGGTTCATCAAACTCAATTCTATCTTTATACGACTGGGGCAGTCCACTTAGGAAACGCTGAATTTTCACCTTATCATCTCGAATATACTTAACATACCTCAGCAGCTCCAAGAACTTGTTTGCATATTCTTCCATGGTCGATTGTCCCAATCTCAGCTCATGGAACTCTTTGATCTTATCATCGTAGTACCTATCCGAGAGGTACTTCTGCTTGAAGTATTTCGTGAACTGCTTCCACACGATCTTCCTTTCGTTGATCTTCTTCACTTGCCTGGTGTGTTCCCACCATATAGATGCTCTTCCATTCAAGTTGAAGATGGCTACCCTTGCTTTCATATTTCCTGAGTAGTCTTGGACTTGGAAATATTTTCTCATCCCAAGAAGCCAAGCTTCAGCTTCTTGACCAGATTTTACCTCTCCGTCAAATGTAGGAGGTTTTGCCTTCTTAAATTCCCCATGTGAACTGTTCTTGTAGTGCTTCTTCCTCTTACTCATGTGAGATGAAGAGCTTGAACCCTCAATGGATTCTTCAGAGTCAGATGACTCATTGGGAGATATTTCTGGACTATACGTTCTGTCTGTAGAAACTCCTCTTGGGCTACTGGCCCTCTTACGGGAATTTCTTCTAGAGCTGCTCCCACCCCTTTCTGGATTTGTTATCTGATGCCCAGAGTTTATTTGCCTTTGGATGTCTGTTAAACTCTGCAGCATGGCTGCATTCAGCTGATTTTGTTCTTCCTGAGCTTTAATCATCCTTTCATTATCTTCCCTATAGCTTTGCAATTCCACCCTTAGGCTTCTCATGGTGGCTGCAACATCTGGAGGGGTCTCTTGATTTCTTCTCCCATTAGATTCTGTTTCAGCATTCTCAACCTGTATGTTCTCCCCCATGGCATCTGTCTCAGGTTCATAGGGATCCTGTGCATCATTCATGATGTGCATTTTCTCGGCCCAACCAAGATCCAAAATTTTTTCCACTGTATTATTTAGAGTGTTATCCTGCTGTAACTGTGACTCTCTGAAATGTGTTCATCAAAACAATTGTTAGCTGCATTACATTCTCAGAATTCACAAATTACTTCATGCACGGGGAAAAATGCCATACTAACAACTTGTCAAATCACAACAATGAAATATGAGGGGAGAAGAAAAAGGGGGTCAAGGGGGCTTGCCCCCTTGTGGCTTCCCTGCGCCACAGCAGGGCGGGTCGAGGGCAGCGCCCTCGTTTTTTTTTTTTTTTTTTTTTTTTTTTAAGAGTAGGAATCACGCCGCATCGGGCGGTTCGCGAATTCCTGCCGCAACGGGCAGTTCGCTGAATCCTGCCGCGATGGGCGGTTCACACACTGCTCCCGCAACTGCGGGGAGGTTCATTATATGCTCCCGTAATGGGCGGGGTGATATGCTGAAGGCTTCCGCAATGCGGGCCGGTTCACTGTGTATTCCCGCGACTGCGGAGAGGTTGGCTGAATGCTGCCGCAATTGCGGGGCGGTTCGGCGACGGCTTCCGCAATTGCGGAGCAGTTCGCCGAACGCTTCCGCAACGGCGGGGCGATCTGCCGAGCGGAGCCATTCGGCGAAGGCTTCCGCAGTTGCGGAACGATTCGCCGAAGTCTTCCGCAGTTGCGGAACGATTCGGCGAACTCTTCCGCGTTTCGGAACGATTCGCCGAAGTCTTCCGCAGTTGCGGAACGATTCGGTGAACTCTTCCGCGTTTCGGAACGATTCGCCGAAGTCTTCCGCAGTTGCGGAACGATTCGGTGAACTCTTCCGCGTTTCGGAACGATTCGCCGAAGTCTTCCGCAGTTGCGGAACGATTCGCGGAATCCTTCCGAAATTTCGGAAGAGAATTCCTTCCGCAATTTCGGAAGAGAATTCTTTCCGAAAAATTCCGACACTTAGAAAAATTTTTCATTTAAACAAAAAATTTCTCCGCTGTTTCGGAGCCATTGGCTGAATTCTTCCGCTGTTTCGGAGCGGTTCGCGGAATCCTTCCGAAATTTCGGAAGAGAATTGCTTCCGCAATTTCGGAAGAGAATTCCTTCCGCAATTTCGGAAGAGAATTCCTTCCGAAAAACTTCCCTTCGCAAATTTTCGGAAAAATTCTCGGAACGCTTCCGAAATTTCGGAACGATTCGCCGAATGCTTCCGCTGTTTCGGAAGGCATTCGGGAATTCCTTCCGAAACAGTCTTAAACCAAAAATTTCCAGAACAGACTTAAAACGGAAATTTTCAAAAACAGACTTAGGAAATTTAAAATCTTCCCTTGTAATTTCTATCAGTTTTGGCCCATAGAGGCCCAATGCTGCAATGCAGCTCTGATACCATTCTGTCACGTCCCCTCCCATCCAACAAGCTAGATGGAGAGGATCGTGACGGTTGAACCGGGCATCCAGCCCCATATATTGAAATCAAACATTCAAATTGAAGAATAAATATGCATACACATTCACATAATACATAAGAGAGATATGAAGATGCATAATTATCAGAAATCACAGCGGAGTAATAAGAATTTCACATCCATCATACATTTAAGATGTTCATCAAATGATAATTGCCAATTTACACAAGAGAATACTTATCTCAATAAGGCAGTCCCACGCAACTGGCTATGCAACTGCAACGTTCCACCCAACCGTAGGCCAGTGTGCTCCTCAATCTTTCGGCACCACTGCCACCCCCGAGCTGGGCATGATCTCTACAAGGAACCAGGGAACAACAGACTCACACATAGCCAAACATACACCAAAATGAGCCAAGCCAATCTACAATTGGGTTTATCAGGCTGCTAGGAGATGGGAAGGAAGAATTGCTAAGCTAGTGAGCTCAACCACAGAGCTATGGGTACCCCTCCCAGATCTATTCAGCTTGGCACTCACAATGCCTACACACCCAACACCAGGAAGTATTCTCTTCACTGCCACACAGTCCCTCAAGCCATACCTTCCTTTCTAGTGCTCTCAGGGTGTGCATAGAAAAGTAGCCAGCCCTCTTGATCTTCTTGAGAGGATATTCCCTACACTAGGTTTATCAAGCTAATTCTGTCCACTACCATTCCAGTTTCTTGCTTACAGGTTCAAATCAAAACCAGGATGCACACAACAGCAAACTACACTTGCTGAGCATGAGAAAACGTTTCCAACAATGGGATATATGAGATGGGGTTTCCTGGACTTTAGAAAAACGTGGGTAGACTCAAAACATGTTGGCACTTGGAAAATTCGACTGGGGAAACAGAACCCATTTCAGAAAAACGCCCCAGGGGCAAAAACGACCTCCCTACAGCCCCCAAAACGTGGCCCTTCACTCCCAGACTACTGTATATGCAAAAACGAACTCCCAGGCATGGGAAGATGCAAGATTTTGCTGAAAAACGTGAAGAGAATGACCCAGATAGCTCCCACTGCGTGAATGAATGAAGACTGCCTATTCCCCATGGCTTTGGGCACCATTTCGTGGGTGGTTTCTTGCCCCACAAGCAAAAACACGATTTTCCAAGTTGATGGCTTGCCCATGCACGAAAATGGCTTGCCCATACTCTTTCATTCCCAAGGCATTAACTGCCTTAACCAATTTCTTGGAAGAATTAAATGATTGGGTACATGAGACAAAATGGGTAGTTGGTGGTTTATGGGTTTCCCCATTGACACATGGATTAATACCATTGGCTCAAGGGTTTGAATAGTTTCCCTCCCTTTTCCTTGTAGAACCATGCCCCTTCTCTTTTGTTGCATTGCATAGCTAGTTGTGGGTATTTTGCATTAAAATTCGTATTTACATGATGTCTTATATACATTGTGCCCATCTCGCACAAGAACCATAGGCATCTATTTTAATTGCCGATACATAAACGTTAAATCAATGGTGGGGCCTTGGCCTTGAGCTCCTCACCATGATTAAGTTACAATATTTACATCATTTACAAAGGGGGTCAAAATGGGGACGTGACACTAATAGAGGGAGTGCATCATATTATGAGCATTTTTACTTGTTAGGAACACCATAATAACCAATCAACACCATGATGACATGAAAACACACCACCCCCACACTTCCTAGATTGCCACCACTTAACCATGAAGAAGCACCATCTCCATGCAAAGAAACAAGTATATTGCCTACCCATCCAACTGTCTAGCCATGAAATCCCATAAGCTTGACACTTGTGAAAAGTTTCACAAGTGATGTGACCAAAATAACAATCTAGTAACATGTTGTAACAGGGGGCATAGGCTCTAATGACTCATTCCTTCTTTTATAGTGTCACCTTTGTAAATCCTTCAATACTATCCTAGGTTATTCTTAAGAGGAAATGTTAGGATATTCAGACACTTAGGAGTTAAGATCAACTTGGTCTAATATGTTTTTAGGTAAAGTGTGTTTCTTTAATATGCATTTCTACTTATGTAATCCTATGGTCATGATATGCTCTAGATATAAAGTGATACGATGGTTCATCTTCTCTTCAATATTAATGACTATATTGATCCATGGCTTAACACTTATTGGTCCATGATATTTATTTAAAGAACATGTAAGGTCAACCCTCTTTCATAGTGGGACCACATGTCACGGTCACGTTTTGCCGCAACAGCCACAAGCTTGTGGGAGTCTTTCATTCCCACCCAAGAAGCTGGCTTGGGTGCCCGGTTGAGCTGCATTGCATTGACAAGGACGTCAACATATTTAAGTGGGGGATAATGTCACGACCCTGAATTTTGGTAGCCTTGGTGGCCGACTGTTGGTTGTAGCCTCAGTCGGACATGACGGTGTACTAGCGTGTTGGATCGTTAGGAGGACCAAGGAGGATGATGCGAAGAATCCCTAGCTTGTGTAAGCGTAAAACTCGATTAGAACAATACCCATTGATGGAGGCTAAAGGGACACATCAATATGTTAGCATGTGGTTGGAATTGGCAGGATGCAAGGACAAAACCCTCAAGGCATCCTCAAGGATTGACAGTAGTTGAGATTGCGTTGCATTAGGTAGGTTTTCGGTTATCCAAGCATTGGCTCAGGGGAAAACATGTGACGAGAACTATATGGTATCAGGTATTAGGTATCAGAGTCGCAGGGACGCAATGCCGCAGGACCGTAGATTCGCAATTGTAGGGCCACAGAACCATAGGCACAATGGTGTGCACAGGGTGCAGAAATTTGGTGGGCAGTAAAGGATCTACATAAGCAGTTGCAGGTTGGATGCAGAATAGTCGTTTGGGTTCCAGAAGAAAACGAGTTTCCATAGTTGCAGCAACAATTTGAGCAGTTCGTTGATAGAGTTGCAGAAAATCGAAAAGCTTGAGCCTTGGTCGCCGAAGTCAAGGAGAGCTCGTTGCAAGCTCAGGTATCAGAGTCGCAAGGCCGCAGTGCTGCAGGACCGCAGATCCACAGTTACAGGGCCGTAGAACCGAAGGCATAGTGGTGTGCACAGGGTGCAGAAATTTGGTGGACAGTAAAGGTTCCGTAGAAGTAGTCATTGGTTGGATGGAGAACAGTCGTTTGGGTTGCAGAAGCAAACGAGTTGCCACAATTGTAGCAACAGTTTGAACAGTTCATTGATAGAGTTGCAGAAAGATGGACAGCTTGAGCCTTGGTCGCCGAAGTCAAGGAGAGCTCGTTGCAAGCTCTCATGAGTGTGTTTGTTGGGCACCTCCATTGTGACCATGGAACAGAACTGCAGTTCGGTTGGAAGGACACTCATAGTTTGGCTTGGAAAACTACTACGTTGGAGTGTCGCAGAAAGATGAAAGTGTGTTGAAATTTGGACGGTTGCAAGGATTCATTAGAGAGGGTGTGAATTGGTTGAAAGATGAACAACATGGCAAGAGCATGCTATGAACGTTTATTAGATGCGTTGGAGGAAACAATGAAGTGTTTGCGAGAGATGGGATACTTCTTTGATAGGATGTCCCATGAGCAGGCCAAGCAAGAAGCACTTCGGTTGCAGGAGATTTCAAACCAGATGGCCGGAAGAAAGACTAAGGAAAAGTCGCAAGACGCTTGAGGAGAGTCAAGCTGGTTGCAATCGAATGAGCCAAAGAAGAAACAGATTGACTGTTATATCTGCAAAGGTGACCACTATGTGAAGAACTGTCTGTTCAGGATAGAAACGGTTGCACAAAAGGTGCCTATAGCGCGGATGGCATCCATGACAATGTTGGAAGCACCGCAGCATTCAGATGAGATTTCCAAAATGATTAAGGAAGTGGAAGCCTGCCTTAGCAAAACGATGGGTGGTCGAGATGCAAGTATGCAAGAAATGAAGCATGGCCTGGATTTCATGGAAGCAACGGTAAGTGGCTTACGACCTTCTGCGTTGGTTGATACAGGCGCAACTCACAGTATGGTGAGCAGCAGGACTGCGACGTCCTTACATAGTGCACTAGAGTTCAGTCAAGACAATTTTAAAGAAGTGAATTCGGAAGTGAGGGTAGTGATGGGAAGGATAAACGCAACTCCTCTCAAAGTCGGAAGATGGTATGGAAACATAGATTTGAGATTCATTTCGTTGGATGATCACGCGGTGATCCTTGGACAATACTTTCTTCAGTTTGCCTAAGCTATGTCGGTTCCACACGCTAGTCGTTTGGTGTTCTTGGAAGAATCTCGAGCATGGAGTATGCCAATGACGCAGAAAAGAAAGTTAGGATACAGACCACGATTGTCTTTGGTATAGTTACTTGAAGAACTAGGCATGTCCAAAGACTTTTCGCAACGCAGCATGGGGCAGAATCTGAGTCTGGTTGAAAAGAACAAGCCAAGCGTAACCCAGGGGGTTAGTCATTCTTCAGCAATGAAGTTGGCATCGTTGGAAGAACGAGCAGACTTAGTCCACAGGGAAATTGATTCATTGTTCATTTCAGGAGACACTTCGCGGCAGCATGGAGGCAAGGTGGTGCTTGCACCAACATAGTTTGCAAGAGTCACCGCAGGAAGCACGCAGGAGACGTCGTTGAGAAGCGAAGGCAACGATGTTTCAGTCAAGCCAAGTCTTGAAACAGTTCAATATGAGAAGGTGTTGGAATAGCCTAGAAAAATGCATATATTGGAGGAGGCCAAGGATTTTACGGAAACACCAGTGAATATTTCCCTTCACGTGATGCGGCAGACATTGTGGATTTCTGCACGCATGCCATGGGCATTCCAGAATCGCAGCTATCACCGAAAAAGTTGGCACAAGTGGGTTGTAGTCCAGACGAGGTGGAGGCATTCCTTGTTCACTTAGAAAGTGAACATTTTCCTAAGGTTGCAAATGAAGAAGAGACCAAGTATGCGATGGCAGAAATAGGCATTCTTCAAACGCAGAATGGGAAAGAATCATTGGTAGTTTTGGATGGTTCGACACACCAGGAGACTTTCGAAATTAGGGCAAGTGATTCATTCAAGGGGTTCAGCAAGAGTGCAAAGAAAAGAGCCAAGAGAAGGTTGCGACGAATGAAGACAGAGGAAACGTTCTCCGTAGGTTCACACGACAGCGATGGGGTTGCAACATATGTGAGCATGCTTGTGTTTGGATGTGTTGGATCCGAACTAGCTCATACTCAGTTGGAGGAGTTGGGTTGTAGCGACGCAGAAATAGAATTTGTACTAAGGCACTTGTGCAACAAATATTTTGATGGGGGTGGCCTATGGAACCACCCACCACTTTGCATGGCTTGAGGAGCAGCAAACGAGCTCACTATCTTGGGCAGTGGCAATGAGACCCTAGGCACCTTGGAAAGGTGGCCTTGAAGAAAACATTTCCCAAGGAAAAATGCAGTTGGCTGAGGACGCTAAAAAAAGTTTGGGAAAGATGGTTTCGAAACAAAGTAAGTGGTTGGAAGCATCAGATGCATGAAGACAAGTTTCTCAGGAAGCCTGCACGGTTGCAATGACAGTTGCAGACTTTCCAAACATACGAGACAGTGAGGATGGCACGCAGTGGTTGCAACGTATTTCTGAGTAGCGACATTACTTGGAGACATTGTCGAGGGAGGAAACAAGCTTAAATGGGGGAGGTTGTCACGACCACATTTTTCTGCAACACCCACAAGCTTGTGGGAGTCTTTCACTCCCGCCCAAGAAGCTGGCTTGGGTGCCCAGTTGGGAAAAACAAATTTCATTCACACGAAACTTAGCGAAGAGGCAAGCGACGGATCGAACGAAGGGGTGCACAGACCATGCTTGGGCGCACTCCCACAAACAACACCACACTCACCCATCGGCGCATGGCAATCCCAAGAGTGGGGTGCGGTTGCAAAACGACAACTCGGCAAGAAAAGGGGCGTAGGGCACACCCTTGGACCATCGGATGTGGGAGTAGTGGCACGACGGACCAAGTGCCCACATACATGAAGCCAACGCCCAAGTGTCCAGCACTTATCCGCAAAATATAGCTTGGGCATTGAGCTCGGGTTGGGATCCCACGGGAGAACTCATGTTGGGAGCCCTGGAAAACGAGCTTGAGTTGAGAGCCCTGGAAAATGAACTCGAGATTGGAGCCTTGTGAAGTCGGGTTGAAATCCTGCAAACTTAGGTTGAGATCCCCACGCAAAGTCTAGATGGAAGCCCCGTGAAGTCGGGATGGAAGCCCTGCGAAGTTGAGATGAGAGCTTCGGGAACTCAAGATGAAATCCCGCAGCACATCTCTGCGAACGCGGGTTGGGATCCCACACAAACACCAGTTGGAAGCTCGGTAGCGAAGACGAGTTGGGAGCTCGGCAGCAGCTCAGGTCGAAAGCCATGGGAAGATGCCCAAGGAATGGACCATCGATGCACGGATTGCAGAAGACTTGGACCAAGACTGTTTGAAGTGGTACGTCGGCAAGGAGTTGATGTGGGTACCAAGAAAGGGTGCGCCCAAGGTGGGGTCACACACTCCCACACAACACCATAAAAAAAGGCTTAGGCCAAAACCAAAGAAGGAAGCAAGCTGGAAATTCGAACAAGGAGAAAGTTCAGAGCTAGGGAGGCTATCTGAGCTCTGTCCTTCCGCATAGTCTGTTCTAGTAAAATCCGGTTGCAGCAAGGTGTTGCAGCAGTGTTGAATTTGGCAGGTTTGCACTCAGTCCAGTTTCACAGTGACACAGTTTCGCAACAACAAGGGGTTGCAGAAGTGGGCAGTTTCATGAGTTAGACGCCTGTTGGAAGGGTTTACTCTATCTTTGTATTTTGTATATCTATTGTAAGGCATGTTGCTGGCTTGGCACACGTTGGAGCTCTACTAGGGAAACTCCACCTGTTGTAAACGATCGGTTATACAAAGCTTAAGGGTTGTTGGTTTGGCAACCCCAACTTATACTTGTGTGTTATTTACTTAATGTTCATGCATGTGTAAAATTGGACACTGGTGACTAGCGAAAAAGTGTCACGCACCACATTTGGACACTGGTGACTAGCAAAAAAATGTGGTTGTGACACCACAATGTAATGCCAAATATTAAATATAATAATTAATGAAATAAATACATAATAATAATAAATTAAGAGAAAAATCTAAAATTAGATAAAAAAAGTTAATTAAGAGAAAATTCTAAAATTAGATAAAAAGTTAACTAAAGATGCATGCCATGCATGAGAAATTAAAAAGGTTTAATAAAAAATGAAAATTAACTAAATATGCATGTTATGCATGTTATGCATGAGCATTTTACAAGAACATAATTTTCTAATAACCTATATAAGGGAGGTTAAGAAAATGGAAAAATGATTTGTTTTTGCTTGGACCCAATTTCTCTCTTGAGAAGTTTTTGGGGCTTGGGTTCATGAAGGAATGAATGAGAGTTGGCATTGGTTTCTTGATTGATGGTTTGGTGGCTCTCAATTGTTTATATAGAGGGATTGGTTGGGAGGAGAGCAGTCCACCCAATGTTGTTTCCCAATTGGTTGCGATCTACAAAAGCTAGCGATGGGAGCTCAATAGGTCCATCTTCACCTAGATTGTAGGTCAATTCTTTGCAAGTTTTTAGGTATGTCACATCATGTTACACTTATATTTGGGATTATGCAATAAGTTGGTATTATTGTTGCACCGAGAGAGGCGCTCTACAACCCAGTATGAGGGAGATCTTGTAATGTTTGTGGAGTAACGTTTGTTGAGTATGAGGGAGATGTTGTAACGTTTGTTCATAACATGTCGTCTATAAATAATATTGTCGATTATGATGGAGATGTTGTAACGTTTGTCAAGTATGAGAGAGATGTTGTAACATTTGTTCCTAACATGTCGGCATAAACAAAAAAGAATAATACAAAGTAAAAAGTAATAAAATATTATGTCGGCCATTAATAAAAATAGAATACTAATTATGTTTTTCCAAATAGAATACTGAATTTGAATTTAGTTTTTCTACAAAAATAATTGTAAATTTTGTTTAATATACTCACCTTTTTAAATAATAGTTTTAATTGTAGTGCTTTAAATTTGAATTTAGTTTTTTTTCTAAATAGAATTCTAAATTTTGTTTAATATAATCACTTTTTAAAAACAATAGTTTTAATGGCAGTGCTTTAACAATATCCCAGCCTAGATCCAAGTGAATAAAAATAGAAGCAAGTTTCGTTTCATTTCGTTTTCTCTTGAAATTTGATTCTATATAAAAATAGAATACTAATTATGTTTTTCCAAATAGAATACCGAATTTGAATTTAGTTTTTCTACAAAAATAATTGTAAATTTTGTTTAACATACTCACTTTTTAAAATAATAGTTTTAATTGTAGTGCTTTAAATTTGATTTTTTTTTTAAATAGAATTCTATTTTTTTTTTAATATACTCACTTTTTAAAAATAATGGTTTTAATGGCAGTGCTTTAATAGTATCCCAGCCTAGATCCAAGTGAATAAAAATAGAAGCAGGTTTCATTTCATTTTCTCTGGAAATTTGATTCTATATAAAAATAGAATACCAATGGAAGATGTGCATGTAGAAGATGCTATCAGAAAAACAAGAGAAGAACAAAAAATACAGAATGTCGAACGTCATAAAGCATATCAAGGAAGAAAATCTAACGAAACGACAGCAAAAGAACGAGAAGAAGACTTGAAACGAAAAGAATAACAACAAAAAGAATATCAAAAAGAAAGTTGGACGAAATGACAGCAGAAGAACGAATAAAACGAAGCGTGGATCGACAAAAATAATATCGGAAAAGAAATTTAGATGAATTGACAGCAGAAGAACGAGAAGAACAAAGAAAACGAAACGTTGATCGACAAAGAGCATATCGAGAGAGAAAGTTGAAGCAATTGGAAGAACAAAGAAATCAATTTGTAGAAAAACAAAGAAATCAAAATGTAGAACAACAAAGACAATATTCAACCAATATACCCGTAGAACCAACTGTGGGAGATTGTCAACATGTAAAGGTCAGAGAGCGACGTGTTGATGACATGGTCCAATTTCAAGCAGCTCCAATGACTAATATGGTCCGATATAAGGAGATTGAAATTGACGATAAATGTCAGTACCATCTGAAGAAATGTATACTAGACATCAAAAATTTCATGAACGAATTGATTAATTCGCAGAAGTTCAAATGTCTCATGTCTGCCAGGATTCATATGCTGGAATACAACTACGTAATACAAGTACAGGTCCAATGTATATTCTCATATGATTGATATGAGAATATGTCAAAACTACCAGGTGTGAAGATAAGAAAAGATGAAGAAGATAGATTGAGAATGATCACGATGTGAACCATATTTTCATTTATTTAATCCTTACAAAATTATTGTCTCTATTTTCTAGTTTAACAATTTACTCATACTTATTACTTACATTATGATAAACCTCATAATTCTATCTTTGTTTTCAACTTAGCATGTTCCTTACAATGCTGATCAAACTCCAGTTTTGTGTCACCGCCCACGACTGGAACTAGCCTAGATCCAAATCCTAGGCTCTATCAAACGCCGAGAGGGATCAAATATCCTGAGGTGCAAACATGTTCTTAGGTATTTCACTTAAGGATATTTTCGAGGAGAGCTTTGCAACTCGGGAGATTTGATCCCTCTCGGCACTTGATAGAGCCTAGGATTTGGATCTAGGTTGGTTAAGTTCAATGGCTTTAATGTACCTATAATGGTGCTTAAATGGATTTAATGTATCTATAATGGTGCTTAAAAGGATATATATGCTGGTAGGTGCATCCATGTATGTTGGATTATGAATGTTAATGAGTATGAGAATATCTTAAAGTAGCTCTGGCTCTCTTCATGAGGGATAGATTCCCCCTGTGAAGATACCCCATTGTTGGCACGAAGCACATCGTTTCATCTTCATTCCTCTTTTCCCTCGACCACCTTCTCATGGAATTCTTGTCTCTTATCTCACTTCTATATCAATAATACCATTCATAAACATGAACTTCAAAATTGGATCAAACGAAGTTCAAATATGCATCTGATAAGAGGAAACGATATAAAAAAAAGGGTTAAAAAAATATCCATGGATGACCTCCATTTTTTATTTATTTGTAAAGACATGAAACAATACATGTTCCTCATATAGATCACATATCCAAACTATGATTGAAAATCGAACTAAAATCAGAGGAAGCTTATGTTATTTGTTGCCTGTGTGGGATTTAATCCCTTGGCACCTTTGTTTCACTTACATTGCAACCTATAATATATGCATGGCTTTTGTATATACTAAACTAATTGTTTCACCTGAGCATTTGCATGTTGTGTACTCCAAGTTTTCAAAGTTTGAAATTTTACAAAGATGCTTTAAACTTCAAGAGAGAAACAACTCCTTCAGGCTTTTTAACAATACATTATTAGGAAGATGCGATCACTTATTTTACTTTGAAGGTTATCCTGTTCAAATGGGAACCTGTATCAAGCAATTACCGTAAGTGCAAAATTGCACCCAAGTAAAATTAGTATGTAGATTTCATGTGAAATCCATTGAAAGTGAGTTGAACTACATGAAATTTGTGGAGAGTAGAGAAATTCGTATAGAATCTCCATGGAAAAATGGAAGAATGGCATAAATACAAGAATAAAACAACGAATATTCTAATAGATATTTTCAGTTTTTGAAAACAATGTACATGACTTTAAGCAATGAACTGAAACAATGTACCAGTAACCTTCAGAAACACCGGGGAAACCCCAAAGTGCTACCAATCACTCAATTTGTTGAAAAAATAAAAAACCTTGGATGGTGATTTAAGATAGTCCCAAGAAGCCTTCAGAAACACCAAAGAAACCCCAAAGTGCTACCAATCACTCAATTTGTTGAAAAAATAAAAAGCCATCTAAGACCCCAAAATCTCTAATCTCTATCGATATGTATTGAAATCTGAAAATGTAGAAAGAAAAAATCTTCCGAATAAAAATGAAATCTCAGCCACATCTTGAGCCTATTGATAAACATGATTACATAGCCACCCTACAAAATGCCACATTAGAGTCTCCTTGAAAATACACGAATTTAAGACAATCGATTGTTGGAGAATTGTTCATCTCATAGGATGCCAAGTATTTATTTTAAGAACCATTTGATATTTCAATTATATTGGAGCCTTGATATTCGGTGTTGTATTCCATTTGACCTATGACCTTTATAACTTACTTGAAGCAGTAAGGGAGGACGTTTACCTTGGTGTAAACACTGACATATGTTAGTTTTTCATCATTTAATTCAATATGATCTAGGATCTTAACTGAGAGAAAAACATGTACAGCATATCAAACATAAGAGACAAGAGACAAGAGACACAAAGAATTTCACCGGGGAAAACCAAGAAGGTGAAAAACCCCGCAACTTCCTCAGAGATAGATTGAGCACCAATACAAAGATCACCAAGATGAATCCCCAAAAGATAAATGTCTGCAGTAGCTACTCCTCCTCCACGTGTGTGCACTCTTCCTCTCTCGCATTAATGCGAAGTGAGTGAATAAATAAATAGAGAGGTGCTCCTCTCTATTTATACATTTCCTTTACTTTCCTTTTACTCTAACCGGGCCGACCTCCCTTAGGAGAGTCTAATAACCCATTACCACATGTCACTGGGACGAACCCACTAGGGTGGTCTAATAACCCTTTAACCCACATGACTCATACAGGGCCGACCCCACCAAGGTGGTCTAATAACCCATCAAATTAAAGTTACGATACTTACAATATAACTTGCGACACTTGCAAATACAAATGACGACACTTTCAATCGGAGGAATAATACATCTCTGTTGGGGATACAATAAAGTACAAATGTAATGCATACAATATACAAGTGAATATCTTCCGAAATTACATATACATCAACAACATATTGCAGCAATACCCAAATTATAGAGTATGGTTGATAGCGTCCTGCATTAGCCTCTCCATAGTCATTATATTGTTCATTGGGCTACTAATCTCCGTCATGAACTTTTGAGAGGCATGCTATCATTAAAAGTAGTCGTAAGT
The DNA here is from genome assembly GCA_027924585.1 of Larix kaempferi. NCBI lineage: Eukaryota > Viridiplantae > Streptophyta > Pinopsida > Pinales > Pinaceae > Larix > Larix kaempferi. Next base: position 8,947,588 of record BSBM01000696.1, on the reverse strand, counting down.
TTATTGCGAGCCTCCATTGGTTGGATGCATGTCACATAAACTTGAGTTTAAAATATTAAAAAGATATTAGTTAACAACTATAATGATGTGAGATAACAAGCATTTTCTTGGATATTAATAATAGTTGACAACTATAATATCTGGTCAACTATTATTAATATCTTGTCAACTAATATCTTACCCTTTAATATATTATAGTTGTAAACAATACCCTTTAATATTAATAATAATTGTCCATACACTCCAAAATCATATCAAATCATTCAATAAATAGACCACCATAATTAATAACAAAACTACACCAGAAAACAATACCCTTTAATATTAATAGCATGTGGATAAGTACATTGTTGGTATCTAATAAGTGGTTTTAAAGTTATTTATTAGTAAAATAAGTTGTGTGTTAATTTATAATAATTAGTTTCATGTGTGTTTTAGTTTTAATATGAATTCATTAATATATCGAACACATTTGAGAATCCAATCTTTCCAATTATCTGCACCAAAGAGCTAGTATGTGTTCCATGGAAGACACTTATAAGTTCAAAAAAAAATAGATGTATATATGAAAAATTGGACATGCTCTCTAATTACAGATACACATTCACAATTGAGACAAGCATGTAGTGTTAAAGCTCTTTTATTTTATCACAATGGTAAAAAGATTTGATAATAGAACCACCAATGATTGATGGATTAAGAAACCATGTATGCCAAAGTTATGAGGAGCACTATGAGGAAAAATCATATTTTCTAGGTGACTAAAGATTTAAGAGAGTTAATAAGATATATGTACAAATAGTTATATAAATGAGCCGAAACTTGATTATAGAGATGGTTAGCCTTCCATAACAGTCTTGGGTAGTGGTTGAGATTGTTGGGTGTGTGAGATATCTCAAAGAAAACACCTAATATTTAATTATCGACCAGGGTTGGTAATCTTAGAATTGAGGCAAAGTATTTGCTAAGGTAGAATGGAACCTAATATTTTCAGCTTGTCAGACCTTAAAATTATTTAATAAAGACAGTAAAACAGTAAAACTCAAACCTTAAAATGAAAAAACCGAGTCAAACTTCAAAAAGGCAGTAAAAGAACTAAATCAAACTTAGTTAAACAAACAAACTAGAATAGTATCAAATCATACTACTCTATCTTATAATTGAACAATGGAAACTGATTAAAAAGCAAACTATGAACTATGAAAATGAAAACTATACAATTTCAGATTCTATCTAAGAATTAGAAAACAACTGTAAATAAATTAGAGACCTATCTATGAAATAGATTAATTTAACGATAAATTACATAAGCAGAAAGCTATGCTGATCAAAGAAAATTAAAAACTATTAAATAACTTCAACAACTAATTCAAGAAAAACATTTATTCCCATGTAACAGGAACTGGAGTGAATGTATCATAATGGCTTTCAAATGTAATAGCAAAACAAAACGGAAGTAAATCTAATCTAACTTCAACAAAGAGATGTAAACTACAAATGGACAAATTATAGTTAACTTTAAACATTCTGATCTATCTACTATCCATGAACAGAATAATAATATAAAACTAATGAAGACTAGAAACAAGTAGAAAACTTAATAAAGATATTTACTTCTGAACTTGATTTGGAAGCAAGTAGAAAACTTGATAAAGATATTTATATAAAAGCAAGTAAAAAACTTGATAAAGATATTAATTTAGAAGTAAGTAGAAAACTTGATAAAGATATTAATTTCTGAATCCAAATCCTATTCCATGAACATCTTCATTATTTATCTGAATAAGAAACTAATCCTAATCTTAATGAAGGAAATTATCAAAACTAGAATACTCAGAGAATGAAGTTATGAACTCTATTCTAACTAAGTCTTAAGAGCATGTAATAAACTAGACTAGGAATAAGACTGATCAATTCTGAAACAACAACATGTTAGCAAGATAAATATGAAAGACATAATTTAAAAGACGGTTAAAGCAAACTAGGAATGATAACAAGATTCTAATTAAAACTTTATGAAATGTAAAACAAGGGCCTAAGTATGATTAAGAATACTAATTAGAAGCAGGAAAGATTACAATTAAGGAAACTAAGAAACTGAATTCAAAATAAGCATAAAACAGTGCAGAAAGAGTAAAAATACGAATGACTGTCTGAATGCCAGTCCAAACGACAGTCCGAATGGAGGAAAAACAAATTAAACCAAGGAAAAGAGTAGTTTTGATGATCTTGACGTCAGCTGGCGAATGCAAATGAACCTACAATGCAAAGAAATCGGTGAGAAGACTTGTTGAGAAGCTAAGATAATAGAAATCAACCTATTATGATCATTGTTGGAGAGATAAACTATTCCTATTCTATACTACAACAAGATTGAGATGAGAGAAGAGAATTAACCTACAGCTACAGAGAAGAAGCTAACTAATTATAATTAGTAACAGAGCTGGAAACAACAACTAACTAAGTCCTATCTAATTGTAGAGGATTAGAAAAAAAAACTATCTAGTTATGAAAGACTGAAATGAAATTATCAAAACTATATTGTTGGTCGACCATTTGCTAATTCTGTAAACACAAACTATGTTAGCAGCACAATATAAATTACAGAAGAAAGAAATATCATATATAGGAAAATGAATTAATTACATATACAAGAAAATAAGCTAACTATTTGTAGAAAAGAAAATACATAAAACAAAGACAAAATCTTCGGTTGATGAGGGGCCCTTCCCAGGAATCAGAGATGGAAAATGAAATTGATTAGCTACTCATAATATCAGCAAATTGGAACTTCCATTAACTTAAGAAAATTACAAAGCGTCTGCTATCTACTTACAGATTCTACAAAATATCTACTAATCTAATGATCTTCTCCGACTAAAGACTAACTCTGTTTATGTCTACAAGCGTTTATTTATATATTTACAATGGATGAGAAGGTCGACAGAGTCGACCTCTCTAATAACAGAGGTGTTTATGACTGTAACTGGCTACTTTGAATGGTGTGTGACAACGTAGGGAGCATACACAGGCTTCACAGGGCCGATTCCTTCATGAGGTAGCTGCAGCGTTGATCTTCCTTTGACGTGGACAGAGAGGTAGTGCGCTAGCGAAATGAACGAATGGAGGAGAGGGCTGCTGGAGCACTGACGTGGGTGAAGCGTTGCATTGGCAGGATGAGCGTGGGCGAACGAACTACTTCTAGAACACTGGCGTGAATGGGATTTGTGTGATTCCAGGCTGAATGAACAAGAGAATCGACTTGTGGAGTGTTGACGTGGAAGCATGGTGTGCTGTCAAGTTTATCAAGCATAGGGTCGAATCTTCCAAAACAATGGCTCATTAACCATCACCACCATGTGGATAAAAAAACCCACGTACCCATTTTTTACTTTAATATCCCGAAGCATGCCAACCGTGGATTTCGCGAGCTGAATGCAAGGCTGAATGACGGGCTGGATGTGGCTGAGCTTAAGCAATATAAACACGCGGTCTGAATGAAGGGTCATTTGAAAAATTGCATCCTATAGATCAAAACTAAATGCCATGCATGACTGGAATTGTTAATTCATTCATTAATAAATCATAATATAACGAGATTTGACCAAAATTTATATGATAAGCAAATACATGCATACCTGGTCTGTTTGATGGGATGAATGGCGGAAAGGATAACTTATTATATCAAAAATAATGAAATTAACGCCATTTAGAATAGATTTGATGATGAAAAATAGTGACAAAATGGACACCAACATTCTCCCAAACCGGAGATATGCCAGGTCCCACTGAGCAAAACAGAGAGAAATTAGGAAGAAGGCTTGGCAGCAGCTGCCTTTGACTTGGATGATGAAGATATAGATTTGGCCTTGAGCTTCTTGAATTGGTCCTTTAAGTAATGATATCTCATCCTCAGGGCAGTATGGGATGCTGCTCTAGCGTTAACCAAGCATTCAATGTCTTTTACTTGTGTATGCAGTGCCTTGTTTTCTTCATGAAGCTCAGAAATTGTTTCCACGTAGCTTTGATTCTGGTCTGTCAACAGTGCTATCACTTGGATCAACTTATCCATCTCCTGTTGAGCCAGAATGAGTTGTGCTTTATAATGTTCAGGGTTCTTTGGGGGACTCAACTCTTTTGAAAATGTCTCACACTCAACAGTATGACCTTCAAGAATTGTATCTTGGTTGTGTGCAGGAGGACTTTCAGCAGCGGAGGCTTCACTCATTCGAGCAGACACGTTGGCTAATGTGAGGAGGGGTGTTTCAAGAGTATGGTCATCTAACTAGGCATTTGAACGTGATGGATGAACGACAGATTGGTTAACGGACTGGTCACAATTCGTTCTCATGGATTTAGTGGGCTCTGAAAAGAGTGGAGGTTCCAAAGCAGGGTCACCAAGAGTAAGTTCAGGAGAAGGTGATGACTGGACAAGATGCTCATCACCTGAGGGATCCTCATCAAATCATACACGTTTAGTGTTTGGTTCTACTTGGGTATGATGATGTTCTTGAGAAGAGGAAGGTTTGACAATAGATAAATGAGGGTTCAATATCTCAAAAACAAAATGATCCTAAGCTTGTCCTCTCTTTTCTAACTGGTGAATGATCATAAGCTTAATAAGACAATGGTGATACAAGCTGCCAGAAGGGTTAACTGTATTTTTCCTAACTTGACTAGACATCTTCTCCAAACTCTTTAGGAAATAAAATGGGAAATTGAGGGTCTGATTGTTGACAAAATGAGCTAACAATATGAAATGGCAAGCTTTAAAGACAATGAACTTACCCTTGCAAGTGATTAAGTGGATGATAACGGTCAGAAGATCTAAGTACTCCGACTTGATCCATTCTCTGTGAAAACCTTTGGTACCAACAATGTGTTGAAAATTGGTCTTCAGGGAAAATTCATGATCCTTCTGTGGAAGTAAAAGATGCTTATGCCATCGGGCACCTTCCCTCGGGAGCTTGGTAGGTAATACTATTGACTCTTCTATCACGGAGAAAACAAGATGGCCAACCTTGGTCATCTTTCCATCAAAACTTTTAGCGAACAGAAATGAAATCTCGTGGTCATGGCCTTGGAGAAGGTGGAGAAATGGTCCCCAACCTGCTCACAAAAACACTTCACAACAGGCTTTAAACTCAGAAATGTGAAGGAGGTCCTGGTAGGTACCAAACTCGTAACGCATTGGCATTTTTGATAGAGGACGGGGGATGCAAAATGGATATGAGAGGTGCAATAATTTGCAGAGGATGTAGCTCAGATGGAGAGTGAACAAACTGAGGCGAAATTCACGCAATCACCAGTTTAAACTGAGGTCCGTTTGATTGTTTGAATGACAGTGGACGAGGGCTTGGCATGCTTTGAAAGATCACACCTGTCATTCGAAGATATTAAGTTAATTGCCAGAGTAGAGGTGTGTGAATCTAGTGAATACGTGTGGTTTAGAAAAATATTCAACCATGTCCAAATCCGAGCTTTGGACAGGTTGAATGTAATTCACGTAATGAAAATAGATTACACGTGAGAGATCATGATTCGATTGATATTGTGGCAGGTCGTACAACAAGATAAGTAAGACCAAATAGCGGTCATGTAATGATTCACAATGATGCATGATCCATTCGTTTAATGGAGGCGAGAGGGATAAGAGAACGAAGCCATGTGTGAAATCGACATTTGATTGATCCCTGTCATAATTAGCCAATAACACTTATCGATAATATTCAAATTTGAACATCTTGTCATATTAAATAAAACTGTTATAGGCTATGGTTTCATTCAGCACTCCATTCAGAACGTTGTTTATTTGCCTCATTCGGATCGGCATTCAACCCGTCATTCAATCCTTCGTACAGACTTTTGTTTATGCAATATCTTTGTTGTTGATGCTGACCAAAGCTGATTTTGCAGAGAATTTCTGAAGCTGTTAGTGCACAAAAGATGTTGTAAACTTTGCTTTTTCTGTATCTTTTAGTTGCGTTCCTCTTTTTGTTCTTGATTAGATCAATTTTCTTCTGCTTTTGCATTAACCTGAAAACACTTGTCATTGTATCAGAAATAAATAAAATTTTCATAACTATTCAAAGAGTAAGAGCAATTCTAATCTTCCCCCCCAAACCAAAAATATGGCGTGTCCTCAAGCCATCAAAGAGAAAACGATTAAAATTAAAAAAATTCAATTGAAAGTCTTATAGATAGCTTTTTAAAATATTGTGATAATTTTCATAAGGAAATGAAATATTAACTAATAAATGTAAATGATTCAGATATGTACATTCATCAAAAAGAATACATCAGTGCTTAAAAGACCATATGAAGAATAATAGTGTAAGAGATGCAAAAAATGCCATAGGAAAACTAGTCGTCCATGACTCATTGTAAAGATCTCTTGTCATCCAAAGGATATAAATAAGGTTCACCATAAAATTTGTGAAATCTACTATAATTACGGGTCCCATTTCTAGGATAATCATATCCTAGGTATTGTTTTAATTAGATGACAGGGTCCAAGTCCAACTTACAGCCATTATCTAATGACATTATAGATAATCGACCTAAACATGTGTTTTTATACTTAGGTTTTTTATGAGTTATGTGAATATAAATGCATTAACCAAACCTCTTTTACCCAATATTGACCCGCTGCCAGCAGGCCTGTTCAGTACCCCGGCGGGTTTATCTTGGTACCATGCAATCATAGCCCCGCTGCCAGCGAGCCTATTCAGTACCCCGATGGGTTTACTTGCGTTTTACCGAGCTTCCTTGTTTAAGGTTTTACTTAGCATGGACCCACTTCCAATGAGCCTGTTCAGTACCCCGGCGGGTTTGCTTCGTATAATGATATATATATATATATTTGTAAGGAAGTCGGTTGACTAGAGTATGCTAAGCCTGTTAAACACATAATTCAAAATTTAGCACAAACCTTATGAGTAACTTTATGTATAATGGCCTAAATTACAGATCATGCCAAAATATAATAACCTAAAGCTGTTCTTTGACTTCACAGTCTATCTTCTTCATAAAAGGTCAGTAATGTTCCCCACAAAATAGAAAATATCACCCACTTTTAGGCTACCTTTTAAAGGTGCTTTAGAGACAAGTTTTGATAATGAGTCCAGGATGAACTAGCAGTCCATAGGTGTAAGATAGAGTTTTGTGGAGATCATAATAATTGAAGTAGGTCTTTTAAACAACTTTTCTAATGATAAATCAGAAGTGTGCATGTCTGAATCAAATACCATATACAGAATCATAAAAGAAAGTGGTTATAAATGATATAAAAAATGCTTCATCCTTTCCCTAAAAATTTTCAATTTTAGCAGTAATCGAACGAGAGGGAGAACTATAAATATTTATTTTTAGAGCACTTCCCTTTTCGCATAATATCACATGAGTTGATAACAAAGATAGGGTTCTTGTGATTAAGCTGCAAAACCACTTGTAAGATGATTCAAATTTTATTCAAAACAAAGCATATGTACAAAATGAGTTATGTAAAATTTTCAAATTAACGAAAGGAAAAAGAGTCTTCTTGTTTTATTGACAACATTTTACAAAGTGATCATAATAGATTTCCTGTAAAAAGAAGAATGTAATCAGTCGTTAGAAACGACTCATTATTATTGAAAATCAAAAACATATTTACATATATACAAAAGAAGATAACCCAAAATGATTCAAGGATTAGGAGCAGGAGGAATGACTTCCTCTTCTACCAGTTCCATTTCTTCTTGTTGTAAGGCATTCTACACAAAATCTTGTTTAGATATTGGTTGATGATAAAGTCTAAGTCTGTGTCCATTTACAACAAAATAAATTTGCGAATCATCAATTGTCTTAATTTAAACGGATCCATTATCAAAGGCGGGTGACAATTTCATATGGACCCATCCAACGAGTAGTTAATTTACCTTTAAAATTTTTGTATCTTGAATCAAAAAGTATCGCCCAATCTCCTATTTTGAATTTTTTTGTTTAATGTATCTATCATGCCACTTTTTGCGTTGATTTTGTATTAAAATTGTACGTTGAATAGCATCTTTCCTAATCTCGTCTAATTCATTTATCTGTAGGATTTGTTGACTCTATGCTTCTTCTAAGTTCATCCCTAATTGCGCAGCCATACGAAAGGTTTTGACTTGAAATTCAATGGGTAGAAGAACTTGTTTACCATAAACGAGTTCATAAAGTGTGTGACCAGTAGTGTTCCTCCAAGTTATTCTATAATCCCACAGAGCTTCTGGAAGACTATCTACCCAGTCTTTGTGGTGTAACTGGATAGTTTTAGTCAAAATGGCTTCTAATACTTTGTTGGTGGATTCCACCTGACCATTGGCTTGTGGGTGATATGGTGAAGATTTACAATGTCTAATACCATATTTGTCAGTAATCTCTTTCATTAATTTGGAGGTAAACTAAGATCCTTGATCGGTTACAATTTCCCTAGGTACACCGAATCGGGTAAATATTTCTTCGTAAATGAATTCCACCACAGATTTCTCTGTGGCTCGGAATAAAGCTTTAGCTTCTGCCCATTTGGTGACATAATCTATACAGACTAGGATGTACTTCTTTTTGCGAGACATAGGGGAAATTGGTCCAACGAAATCTAGAGCCCATTTTTCAAATGGCTCAATCATAACTTGGGGTTGCAAAGGCATCTCATCGGATGGTATAGGTCTACCCATTCTTTGGAAACTGTCACACCCCTTGACATATTTAGCAGCATCTTTGAAGATGCTTGGCCAATAATACCCAGAGTGAAATACTTTGTATGTTGTCCTTTTATTAGAAAAATTCCCACCGCAGGGTCCACCATGACATGCATGAAGGATCTCTGCCATCTCATCCTCTCGTACGCATCGTCTAATAATAAGATCAGGACCAGTATGAAAGAGATCATTATCTACCCAAGAATAATTGGAACTTTGAACTATGATCCTACGTTTCTCAGGTGGGGAGAGATGGTTAGGTAGCTTTCTAGTTGCTAAATAATTGGCTATATCTGCAAACCATGGGGTTCGAATAGATACAGCGAACAAATGTTCATCTGGGAAACTATCATCGATAGGGTTGGCATCATCGTCAATTTGAATTCGAGAGAGGAAATCAGCTACTACATTCTCTCTACCGGGACGATCAACAATGGTGATGTTGAATTCTTGTAACAAAAGAAGCCATCGAGTCACTCTGCCATTGGTGATAGGTTTATTCATCAAAAACCTGATGGTGGAGTGGTCAGTGTGTATAAAAATTTCATATCCTGTGATATAATGATGAAACTTGTTGATGGAGTAGACTACTGCTAGAAACTCTTTTTCAGTAACAGTGTACTTCGATTCGGCAGGAGTCAAATTTTTACTAGCAAAGTAGATGGCATGTGATGTCTGTCCCTCTTTTTGACCTAAAACTGCCCCTATGGCTATGTCGGAAGCATCAGTGGATATATGGAAAGGAAGGGACCAATTTGGTCCCCTAAGGATTGGTGCCACTGATAGCTTGGCCTTCAGAGTTTCAAAGGCTTGTTGACACAGTTCAGTCCATTGAAATTATGTGTCTTTCATGAGTAGTTTGAACATAGGTGCAGCTATTTTAGTGAAATTTTCAATGAAACGTCTATAATAGTCGGCATGGCCAAGAAAACTTCTTACTTCCTTCGGAGTTTTTGGAGGAGGAAGATTAACAATTATTTCGATCTTGGCGGGATCCACCTTGATACCTTGAAGAGAGACATGATGTCCCAAAACTATGCCCTCGGTCAGTAACATTTTACATTTTTCATGACTAAGAGCTAAGTTCGTTTCTTGGCATCGAATAAGAACTATTTCGAAGTAATCAAGGGCTTCCTGGAAAGTATTACCATAAATTGTAAAATCATCTATATAAAATTCTACACAGTCGTGTATGAGGTTAGCAAAGATTCCTAGAACTACACGATGGAAAGTAGAAGGTGCATTACATAGGTCAAATGGTAACACTCGGTAGGCATACATCCCCCAAGAGCAAGTAAAGGTTGTCTTATCTTGATCCTCAGGTGCTATCAATATTTGATTGTATCCACTATACCCTTTAAGGAATGAGAAATATTGTTTCCCTGATAAGGTGTCTAACACCTGATTGATGAAAGACAAAGGGAAGTAGTCCTTAAGAGTGGCCTTGTTCAGTTCTCGAAATTCAACACAGATACGCCATTTTCCTATGACTTTCTTTGGAACTATCACCAGAGGAGAAACCCATTTACTGTTGGAAATTGGGTAAATGAATCCAGCGTTAAGGATTTTTTGTAATTCGTCCTTTACTATATCTTGTATTGTTGGGTTAATTCTTCTCTGGGGATGCCTAACAAGAGGTATGTTCAAGTCTGTGTAAATGTGATGGATACAGATGTATGGGTGTATACCTTTCATATCGGTATATTCCCATGCAAATGCTCCAGTTTGACTCTTGAGAACTTTTAGTAATTGTTTTTGCTGACTCTCATCTAAACCTGCATTTATATGTAGAAATTTGTCGGTACTAACCACAACTGGAATGGTATAGGATGCTAGGTGTTCTTCGATTGTGAAGACACGAGGTGTACTTGTAAATGTTTAGAGGCTCATTTTTTCTTGGAATTCGTCTCCAAAGATCAGGTCAAATTGGGAAAAAGATTGAGGAAAATCTACGCATGTTGTGGAAGAGATAAATTAGTTCAACACGTTCTCGGTATTTTGCTCTTGAAGTGCCTGAGAGAGATCACTAATAAGGGAAAGTTCTTCCAAGTTCTCATCTCAAAAAGGACAATCTAACCAAAAGAGGTATTCAGCTATTGGTTGAACTAGTGGGTATAAGGTTAGTTTTCTTGTAGATAACCCATCAGAGATAATCATCTCTCCATCCCTACATCCTATAAATGTATTGGGAGTAGCCAACCAAGGTCTTCCCAAAATAATAGGGTGACCTTTGGAAGGGTCTTTTGATTCGATGACCATGAAGTCCACGGAATATTCCCATGAGGCCATTGATACAGTGATGTCATCTAAGATCCCAATAGGTTGAACCATAGTACGATCTGCTCATTCTAGCATCGTTGGGGTAGGGAGGAGGAATGGTCCTAGATTGAGAGTTTCTAAGACTGTGGTAGTAATCAAATTGATAGCATCTCCTAGATCAATAAATGTGTTCCCTATGGCGGTGTTATTGATGATGACAGTCACCACAGGGTTCCCTGGGTTTGAATACTTTGTTATTCTAGGTTGGTTTGCTATGCAATCTGAAATTTCCCCTACTACATGAATCATCGGAGGGTCTTTTTGTTTTCTCCCTGGTCTCTTAATACAGAGTTCCTTTATTACCTTGCTATAGATTGGGATATCCTTAATGGCTTGTAACAAAGGGATCTTAATGCAAATATTTTTCAATTCGTTAATGATATCATACTCTGGATAAGTTACAGTTTTTTCTATTACTAAACGCTCTGGATATGGAGGTGATTTTTCCCCTGGAATTACTTCTTTGTGTGGATGGTTGTGTGTTGAAGATCTAGAAATAACCACATCTTCAAGAATGGCATCATTCAAAACTTCACTAGGTATGTCTTCTTCATTCTCTTCTTGAATAACAACTGATGACTTGGGCTTATCTTGCAAAACTCTTCCAAACCGCAGTTGTATCTCATGTATTGGTGTGGTTGAAATGACATATGATGGAAGAGGTAACAACCCGATGCTGTTAAGAGATTGGGTTGGTTTGTTGTTAGGATTCGATATCGGTTGTGCAAGTAATATGGTGGGTCTTGGAGGATTCATGTCCTGGAAATGATAAGGTTTATTCAGGATAGGGGGTAGTGAAGGAGGTACAAATACAGGCGGAAGTTGCTGAATATTAGGTGGGTAAGGATAGTTAGGCATAGGAGGAGACGTTTGAGCATAAGCTTTCCCTCTCCATCCATGTGGCCATTGCTGTTGTTGAGCATTCTGAGGAGGGTACTGCAGTGGCCAAATTTTCCAACCTGAAGTATTCCATTGTTGAGGAGGTTGATAAGGATAGTAATATGGTGGAATTTGTGATGAATATTGATACGATGGTTTATTTCTAGGTTGCCATGGCCTCCTAGGTATTTCACCAAAATTTCCACTCTTGTACACAGCTTGTAATCCAGGCAACGATGGACAATCATTGGTTGGATGTTCTTCTATACATAGGTGACAGACTGAAACATTATTTAATGGAAATTCTCATTGAGGGTGTTTAGTTCTACACCTAGGACAAAAAACACTCATTGCTGCATGCTCTTCATCTTGCCTCTTTTTAGCTTGTAGTGCATCTAATTGAGAACCCATGGCTCCTAAAATATCTGTTTTGAAATTTTCCAATAGGTTTCCCAACTTTACCCTTGTAACTCCACCAGGACCGGATGTGTTTCCTTTGGGATTCCTAGCATAAGATTCTCGAAAGTGTCTTCCACCTTTCCCTCTACTCCTAGAGTAATTCCTACATAGTTCACAAATCTCTGTAAAAGACTTATGAGAAATGTCTCCTGCTGCCATGAGATTAAGGTTATCTATGATTCTTATGAGATTCCTTTGAGGAAGAGTGTTCTTACTGCATCTTCTCGAAGATCACTATACTTGGATTTATGTAACACATAGTTAAATCTCTCGAGATAGTCTTCTAAGCTCTCGTCTTCATGTTGTTGAATTTTAAAAATATCATTGCGAGAGTCCTTAGGTCTACAGTAATCCTAATATTTTCGAAGAAATGCAATCTTCATTTCTTCCCAAGTTCTAATACTAGATTCTCCTAATCCCATGAACCATCGAAGAGAAGAATATTTTAATTTAGCAGGAAAGAGTTTTAGTTTTTGGCCATCTTGTAGGTAATTATAACTCCTACACAAAATGTCAAACTCGAATACGAATGTGTCTGGATCCTCACTACTCTTCCCATAAAAGGTTGGTAGTGAGGAGGGAGGGATGTTTTTCATAGGAACATCTTGTGTAGTGTCTAAGATAGGGAACCTGAAGGTATCTTCAGTTCTAAACTCTCCATCTTCTTCATCTTGTCGGACACGATCTTCATTTTCATTGCCCATGAAGATTTTGTTGCCAGAGAGAGAAAATCTAGGCTCCTCCTTTTGTGGTGAATATGGGATGTCCCAATGTTCTGTTTCAGGAAGGGTATTCTACTTTTTAGGAGGAGAATTATCAGCTACGTGGGAATCCAGTTTTGGAGGTCCTAGCGTTGTTGTATCAATTTGTGAGATAATTATGTTCAAAAAACTCTCAAAAAGAGCGTTTACTTGTGCAGGATCGACAAAATCTACCAAGTTTGGACCACCTACTATTGAAAAAGTAGCATCTTTGGGTTTTTGGACTAATAGAGAGTTGAGAGGTCCTAAAGTTTTATCCGTTTGAGTTTCCTCTTGTCTAAGTTCAGTCTCAATATGAGCTTGAGGCTCTTCTAGTGGAATTTCTTTATGAACAGATTGTTCTGATGTCCCTATGTTTTCATGTAATTGATTTCCAGAAAGGATTTCCTTTGCTTTCCAAGTAGAACTATCCCCTTTAGGTGTCTTCCAATACCTTTCTGTTGAGTTAGTAGTTGGGGTGACATGCCCCCCATATAGGTTAGTAGGAATTTTAGTGGGAATTTTAGTAAGGGAACTAGTTTTAATAAATCTATCTTGTGAATATCTAGACTTATTCATGAAAACAAATTCTAACTGAAATAAGTTCTAACTGCATAACTGCTATTGCTAGGTTTTGGGGATGCCTGTTATAACAGATGCACAGGTTCTTACCTCTCATCTTACCGCTCACCCGCCACCAACCTATTTTCAAAGGAAAGAATAAGATTAAAAAGGAGTTTTACTTATCTATGACTGAATTCTCCCTATCTTCTACAACTGAATTCTACCTATCTTCTACAACTCCCCAGCAACGGCGCCAAAATGTTGGGTGTGTGAGCTATTTCAAAGAAAACACCTAATATTTAATTATCGACCAGGGCTGGTAATCTTAGAGTTAAGTCAAAGTATATGCTAAGGTAGAATGGAACCTAAGATTTTCAGCTTGTCAGACCTTAAAATTATTTAATAAAGAAAAGATCGAAATATCTTTCAAAATGAAAAAACCGAGTCAAACATCAGAAAAACAGTAAAAGAACTAAATCAAACTTAGTTAAACAAACAAACTAGAATAGTATCAAATCATACTACTCTATCTTATAATTGAACAATGGAAAATGATTAAAAAGCAAACTATGAACTATGAAAATAGAAACTATACAATTTCATATTCTATCTAAGAATTAGAAAACATCTGTAAATAAATTAGAGACCTATCTATGAAATAGATTAATTTAATGATAAATTACATAAGCGGAAAGCTATGTTGATCAAAGCAAATTAAAAACTATTAAATAACTTCAACAACTAATTCAAGAAAAATATCTATTCCCATGTAACAGGAACTGGAGTGAATGTATCATAATGGCTTTCAAATGTAATAGAAAAACAAAACGGAAGTAAATCTAATCTGACTTCAACAAAGAGATGTAAACTACAAAGGGACAAATTACAGTTAACTTTAAACATTTTGATCTATCTATTATCTATGAACAGAATAATAATATAAAACTAATGAAGACTAGAAACAAGTAGAAAACTTAATAAAGAAATTTACTTCTGAACTTGATTTGGAAGCAAGAAGAAAACTTGATAAAGATATTTATATAGAAGCAAGTAGAAAACTTGATAAAGATATTAATTTAGAAGCAAGTAGAAAACTTGATAAAGATATTAATTTCTAAATCCAAATCCTATTCCATGAACATCTTCATTATTTATCTAAATAAGAAACTAATCCTAATCTTAAAGAAGGAAATTATCAAAACTAGAATACTCAGATAATGAAGTTATTAACTCTATTCTAACTAAGTCTTAAGAGCATGTAATAAACTGGACTAGGAATAAGACTGATAAATTCTGAAACAATAACATGTTAGCAAGATAAATATGAAAGACATAATTTAAAAGATGGTTAAAGCAAACTAGGAATGATAACAAGATTCTAATTAAAACTTTATGAAATGTAAAACAAGGGCCCAAGTACGATTAAGAATACTAATTAGAAGCAAGAAAGATTACAATTAAGGAAACTAAGAAACTGAATTCGAAATAAGCATAAAAAAGTGCAGAAAGAGTAAAAATCCAAATGACGATCCGAATGCTAGCCCGAACGACAGTCCGAATGGAGGAAAAATGAATTAAACCAAGGAAAAGAGTAGTTTTGATGATCTTGACGTCAGCTGGCGAATGCAGATAAACCTACAATGCAAAGAAATCGGTGAGAAGAGTTGTTGAGAAGCTAAGATAATAGAAAGCAACCTATTATGATCATTGTTGGAGAGATAAACTATTCCTATTCTATACTATAGCAAGATTGAGATGAGAGAAGAGAATTAACCTACAACTACAAAGAAGAAGCTAACTAATTCTAACTAGTAACAGAGCTGGAAACAACAACTAACTAAGTCCTATCTAATTACAGAGGATTAGAAAAACAAACTATCTAGTTATGAAAGACTGAAATGAAATTATCAAAATTATACTGTTGGTCGACCATTTGCTAATTCTGTAAACACAAACTTCGTTAGTAGCACAATATAAATTACAGAAGAAAGAAATATCATATACAGGAAAATGAATCAATTACATATATAGGAAAATAAACTAACTATTTTCAGAAAAGAAAATACAAAAAACAAAGACAAAACCTTCGGTTGATGAGGGGCCCTTCCCAGCAATCAGAGATGAAAAACGAAATTGATTAGCTACTCAGAATATCAGCAAACTGGAACTTCCATTAACTTAATAAAATTACAAAGTGTCTGCTATCTGCTTGTAGATTCTATGAACTATCTACTAATATAATGATCTTCTCCAACTAAAGACTAACTATGTTTCTGTCTACAAGCGTCTATCTATACATTTACAATGGATGAGAAGGTCGACAGAGTCGACCTCTCTAATAACAGAGGCGTTTATGACTGTAACTGGATTCTTTGAATGGTGCATGACGATGTAGGGAGCATACACAAGCTTCACGGGGCCGATTCCTTCACGAGGTAGCTGTAGCGTCGATCTTCCTTTGGCGTGGGCAGAGAGGTAGTGCGTTGGCGAACTGAATGAACGAAGGAGAGGGCTGCTAGAGCACTGACGTGGGCGAAGCGTTGCGTTGGAAGGTTGAGCGTGGGCAGACGAACTACTTCCAGAACACCGGCGTGAATGGGAGTTGCGTGATTCCAGGCTGAACGGACGAGAGAATCGGCAGGTGGATTGTTGACGTGGAAGCATGGTGTGTTGTCGAGTTTAGCAAGCATAGGGTTGAATATTCCAGAACAACGGCTCATTAGCCATCACCACTGTGTGGCTAACAGAACCCACGTACCCATTTTTTACTTTAATATCCCGAAGCATGTCAACCGTGGATTTCGCGAGCTGAATGCAAGGCTGAATGACGAGCTGGACGCGGCTGAGCTTAAGCAATATAAACACGCGGTCTGAATGAAGGGTCATTTGAAAAATCACAGCCTGTAGATCAAAACTAAATTCCATGCATGACTAAAATTGTTAATTTAATCATTAATAAATCATAATACAACGAGATTTGACCAAAATTTATATGATAAACGAATACATGCATACCTAGTCTGTTCGATGGGTTGAATGGCAGAAAGGATAACTTATTATATCAAAAATAATGAAATTAACGCCATTCAGAATATATTTGATGATCAAAGATAGTGACAAAATGGACACCAACAGACATCCATGTAGTCATCGTGTCATTGGGTCGAGGCTTAGTTATAGATATAATTGGCATACCATAATGATTTGGTGAAACGTTTCTCCTCTTATTGACACGGTTATGCATATTTTGGTTCCTAAATACATGTCGCTTTATTCCAATGTGATTTTTCAAAGAATCCTTAGCAATTTCATTATTGTTGTATTCATGTTTTGCTACCTCCATGGAACTATAGACTCTCGTTGACTTATTTGGACACACGACAAAGTGATTTTTGTGTTATTAGTAGTTAAATGGACACTTGTGTCAATTCCAATGGATCATTACTTACAATAAATAACGCATGTTATTCAAATAGCCTTGCTTTCTTCCAAAGGAATTGTTGGCGTGGGAACCACATTACTAAAACCATATATTCTATGCCATTCATTCTTCTATCTTCTTCTTCATCATGTTCATGTGTGTGTGACCACTGACTGGCCAGGAAGCTTGTGAAGGAAAAGAGGGTCATGGAAATCTCAACGCCCAAGTAAAATCCTTCACATTTCCAACTTTTAACCGATAGAGATCATAGATCATATATCAACTCATCGTTAAATCGATCATGGGGAAGAAAGGAATTGGCATTGGACTCTGGAAATCAACATTGTCAAAACGGGATGCATCATTTTGGCTTTTGTGTGTTCCACACTCTTATTGTGGGGTTATGATAACGAGCGAGCATTGCTCAACTTGTTTTTTTAAAAGAAGTGCACGCCAATGGCCGGTTCGTCCAACGTTGCAGGGGCAACGATAAATATTCAGAATTCAAATTCAATAGAGAAGGATCAACACTTTGTATTGCAACAGGGAAGGAACTATGCTACTAATTTAGATGGATTAATTACATGAACCAATCATCATCAACCTTAGGTAATCCATGATCATGAAGACATGAATAAGGGAAACAATAGTATGGAATATGTTAAGCCTTAGGAAATAACTAGTAGAACTGGAGATGAAGATGAATAAGGGATTGTTGTAGAGAGGATGAGTGTAACAACATCTGATAAATAAGCGGAGTGCAATTTTTTTACAGGAAGTTGGGTTTATGACGAGTTGTACGACCTGTATTTTGCTGGAGAATGCAACAAACCCATCTACTCAAACACATCTATGACATGAAACTGCCCATCTACTCTCCTCTGCAGCAAACCCAATATCATCACAATATTTTTATCTAATTAACTTGAGTGGTTGCTTAATTTTTATATGTGCGATATCATGGCAGGGGTTAATAAGGAAGCATTCCTTTACACAGCGGACATTTAAGAATCAATGCATCGATACCACAACAGAGCTTGAGAATTAATGAGTCGATACCATAACGAAGGCTTAAGAATTAACGTTGAACATGTCGTTACCATAGTGGAGGCATAAGAATTAATGTGCCGATACATAATGAAGGATTAAGACTTAATGCGTTGATGAAGGCTTAAGATCACTTAATGCACTGATGAAGGCTTAAGACTTAATGCACCAATACATAATGAAGGCTTGAGACTTAATGTGCTGATGAAGGGTTAAGACTTAATGCATTGATCACGCGGTTACCATAGGGGAGGCTTAAGAATTAACGCGTCGATACACATAATAGAGGGATTTCATTCCACGGTGGTTAAAAGCATAAGCTCACCATTCTTTGTGGTGGTTATAATATTAAGATGTTTGCATGGATAAAATTGTGACAACACATGTCTTGTTTCATGGTGGCATTGACTAAAACTTCACACAAACATATATTTTAACATTTGCTTTTGGCAAGGATATGTTGCAACGCAGCGGTCTCTTGTTTCATAATATAATATGTGGAATTTGTGTGCATATATGATCCTTATTTTATTTCATAATATAATATGTGGAATTTGTGCATATGTGATCCTTATTTTATTTCATAATATAATATGTGGAATTTGTGTGCATATGTGATCCTTATTTGTGTTTCTTCTTCAGTTTATTTACTAAACTTTTTTATTAGAAAAAACCAAGAAAATAAATTTTGTCTCCTAATAGATCTCTCATCACTATGTACAACTTAAATTATGGTTAACAACATTCTTCATGGAATTCATAAGCATAATTATTACTACAGTCAGTCCTCACTATGGATGCTAGCGAGGATTGAATCGTGAACGCCTTAACCAGTTGGTTATCACTCAAGTTTGAGGACCAGCTCAACTAATCCGGGGAGGTGAAGTATAGCATCACAGGGAGCGTAATAGAGATGCATCATTCTAGATTGTTTGGATTCGTATACCTCTTTTATAACATCCTCCATGAAAACATCCCAAAATTCTTGAAATATAAGTATGTTGGAAAACCGTCTAGATGAGTTTCCTTTCCATTTTTTTAAGACAGTGAATTCCTTATGGAACTTCTCTTAAGAAATTATTTCCTAGAGATCTTATTTCTAAGTCTCAATTACTAATTAAGATATTTTGTTGCAAACATATTGATAAGCTCTTCTCTATCTACTCGAGGCTCTCACATCAAGGGCTCAAAGTAAGAGTGCAATTCATTTTTAATGGTGTCAGGGATTCTTATTTTGGAAGTTGATGTAAGGTGCCAGATTGGACGATGGGGATATTCCCAATCGAATCGTCGTGTAGCATTTTAATCCCCACCATCCAAAAATGGAGTTGTTCAAATTTTTAAAGAGATTTTTAACTGCCCATTCATTTTCCATGGTCATGTCTCTCAAATCAATTTATATAAATTGGCATTCGCAGGTGTTGTTGTAGCATTAGACGCCTGAAAAATTGTAGAAGTGGTTGGATACATATTAAAACTTCATTCTTAGGTTCATGCAAAATATTTCCTTATATATGGATACATTGTCGAGAAAAAGGGCGTTTTTCATGAAGGACTCGGAAGTCCTAGAACAATTAGTGCTAGGTCAACCTGTGGCAGTTGAGGCTTCATGACAAAGAAACGTCTTTTGGTTTAGCATTGGTCCATGTAGTTTTGGAGGTATTTGGTTATAAGGGTAGTAATTTGGATATAAGTTTTTCTGCATGAGCTTGATTTGTGTGCCTGATTTGTGTATGAAGTATGTTTTATTGCTCTAGTAATGGGAATCATAAACTCTACAAGATGTATGTAGCTAGAGCACAGTTAATTGATAGCGTAGGTTCTATGCAATCTCTTAAGACAACATAGCATCTATGTGCATCCAAGTTCCCAACCACAACATAAACACAAGATATGTGTGTTTCCTTGTTTAATAATATAATAGTTCATTTCATGCACCCTCTCATCACCTCGGCTAGGTGCACATGATATCAATTTGAAACATTCTCTGTAATAGTGATGTTTTGTAGCCATAATGGTGATATTTGTAATGATGTGAAGAGAAATGTAATGGTGTTTTTGGATTCAAAATAAAATTTAAAAACGTAAATAAATAAATCCATGCAAAAGTACGACTTAAATTATTTATGGTGCTTGACCATTTAGGGTTGTTGTTCTATTATAAGTGATCATTGACAATTGAATTTCAATTTGAAAATAAAGATTGATTTCTTTTCGATATAAATTATATTGCTTTAGCAATATTTCATGCAAGGCATGGGAAATTTGGAAATTTGTCTGGGATCTAGTAGAGGAGAATGGAATGTTAATATAGATGTTGCAAATTAATAAACTAAATTATTATAAACTAAATCAAAAAACAAATTTGAGGGAAGTTTCTTCTAAATTAGAAGTAGGTATGAGTAATAGAGGAGCATAGAAAGAAGTCTCTTCTAGTTCAAAATTAAGATGAACTTAAAATATATACCATGAGGCTTAATATCATGTTCAGATATTGCAAACCCGTGATAGGAAGGGTATGATAGAAGCATCTATAACACATATGTTGTCTTAACCATGGAAGATAGGCATGGATCTCCTGTCCACATAGGTATGCTAGACCAAGAATGATGTTACAATGACACTCTTGTTGCAACATTTATAGGAATACCCATACATTAGGGATGAAAAAGCAATGTAATGCGTGTCTTGGAGAGACATAGACTCTTTAGAGAAATAAGCAACTTATAATTGGGCTAAGTGGAATGAAGGCATACTTTGATACACTACTTATTGCATGATGGAGAAAGTGATATACATAACAAATTAATGTTATTGACATAAAAAAAATGTGTGTAGGGAAGGAATCAAGATGTATCTTAAATATTTCAACTAGGCTTGACATTTTGAAGTAGTAGCCTATCCTAGAACATGACGGAAGATTTTGAATTATCACGAAGGAATAAATGATGAGGTAGAAACAATAACTTAGCATTGATGAGGTGTCCCTTGAATGAGTAACTAACCCTGCTGACAAATGGTTGTTGAATCATAGAAGGATCCTCATATAAGAATCATAATAGTAATTCCTATAAGGTCTAAGGGAAATTCCTATTGAGAAGTAATGCTGACAATTAAACCAATTCTGATTTAAATGATTGGGATGAGGATGTATATTGTTATAAGGAATTTGGAAGATATGGAGATCTTAGATTAAAGATGTAATCAACTATGAGATCCAACAAGATGAGAATGAAATAATACAAATTAGAAATTGTGAAAATTCCATAAGGGGGAAGGGAAATGCACCTTAGCATAAGGATGTGTTGTCCTAGTGCATTAAGTATTAGTGATAGTTGAGAAGAGTGCTTGGTTTGAATAAAAATAGTATAGAATTGTCACATTTAGAGTAGTAACTAAATCTCATACAACTTACTTAGGTTGTATACATAATGTATAGCATTAAAGGGCTAGGGGAATTATGAAAGTGTAATAAATTCTAGCAAAAAAATTATTTAGCGATGATGTACGGGTGCTTCTCTCTCAAGTGAAAGGCACTCTTGATAATATATTGATCAGTTAAGTTGATTGCACAACATAAATGACGATTTAGAGATCTTGGTAAAATTCATAGTAATGACTCATATAAATTGAATTTTGAGTAAACTTTAATGTGTTAAGATAGCATATCACAAGTCAAAGCACTCACAATTGGCATAAAGGTTTGAATTTTTAAAACTTTAAACATAACTATTGTGTGCTTTTAGGATGATGGTCCTCCAAGGGAAATGAAAATAGACTATGGGATAAGATGAGTTTGAGATATTTATGAGATTAAACCTAACATAAAAAAATAAGAATCTTGTACCTATGACTAGTTGTGTATTTGGATTAGGTGAGATAATTCTTTCGAGAGTGACTCTATGCTAGTTACATGTGATGGATATGTCATCAAGGCTCAACCATACATCTTTGTGTTAATATTATATGCTACTAAAGACTAAATTTAACTTCATGAGAATTTAATACATTTTCACAATTGCAGCATAACAAGGATCTCTGAAAGATACACAATCACAAGGTACACAACAATATATCCTGGGAAACCCTCAAGGGGAATAAAACCCAATAAGAACTTCCTCAATATATATTACCAAAGTACAATGCCCAAAAATAAGTCACACAAAGAAGAGAGACAAAAACCCAAACTCTAGAGCCAATCCAATCCTCCTCCTTCGCAAACTTCCTCTCTTCTCTAATGCGCAATGCTTGAGTGAGTGAATGGTACAAATGAGGGAAATACTCCCTCTATTTATACTTTACTTTTCACTTGACATTTAACCTAACTAGGTTGGCCTCCCTTAACTTGACTGGGATGACCTCTCTAGGAAGACTCAATTAATATTTATATTACATTCTTTTGGGTACTAACAACCCGACTTACAATGGAGGTTTTACCTCATGACTTTTACATGACCAAATATAATAATGACATCCCCGAACGGAGGTAAAACATATTCAACGGAGTTACAATAATAAAGTACAAGTAGAATATTCTTTGAAGTTACATTAATTCAACACTCCCCCTTAACAAGAAGGGTATTCTATTGACAACAACAACAACAGGTGTGGCTCTACACAACATCATCGAAAGGAGGGAGGAGGAAGAATCATCAACAGCATCATCTGGAACATTGATTGGTATATCTATAAATCATTGGAAGTTCTTCAACAACATCAATATCAGCAACTGAAATAGATTGTTGTAACATCATCAACATTTGCAGCACGGAGCTGGAACATCATCATCTACAGCACGAAGCTGGAACATCATCATCCGCAGCACGAAGCTGGAACATCATCATATGTAGCACGAAGATGGAACATCATCATCTGCAGCACGAGGCTGGAACATCATCATCTGCAGCACAAGGCTGGAACATCATCGTCTGCAGCACTGGAACATCATCATCTTCAGTACAGAGATGAAGTATCATCATCATCATCTTCAGTACAGAGCTGAAGTATCATCATCATCATCTTCAGTACAGAGCTGAAGTATCATCATCATCATATTCAGTACAGAGCTGAAGTATCATCATCAACATCTTCAGTACAGAGCTGAAGTATCATCATCATCATCTTTAGTAAGAATTTGCTGGAAAAACATCATCATCAGTATATGAATACTAGAACAACATCATCATTCATCAGTAAGTAAATATTGAAACAACAATATCAATCATGAGTAAGTAAATACTAAAACAAAAACATCAAACATCAATAAGTAAATACTGAAACAAAAACAACAATTATCAATAAGTAAATATTGAAACAACAACATCAATCATTGGTAAGTAAATACTGAAATAACAATAACTCTAGCAATAGGTGCATCAACAAACAATATGATCCTTCCTTTTGGAATTTCGGGATCAAGTTCAACACGGTTGACCCTTCCTTTCGGAATTACGGGATCATGGAAAATCCTTCCTTTCGGAATTACGGGATTATGGTCCATCAACACTAGTGATCCTTCCTTTCGGAATTACGAGATCATGGGCAATCCTTCATTTCAAAATTACGAGATTCTGGTCTATCAACACTGGTGATCCTTCCTTTCCAAATTATGGGATCATCTACAATCCTTCCTTTCCAAATTACGGGATTATGGTCCATCAACTTTGGTGATCCGTCCTTTTGGAATTATGGGACTCTAGTCTTTATGGAGATACCACTATAGCACACTTGGATGATCCTTCCTTTTGAAATTATGGGATCATTTTCCACTACTCACATCTTATAAAATCCTTCCTCTTGGAATTACAGGATTCTAGTCTAAGGATCAAGATTTAAGACTATCCTTCCTTTCAAAATTGTGGGATCACTGTCTAGGGATGATCAATCCCAACTACGCCACCATAGTATCATCAGCACTACTCCCCCTTTCGAGGGAATTCCTTACGGACTACACCAAGCTTGTCACAAAAGTGCTCAAACTTCACACGAGACAGAGGCTTAGTCAACACATCTGCAACTTGCTCATCTGTGCTCACATATTGGATCTTTACAGCTCCCTTCTGCACCATATCTCGAATGGTTCTCTGTCATCTTCACGCAGCTTTGGTTATCACATAGAATCACTATGGTATCCAACTCCAGATCAAATAGACTTGATAACAACTTCTGAAGCCATATGGATTCACAACTGGCGGAACAGGCTGCAATATATTCTGCTAGCAACAATGTATTACTTCTTACTTAGCCATGATATCATGGATGACTATAGACTGAAACACCATGAAGTGCTCTTCCAATCTGAACTGTAGTCACTTCCTTTGAAGCAAATATTTCCTGCTCCCTATCTTATACTTTCTGTATCGAGACATTTTTCACTGGAGTGACTCGTAGCCTTCTCTTCTGATGATCTTTTGTGTATCCATCTATTTAATCTTTCTAAGTCACTGGATACTAAGATCTCGATCTCTGTTGTAAGTTCTCTCTTGCACCCATCTATGAGCTTCTCATCTTCAACCTTGTAGCAAAGGTTGATGTCTCATCACTCTAGGTGATCCTTGATCTCATCATTCTATCCATGGGTGATTTATGAGCCCGTACAAAGTCATTAAATTTGCACAGATGTGGTTCTCTAGAGGTTGCTCGATATCATCCTTTAATTTGATTACACCATGAGTATGTCTATTAGAGAAACATCTCCTCATAGTCGACTTCCTCTACTTGATTCCATAAGTCTTGTTTATAGTTGAGCCATCGTCACTTGTTCTACGGAACAAGTCTCATCATTCTTCATTTGTAGGTGATCATGTACGATACTTCCTACAAGTCAAATTCAGTAGCATGGTTAGAAACATTTCATACTTTCCAAAACATATGCATAAAAACATAGGTCATACTGTCATAATGTTATCTTATCCAATAACATAACATTCATCCATATCCCACATTCATATGGTAACTTTCTAGATTCCTTCCATCTCTACCAAAACATTATTAAGAGTGTGCACTGCTCCCAATATGTCAGCAAAGAGGCTTCACTCTAGATAAGTGGAAATGGAATGTTGTATAGCACCATAGCCTACTTACCCATCACATGCATATTGTTCATTAATGCAACTGTTCTAACATGCATATTATACTTCTAGGAATATAAATATGTACACAATTGAACAATATCATTTAAACAATTTGATAAAAATGACAATTCAAATACTTATCTTTGTTTGTTTGGTATGATCTCTTTTGATCCTAGTCTCCTTGCAGGGATTACTGGAATGTCTGATGGTGAGCTCTACTCCATCATTTGATTCTGAGGTCTTGTGCCTTACTTGCTTATGATCTATAATGTTGATCAAGTATTATACCATAGATCAAAGTTGTTTCTAAGTGATCTTATGCGAGACACCTTCTTTTGTCCCAATAGCAACTGCATCTTATATAAAATCAATTCTAAACTCTTTCTAAAGCTGAGATATAGTACATCCCTCTTCATCATCAAAGATCCTGAATCAAGCTTGTATGTTGCTTCTCCTATTCTCCGAGTGAAACTTTATGAGGGGAGTCCTTTTTCTTTAAAATTGGAGAGAGTGCTTTGAAACACCACCATTATAGGACATATTCTCATAATTTCTTCCTTTGGTAACTTCCTGGGAGGTCCTTATTCTTCTTCTTCTTCTTCTTTTTCGACTAAATGAGCAAGATGTCTTTTGTTACTATTCTTCTTGTATTCTTCTTTTCTCACTAGACAATCTTTGGCAATATGTCCCATCTTATCACAATAATAACATTGATAAGAAGAGAAGTCTTTATGCTTGTAGTTTCCTTTCTTGTACTTCTGAAACTTCTTAGGAGGATGAAACTCCTTATGAGTTTCCTTTTGGTAGTGATATTTTCCTTTTCCTCTTTTAGTATGGGTATCTAGAGCTTGATCATCATCTTTGAGTAGCGCTTCTCGATTTGCCACTCTAGCTTCCTTGTCACGTCCCCTCCCATTCTACCAGCTAGATAGAGAGGATCGTGAGGTTATGTTGGGCATCCAGCCCCATACATTATAAAGAAGCATTCAAACAATCATTCAGATTTTTAAATAGAGATATGAAGATGCATAATTATCAGAAATCACAGCGGAATTTATTTATGAATTACACAATCTTCACACATTCATAATATTCATCAAATGATAATTGCCAATTTAACACACAAGAGAATACTTATCTTATACAAAAGTAGTCCCACGCAACTGGCTATGCAACTGCAACGTTCCACCCAACCGTAGGCCAGTGTGCTCCTCAATCTCTCAGCACCACTGCCACCCCCGAGCTGGGCATGATCTCTACAAGGAACCAGGGAACAGCAGACTCACACATAGCCAAGCATACTCCAAGATGAGCCAAGCCAATCTACAATTGGGTTTATCAGGCTGCTAGGAGATGGAAAGGAAGAGTTGCTAAGCTAGTGAGCTCCAGCACAGAGCCAGGGATAACCTTGCAAGATCTATCTAGCTTGGCACCCACAATACCTACACACCCAGCACAAGGAAGTATTATTTTCTCTACTATACAGTCCCTCAAGCCATACCTTCCCTATCTAGTGCTCTCAGGGTATGCATAGAAGAGTAACCAAAGCCCTCTTGATCTTCTTGAGAGGTTGTCTCCCCCACTAGGTTTATCAAGCTACTTCTGTCCACTACCACTCCAAAACTTCAATTCACAGGTTCAAACCAAAAATGAGGATGCACACCACAGCAGAACACAATCATGGGGCAGGATAAAACGTTTTTACAGGTAGATGCATGAGATGGGGTTTCAGCTAGCTCAGCAAAACATGGGAACCCACAAAAACGAAAATGGGAAGTTGGGGAACAACCCACGAAGCCAAATCCGTTTTTAGTAAAACGTCCAGGGTCAATTCGGGGAAAAAACGACCTCCCTCCTAGTCCCCAATTCGTGGCCTTCCTCTCCCAACTGTTATACCAGGCAAAAACGACTCCCAGGCATGGAAAAATGTAGGATTTTGATGAAAAACGTATGTGGAAAAGACCCAGCTAACTCCAACTGCGTGAATGAATGAAGACTGCCCCTTCCCCATGGCTTTGGGCACCATTTCGTGGGTGTTTTCTTGCCCCACAAGCAAAAACACGAATTTCCAGGTTGATGGCTTGCCCATGCACGAAAATGGCTTGCCCATACTTCTTCATTTCCAAGGCATTAACTGCCTTAACCAATTTCTTGGAAGAATTAAATGATTGGGTACATGAGACAAAATGGGTAGTTGGTGGTTTATGGGTTTCCCCATTGACACATGGATTAATACCATTGGCTCAAGGGTTTGAATAATTTCCCTCCCTATTCCTTGTAGAACCATGCCCCATGTCTTTTGTTGCATTGCATAGCCGGTTGTGGGTTTTTCATTAAAAATTCGTAATTACATGATGTCTTATATACATTGTGCCCATCTCGCACAAGAACCATAGGCATCTATTTTAATTGCCGATACATGAAACGCTAAATCAATGGTGGGGCCTTGGCCTTGAGCTCCTCACCATGATTAAATATCAGTATTTACATCATTTACAAAGGGGTGTCAAAATGGGGACGTGACATTCCTCTTGAACACATTCTTCCCATACAATTTCAAATTGTAGACTTTCCTTTCTTGCACACATTGTTTGGATAAAGGAATCCCAAGGTCTAGTAACACCATTGAGAGCGTTCATCACTAATTCATCTTCATCAAGGTTGTCTCCAATTGCTTCTATTTGTTCTTTGAATTGAGAAACCCTTGTAAAGTATTCTTGGATAGATTCACCCTGATTCATCTTTGTACTTTTGAGTTGGGTTCTCAAATTCATCTTCTGATTAATTTTATTTCATTCATACATCCTTGATAGGGAATCAAACATTTCCTTAGATTTTTTCTTGGAGGACACTTGAGGAATCAAGTGATCCTAGATGGAATCTGCTATAATCCTCTTGGCTCTAATCATGTCCTTCTTGTGTTTTTCCTTTGCTTCAGCTTCTATGGGTTCCGACACAACTTCCTTAACAAACTTTGCAAGATCATTCTCTTCTAGAATGAGTCCAATTTTGTATTTCCAAGAACGGAAATTTTCTATGCCTTCCAACTTGTCATCAAGCTTAGTGCTTGGGGCCATCTTATCCCGGAGAGCAGAAATGACCAAAAATTAAACTTTCTCAAAAGTGAAAACTGAACTCACCAAAAGATGCGCTTGACTAAGGCGAGTATGCTGGTACAATCCGTTTCTGAAGAATCTAAAATTTCACCCTTGAAATTTGACTTGCGAAATTCTGGTCTGCAGTTTCTGGCTTTTTCTAGTTTTCTAGTTTTCTAGTTTTTCTGGTCCAAATTCAAACTAGGGTTTGACTTTCTAGAAGATTCACCCACTAAAAAATTTCGATCTTGGTGCCAATAGATGCACCTAGGAGGGGCGCACTTCCCTATGCCACTTGCACTCAAAAATTCCACTTTAGTGAGAAACCCTAATTTTTATGCTCGGGGAGAGAGAGAGAGAGAGAGAGAGAGAGAGAGAGAGAGAGAGAGAGATTTACCCTATGAAATTTGCTCTTTTCGGGCTAGCTCTGATACCATGTTAATATTATATGCTACTAAAGACTAAATTATAACTTCATGAGAATTTAATACATTTTCACAATAGCAACAATACAAGGATCTCTGAAAGATACACAATCACAAGGTACACAATAATATATCTTGGGAAACCCTCAAGGGGAAGAAAACCCTGTAAGAACTTCCTCAATATAGATTACCAAAGTACAATGCCCAAAAATAAGTCTCACAAAGAAGAGAGACAAAAACCCAAACTCTAGAGCCAAGCCAATCCTCCTCCTTCGCAAACTTCCTCTCTCCTCTAATGCGCAATGCTTGAGTGAGTGAATGGTACAAATGAGGGAAAGACTCCCTTTATTTATGATTTACTTTTCACTTGACATTTAACCTAACTAGGTCGGTCTCACTTAACTTGACTGGGCCGACCTCTCTAGGAAGACTCAATTAATATTTATATTACATTCTTTTGGGTAACAATGACCCAAATTACAATGGAGGTTTTACCTCATGACTTTTACATGACCAAATATAATAATGACATCCTTGAATGGAGGTAAAGCATCTCTGACGGAGTTACAATAATAAAGTACAAGTAGAATATTCTTCGAAGTTACATTAATTCAACACTTTGTAGGTGGAATAAGCATGATAGAAAAGTTAAATAATGATTGCCTAGTGTCCAACTCTTTACATGCTATCAAGTATAGTGGCCTTTGGAATGAGTTAATCCATAATTATGAAGTAGCATTAAAACCTTGGGTAATTATCAAAAGACGTACAAGACAAGGGAAAGAGATGATGCATTAACAATAAATTCACTTATGAGTGCCATGATAGACCAATAAAGTTAAGTTGATATCAACAGTTTAAGGCATGCTAGTAAGGACAATAATAGTTTATTATCGAATGTACCTACCCTAATACAAATGGGCCTTCCTAGAGAGTGTGGCTCTAGATGATGAGAATTACTTGAAAATTCAACAATATTCTTTGACTATGATGTATATGAGAAATTCTAACATCTAACTGATGTATCGAATGTACTTATCCCAATAAAATTGAAATATTCTTGTGGTAAGATAGAAACAATAATTAAAAGATGATATGTATCTTGAGGATACCACAAGTCACTCATAGTATATCATTTTATGATGACATTTGTGGGGTCAACTTGGACTAATAAAATCCTATGTGTTACATGGATGTTTTGATGGTACTTCTTACATTAGATGTGATATTTAGCAATCACTTTTTATATGTCCATGCATGCTAATGACTTTGATT
Organism: Larix kaempferi; assembly: GCA_027924585.1. Lineage (NCBI taxonomy): Eukaryota > Viridiplantae > Streptophyta > Pinopsida > Pinales > Pinaceae > Larix > Larix kaempferi. The sequence goes on along the minus strand of BSBM01000696.1, from coordinate 8,917,571 downwards.
TTGCTAATGAATCATGATAAGAAGGTTCACAATGTTTTATTATTCTACATATGTTATGTGTTGAGACGATTATCATATTCGTAAAGTTATGTTGCTCAAGGGGACTAATGGTATTTAACATGTATTTATGATCATGAAATTATTTTGATGGCATGTCATGATGGAATTTCTATATCTTTGATGAAGATATGATGAATGATTTTCTTTATGATGATATTTTATGATATGATGGCATGATATAATGGCATGTAGTTCTTTTGTGATGACATTCTTAAGCATATGGTTCCTTACAAGAAGAAAGAGATCAAAGAAAAGATAATCGTTATTGATTCCTTAAAGGACCCTTTGATCCCACACATTGGAGAGAAGAAGAAAACAAAATAAATGTATGATGCATTGATCACTTTGTACCAAAGCATGAATACTTCTTGCAAAATGTACTTGAGAAATAAGCTCTTTGCCACATGCATGAGTGAAACAGACACCGTGGCTATAAACTTGATGAAGATCATTGGGTTGAGAGTTCTGTTGGAAGCAATATGGATGAAGGTTGAAGATGAGGATTTGTGAGAAGTTGCTCACCATTTCAGAATGTTTGAGATGACTTTGTATAGGAATAAATGAGGCTAGAAAATATTTTAGCCAAGGAGATCGAAGTATAAGACCTTACCCTCATTGGGAGGATGACGAAGGGAGGCAACAAAAGAGTGCCTATGAAGGGTAACAAAGAATATTCATATTCTTAGAAACATGGTAAGAAGGATTTGAGTCATGTGAATTATTTTAGGTGTTGATGAAAATGACATCATATCGACCGTTGTCCAAAGAAGAAGAAAGGAAGGTCATGTAGTGGTCGAAACAAATTGTAGGAGGTGTAGAGACTATGGAGAGATTCGAAATGTTAGAGTAGAATCATAAGACTACCTTCTCCATGGTCTCTTCCCTTTCAAACAAAATTTTGTTTGGTGTTGGATTTTATGTGGATGGTGGATCATTGAGACATATGACTTATGACATGATGATATTCAATAAGTTTCAAGAGCAAGAGCAAGAAATGTGAGTGGATTTAGGTGATGATGCTACTTATCCTATGAAGAGATTGGGCTCCATCTCTTTCTAGATGCCTTCAAGTCATATTCTTGAGTTGAATTATGTTTTGTCTTATCTTGGTCTGATGAAGAACCTTCTTCCAGTTTCTTTTATTCAAACCAGATCATCATTTAGACATCAAATGGTTAATGGATTAGAGTGACACAAAGCACTCAACAAATATTGAATTCTTGACTACAAAAGTCAAGATTATGGCTATGGAGGCTAATGACAAGGTAGGAGGATGAGGTTGATAGTGTGAATGGCCCCATGATAGATCAACCAACTACCATGATGCCAATGTATTGTGCTACCTGTTACATCCTAAATCATCTGCAACATGCTTTCCAGGATACACTAGATTGAGGGGGTATTTTTCTATTGTAAAAGGCCAAGTCTAGGCTTGTTTCTGTAAAAGTGTTGGTCTAGCGAGGCTCAAAACCCATGGCCTGGTCATGGAAGGTCCTCTTGGTTTTCATTCTAGTAAGTGTTGTCTTAGTGGCATTGTTGACTACCTATTTATGGGTGGAATTCTGCCATTTTTTTGGGCCATTTGGGCCCTGGAAAACTGAATTCGGTGACATAAATATTGTCAAAAAGGGGCAACGACCAATGTGGCACGCGAACCGAGGTGATGGGTGACATTAAAAAATGCCTGAAAAATCTGGAGGTGAGGGCGATAAATGATCTCAAGCGTCATCACGAGTGCGGAAAACTGAATTCGGCGATATAAGGCATGTCAAAAATGGACGACGACCGATGTGGCACGCAAATCGAGGCGACAAGGGGGCATGGAAAAATGCCCTAAAACTATGAAGGTGAGAGCGAGAAATGATCTCAAGCATCATCATGAGCGCGGAAAACTGGATCCGGCGAAATATACCACACGGGTAATCCTAATGTTAACCCAGGTAGACTAAGGGTAGCCATAACCGGAGCGCTTACTACACCCGAGGGAGGGAATAGAAAGGGGATTGTGTGGATGGGTGTAACACCGATGTGACTAGGGACCAATGGTGGTTTAGGGAATAAGGGTGGTTGATTACCGGGTGTTTGTGTATTCTATGAAAGAGTACAGAGGTCAGCGACGTGGGTCTCCGGTGACGGTGGTGGAATAGATTGGAATGTAGAAGTCATCGGCGCCTCGGAGTAAAGTCCGGGTCCTACTGAGGAAACGAACGAGGTAGTTGCACCACAAACAGGTTGTTCAACCATGGGGAGAACATTTTCAGGTGTGGCGGGGGCCTTGGGGTCATAATAGGTAAGTTGGTCGACCTTGACCACGCGTCCCTCATGGGGGAACATCATAGTACGGAAAACATATGAGGCAACCGCCCGCATGGCATACATGTAGTTGCGACCTAGTAAGAGGTTATAATCAAGTTGGGCATTGATGACCTCAATGTCAATGAGCACGGTTTTACCCGCCAGTTGGACAGGGACATTAGCTAAGAGACCTTGGGGTTGATCCGAACGGTCGTCGTAGGCTCGCAACGCAGTGGTGGACTGCTGGAGAGTAGGGGATCCCAACTTCTACCAAACGAATGTAGACATGAGGCATGTAGAGGCCCCTTCATCGATAATGCACCGATGGATGACAAGATTCCGAACGGAAACGGAAACTTGGAATGCTAAAGTAGAAGGTAAGCATGGTTCGGACTAGTCCGAATCGAATGTCATCAGTTGTGAATCATTGGGTTCAATGGCGCCAATGGCAGAGAGCAAAGTCTTGCACTGTGAAGGACAGTTTTTCAAGACTTCTAAAGCAGACATTGCTGCAGGAGACTGGGCTAAGTCGTCTACGATGTTGTAATTCGACGCAGCCCGAGCATTGGGATTATTGTTGATGCGACGAAGTGGGAAGCGAGGCGCTTTAGAAGCGCCATCAAGTGGAGCCGGAGGTATACGTAACGTCTGATCTGTGGGATGAACGTTAGTGTTCTTGTCAGCGGGAGGGGCTTCAGAGGTGGAGCCATATTGGTTCCGACGGGTTTGGAGGTTGGCATCGGTGGTTGACATCATCAACAAGTGGTGAGTACCTGAATCGAACATGGGTTGATCAGGGGCTGCATAAGTGATCTATTGTGGTGGCACATTGCCCTGAGGGGGAGCTAACGGCTGAGTGTTCACTACACCTTGGTTTGGAAAGGGGTTTTGCAGCACCAAAGGTTGATGTTGAGGTGGTGGTGGCCCTGTGTTGGGCATTCCTAAATATGGAGTGTCCACCATATTAGTCATACCTAGGGGGGGTGGTTTCCATGGATGGCACCGCAGCAGAAGGGTCTGTGGATGTATCACTTATGGTGCTGGTAAAAAGTGGGTCGAATTGTGTCCCAGCCATGAGGTTGGGTGGTAATAACTCGGTAGGGTTTTCGGATTCTGCCTCTAAATCAAATGTGAAGTGAGGCGTGTCAGAATCGGATGACTGTCTGTTTGACCGAAGATGTGTTGATTCAAGGGATAAGGCTCGACATCGGTGATGTGGCAAGCCAAGTAGACTGAACTCTGGGAGTTCGCCCTGAAGACGACGAGAGCGTCTAAAATTCTCAATGGTGAGAAATAAGTTTTTTGTGAAAAAATCTTATGTGTAAAATGGTAATATATAAAAAACTCAAAACCCTAATGCAACCAAGGGTGCAAGAAGGGGAGTGAAAATGAAGGCTCTCAAGCCAAAAAATCAACCTCAAAAAGGCACTTATTATAGCAGCTGTGCTATAATAAGTGGAGGGATGCAAAAAATGGTCAGAGTACCAATATGCAAACAGCTTCTAGAAAAAATAGGTGCAACTAGACCAAAGGTGGATTGTATCATGCAAACACCTAACTAAAAGTATTGTGAATCAACAAACTATATTCTCTACAAGGTGATGAAATCCAAGTCAGACAATATTGAGTGTTGATTCAATGGCTAGATATCCCCCTACCGGGAGGGACACCGGGTAATCAATCCTAAAGAATGGCTACTAGGATACTCCGTTCATGACACGTCGAGAAAAGGTAAATCTGCCGTTTGGTCCTTTTACCGCAATACCCCCATACAGGGATATCCCGAGAATTGTGAATGGTAGCCCTTCGGTTACTGAATGGATTTTGGTATTCCACTCAGGCTTCCGGAACCATCCTCGCGACTTCAACCCTCCTAGGGGAGAGGCCTTCCCATAAACCGGTTGTGACCGTGCCAAAAAATACTAGGAGATTTTGGTTCCTTAATGGACAACTTCTATGTCTCAAATGTAATAACTGAGGGGTGTTATTGGAACACCTATCCCCTCAATACTACCTAGCTACAAAGTTCTTTTAAGTGTTCCCCAAGTGGGGTTAAAAGTGGGTTGAAGTTAGGGTAAATTTTAAGGCTCAGTTTTAAATTATGTGTTTGAGTGGGTGCACGTGTGGTATTTTAAACTGAAATTGAAAAAAGTAAATGCTTTACAGAAAATATTCAAAAAACAAACGATATTTTGAAATAAAAAAGCAAATATTATGACTTTTTCAATGAATGAAAATTAAATGCTTTGCAAAGACTATTCAAAAAACAAAGGATCTTTTGAAATAGGAAAGAAAATAATATGACTTGTTTAAGAAATAAATGGATTTCTTTTTCAAAAATTGCTATGGGCAAAATATGAAGGAAGTAAACAGTAAAAAATTTTAATCTAGGTAAAATGCAAATAAATCCTTCTTTCAATTTCTGAAAATTTTTAAAAAGACTTTTTCAAATGTGCATTCTAAATAGTAAAATTTTCCTATGGCTGTAAACAATGCTAGAATCTTAGTACTGTAAAATGTGTTATGTGGGCAGAAAAAACAGTAAAAAATTAATTTTTTAAACGGATCGGCCGAATGAAAAAATTGGCATCGCGGGTTTTGACAGAACAGCCGCGATGGACCGCACGGGTTTCTGTCGCACAGTCGCGATGGACAGCGCGGGTTTCGGCCGCGAAGCCGCGATGGACCGCGTGCGATTTCGTCACACAGTCGCGATGTGCAGCGCGGAAAATGTCCGCGAAGCCGCGATGTGCAGCGCGCTAATTGGCCGCGAAGCCGCGGTGAACCGCGCGGAAAAAGGCCGCGCAGTCGCGATGAGCCGCGAGGCGAAAGCCGTACGCGGACGCCGAAAAATGAACCCAAAAATTGAGAATTTTGGGCTGTTAATGGCTAAAAAATGGGCCAAGGTCTAGAACAGCAATGGATCTGCTGTCTAGGGTGGCAGATCTATGAATTAAAATAACTAATACTATCAAAAACTAAGATCTAAAGCAAAAGTGAGATCTAAAGATTCGAAAAGCAGCGGAGTCGCCAAAAACTGTTGGCTTGGTTTTGCAACCAAGCTTAGTGCTATGGGAACCTGCTAACTAGTAGCAGCAGTTTCAATATTAAGCAAAAACAATAAACTAAATCTAAACTAAAACTAAACTAGCATGTGCATTTTTGAATTAAAAAACAAGAACAAGAAACATAAGAAATAATTTTGTATTGAAAATGGGGGCAAGCAAGTGCTTGCAATAAGAATACCTTCGATTGATGAAGATAGTTGAGAAGCTCCAAGGGTGAGCAGCTCCAAACTCCAATGGGTCCTTTCTCCAAGGTTGCTACAATGGCCAAAAACTCAAGGGAGATTTTGGCAGCATGAGGATAGGAATATGGATGGATGTGAAATGAGGAGCCCCTACCACCTTTTTATAGGTTTTGGTGGTGGGGAATACCATTTGTGGTTTTGTGGAAACCAATGGTATTGACCAACATGGTTTAGGTACTTTTCCCTCCTTTTTCCTTTTTTGAATAAAATTAATATTTTTATTCCCTTTTTAATATTTTTGGGAATTTTGGACCCTTTTTGAGGGTTTTTTATGCTTTTTTAGGAAAAATAATCTTTTTGAGTGGGAAAAAGGGGTGTACTAAGGTCTTTTGGTGACCTTTTGTTGGCTTCAGAGGCTCAGATGGTGGAAAAGTGGACAAATGGGTCATATGAATAAGGAAATGAGCTAGTGAGCACTTTTTAGGTGTTAACAGCACTGTACAACATTCCATTGCTACTTATCTAGAATGAAACCTCTTTGCTGACATGTTGGGAGTTGTGCACACTCTTAACAATGTTCTGGTAGAGATTGGAAGGCATTTAGAAAGTTATGGGATATAGATAAATGTTGTATTGAAGCATTGGCTAAAATAATTGCATGATTGTATGACATGCTTCTTTACATGTAAGAATTTGTTCTGAAAACTATGAGATGTCTCTAATCATGCAATTTAACTTGTCTTGTAGGAAAGATCATATACCATCACCTACAAAAGAAGGACTACAACATTTGTTCCAGCAACAAAGCTATCTATTGAAGATATTGAAGTTCCCAAGATCCGGGATGAAGTAATGGAAGAATACCATGATCCGTCGATCATGAAGAAAGATGTTTGGGATGTGGTCCCAAGACCAGATGGGAAGTTTGTTATGACTTCCAAAGATCAAGCATGTTGCAGATGGCAGCATAGAGAAATACAAAGCGAGATTTGTAGCTCGTGGCTTCTCCCAAAAAAAAAAAAAGGAATAGACTATGAAGAGACTTTTGCTCCTTTAGCCAAATACACTTCCATCAGATTAGTACTTGCTCTGGCTGCAGTGATGAAATGGAAATTACACCAGATGGATGTCAAGACAGCTTTCTTGAATGGTGTAGTCGAAGAGGAAGTGTATGTGGAGCAGCCACTCGGTTTTGAGACACATGACAGGGAGTCATATGTGTGCAGATTGAAGAAAGACTTGTATGTCTTGAAGCAAGCTCCTAGGACTTGGTATGGTAGGATGGACAGTTTTCTATCCAGTTTGGGCTTTACCAAGAGTAAAGCAGATTCCAACCTCTACTACAAGGTTGAGGAAGGCAATCCTGTGATACTACTCCTATATGTGGATGACCTGTTTGTTACAGGAGAGGATAGACTGATTGCTGACACAAAGAGGAAGCTTTCTATCGAGTTCGAGATGAAGTACTTGGGGATGATGCACTGTTTTCTAGGCATGGAGGTGTGGCAGAGTGCAGATAGAATCTTCCTTGGACAAGGGAAGTATGCAGTAGAGATCTTGAAGAGGTTCAGGATGATGGACTGCAAGGCCATGGCCACACGTATGGCATTGAACTTGAAGCTTCTATGTGATGCTTCATCTAAGCCGGTTGATGTCACGATGTATCGTCAGATGATTGGGTCCTTGATGTACCTGACGAACACAAGACCAGATATTTGCTTTGTTGTGAACACATTGATCCAGTTCCTGACAGATTCGAGAAGTGTTCACATGGTTGTTGTAAATCATACTTTGAGGTACCTGAAGGGTACGGTTGATTATGGGCTCAAGTACAATGCGAATCAAAAGTTTAACCTAGAGGGTTATATTGATTCATATTGGGCAGGTAGTGCTGCAGATAGGAAGAGCACTTCGGGGTGCTTCTTCAGTATGGGATCAGGTGTGATCTCTTGGTTTAGCAGGAAGCAGTCCTGCGTAGCACTGAGTACAGCCGAAGCAGAGTATGTTGCAGCTTGTTTGGCTAGTTGTGAGGCAGTATGGCTGAGGAAGCTACTGTCTAAGTTATTTGATCTCCCGTTGGATGCTACTGGTATCTTTTGTGACAACCAGAGTTGTGTGAAGTTGTCTGAGAACCCTGTGTTCCATGACAGGTCGAAGCACATCGAGATCAAATATCACTATATTAGGGATATGGTGCATAGAGGAGCAGTGAAGCTCCTGTATGTTGTGACGGACGAGAAAATAGCCAATGTGTTGACCAAGCTGCTGGCCATAGTGAAGTTTGAGTACTTCAGAGAGAAGCTTGGTGTACTTCAGATTGAGATTCCTTCCAAGGGGAAGTGATGAGTCCGGAGACACAAATGCACATGATCCATTCTCACATGGTGGTAGGTGTGTCCTCCCATGGTGTAGATATAAGGGTTGGGGCCATTCCTACATGATTGAAGTGTGTCTTCCCATGGTCGCTGATGTAAGAGCTGTTCCATTCAAGCATAGTTGAAGTGTGTCTTCCCATGGCTACGATATAAGTGTTGCACCATTTGAGCATGGTTGAAGTGTGTCTTCCCATGGCTGCGATATAAGTGTTGTGCCATTCGAGCATGGTTGAAGTGTGTCTTCCATGGCTGCAATATAAGTGATGTGCCATTCTCGCATGGTTGAAGTGTGTATTCCCATGGCGTAGATATAAGTGTTGAGCCTTTCACGGATGGTTGAAGTGTGTCTTCCCATGCCGGTGAGTGTAAGTGTTGTGTGATGTGCATCTAGGTTGTGCTTCGTGGACGATGAGGTGATCTGAAGACGATGAGGTGACAGTATGGTAAACAGGTTTTGCAGAGGCATATAATCAGTCCTGAGATGCTCTTGCAGGTTTTGCAAAGGCAGTGTAATCAGTCCTGGGATATCTTGCAGGTTTTGTAAAGGCAGTGTAATCAGTCTTGAGGTGTACCTACTTGATGGCTTGCTCGTTGAGATGACATGATCAGTATAATCATGAGTATCAGGATGATACTCCATGGCCATGGACAGGTTATGCAGTTGCATGTAAAAGATCCTAGGAGATCCGATAGGTTGAGCTGTGTGCTCATAATCAGTCCTGGGATGCTCTTTCGAGGTTTTTCCATGACCACATGTAATATTTCCCTGGGAGATCCGATAGGTTGAGCTGTGTGCCCGTAATCAGCCCTGGGATGCTCTTTCGAGGTTTTTTGTAGGTCACATATAATATTTCCCTAGGAGATCCGATAGGTTGAGCAGTGAGCTCGTAAAAGTCCTGGAATGCTCTTTCAAGGTTTTGTTGATGCACGTGATAAGTCCTAAGGATTCCACAGTATGGCCAGTGATGATGAAGACCTACATGTGGTGGGCCTACATCCAGCATGAAAAAGGGATGGCTCTGTAGAAATTCCTATGACGAGAAGAATTATGAGATAGCACTAGTGATCGAGATGACGAGTACAGCAGCAGTGACGATGATGCTCCGTGATCCAGTGATGATGATCCAGCTCCAGTATTGAAGACTTGTGCCTATATGTCTTGATGACTTGTGTCAAGAGAATACCTTCCTAGTTAAGAGGGAGTGTTGATGTATTTGTAACTTCGGAAGATATTCACTTGTATATTGTATGTATTACATTTGTACTTTATTGTATCCCCAACGGAGATGTATTATTCCTCTGATTGGAAGTGTCGTCATGTGTACTTGCAAGTGTCACAAGTTATATTGTAAGTGTCGTAACTTATACTTGATGGGTTATCAGACCACGTTGTTGGGGTCGATCCTGTATGAGTCATGTGGGTCAAAGGGTTATTAGACCACCCTATTGGGAGTCGGCCCAGTCAGCATTATGTTATGTGGTTAAGTTAGGGCCGACCTAGTTGAGTAAAGGTCAAGTGATGTAGTGTATAAATAGAGAGTGTATCTCTCTCATTTTACACATTCTATTGTTCACTCACTTTGCATTAGTGAGAGAAGAGGAGGATGCGCACAAGTGGAGGAGGAGCATGCTGTTGTAGATATCTATCTCTTGGGTTTGATCATGGTGATCATTGTATTGATGCTTATTCTATCTCTAAGGAAGTTGCGAGGTTTTTCACCTTCTTGGTTTTCCTCAGTGAAATGTTTTTTGTCTCTTGTCTCTTGTCTCTTATGATTGATATGATGTACATGTTGTTCTTTTAGTTAAGATCCTAGATCAGAATGTATTAAATTATGAAAAACTAACACTTTGGATTTCCAAGATCCATTATATTTGATTGTGATAGCAAGTTCTTGAGAAAATTTTAGACAACACTTTGGGAAAGGATGGATACCAAGTTGAGCTATTCCACTCATTTTCATCCCACCATAGAATATTTTTCACCACGCATCTATGAAGAATTGAGAGAGGACATAATTTTACAGAGAAAAGAACATGTGACTTGCAGAGGATGGAAACCAATATGGTATATTTTCCTCAAAAGCCAAATGCCATGGAGGGAAACATGGTATGATATTAATCAAGTGGCAATCAAATTCCTTCATCTTTCCTTAGAGTATTTTGGGCCCTAAAGACTCCTAATGGTAAATGTGATTCAAATCAAATTTGCATTATAACATCGAATGGTTAATAACTTAGATTGATGTAAAGTAGTAAAACAATTTAGAATTCTTGGCCACATAAGTGAAGATTGTGTCTATGAAATTTGATGTAAGGTAGGAGGATCCAGTTGATAGTGTGAAGGACCGCATGTTAGACAACCAAATACCACATCTTTGATGTGCCTTATTTCCAATGGAAACGATAAAAAATTAAAAATAAAGACAAAGTAGCATTGCATATGAATGGTGCCATAAAATCACAAAGGATAAGAAGAGTGTTGAAAAGTTAGTGATAGTTGGCCTTCCAACTAATTCTATCAAAGCTAATGCTACCTGTAAAATGAAGCACACTGAATGGGAAAGTTTTTTTGGGATGAGAATAGAAGGAATGTTGCAGAAAAATTCGTGGGATGTAATTGTAAATTATTTGGAGATCTAGACACCATTATAATTCTACAATTGCTAAGAAATAGATTTCCTATTTACATGATTCAATGGTCCACAAAAGTTTCTTGTGCATGATCAATGGTCCACAATAGTTTCTTGTACATGATCATTGGTCCACAATAGTTTCTTGTACATGATTTCCTCATGCACTCAATAAAAGATGTGCTTGTCACCTTCCACCTTTGTTGGATTTGTAATGATAATATTTAACCATTAATATTGTGATGTAACTAATTCCAAAAATAATATAATAATTAACCATAGTACTCACAATGTACAAAATATGTGAATATATAACACAACTCCAAAACATATAACAGAGATGAGTTACACAATAACTCAACTAATAGGAGAACCTCCTTAAAGTACCTCAATACATTCATATATCCAAATCATGTGTTCCCAATAATGACTATATGACCTTTGTATATACCTATTCACTCATTGCATATGTGGGCCTTTTATTTGGTGGATCCATATTACATATAAAATTACCCCATAACATATACATTTAACCTGATGAGCAATACAACCTTGCTTATCTCGTGGAGTTTGGTCATTTGGGGTTGAGGATTAGGGTTTGTAGGATCCATGGCGATTAAGGCTTGACCCTAGTAGCGATGGCCTAAGCCACGGGATTTGGTTCTGATGGAGGTGATGTGTGTTACATTAGTTGACTATTCTGATGACTCGGGTCAAGATTCCAATATTTTCTCATTAGATCATGAAATTAATTCACGTCGGGGTTATGTTGGTTCTGATGGATCGTAGACGAGGTGGATTGTTAGTTTTGTAGAATGTATTTGTGGTTTTACTGAGTCTGGCAGGAAGTCATTGGGATTGTCAAGTTCCCATCCATTTCTTAGATTTGGCATGCTTCCATATCAGATAGTGCACGTGAGGGATGGTACTATAGATGAGGTCACAACTTTCTCGTCATTGGTGGAAATACCTGAGCGGTATCATTTGAGGAATTGGGTCAGTGGGCCAGAGGATGGATCCATCCTGGAGGGGAAAGATGCGGAAGTTATGATTTCTCCTCTATCGACCAGTACTGATGGGAATCTTCATTTGAGGAATTGGAATGGAAGGACAGAAGAGGATTCTAGGCTGGCAAGGAATGTTGGGGATGGTACAGTTCCTCGAATCCAACATCCATGGTTTGGTACTTTCCATTATCCCACAACATCTGTGCATGATGATAGCTGAGGTGGTGTAGGAGTTGGTAGGCATGACATTTCATCTCTCTTGGAGGATCCAAAAGGTAGCAAATTTATCGGGAATCGGCTACAGAGAGCGGAGCTTAAAGGTTTCCTCGGAGGGTCGGTCGGATTATCACCTAAGCTAATATCTGAGACTATGAGCCATAGAACGAATAAATTTCTTATCTCCAAAGGTCTCGATAAGGAGTTGGTGGTGGGTAGAGATATCTAGGTGATGGAGATCAATTCTCAACCAGAGTGCTGATAGGGAAGTTTTGTGGAAGGATATTCTCAAAGGAAGCGGTAAAGAAGTGGGTAGAAGAATATTGGAGCCTGGTGGCTAAAGACTTACCAGAGGTCTTCAAGCTCCTGATAGGTTGGTTTGTTTTTTATTTTAATTGAGTGGAGGACGTTGAAGCAATCATGCATAGATCCTGGTTTTTCGGGAAATGCCCTTTGGCATTAAAACTATGGCACCCATTATCCGACCCTGAAAGGATTCTCTGGCTTCCTTTCCCATATCGTTCAAACTCCCATATTTTCCCCTGGAATTATGGTCTAATGAACGTTTCAAAGCAATTGTGGAAACCATAGGTAAATTTATAGCAGTGGATGCAAATCATTTTAACACCTAGAGGAGATCGATTTCCATGATTCTGGTGGAAGTGGATGTGATCCGGGAACTATTTAAGTCCATAGACCTGGTTGCAGGTGAGAAATATTTACTCAACCATTAGATTATCTCAATGTGCCTTTCAAATGCGCAAGATTCCACCTTGTCATGTGGTAACAGACTATAAACTAAAATTCGTTAAGAAAATTTGGAAGTGGAAAGAGATTCCAGGAGGGAATGAAAGTAATTCACAGTACCTGAAGGCGTAGGACGATGCAAAGATATTTCACTCTCCAGTGGCGAAGGGTGAACCATCGGCTGAGTTAATTTGGGATGAAATTCTCCCTACTAAGCAGTGCGGGGAGGAGGACAAATTGCCCGAGTTTGAAATTATTTTAGAAGGCTTTGATCTGTCATGCAGCGAGATGGTGAGGGTAGCAGAGTTTTGGAAACAAAATGGTAAGAAGTTGGTTGGGACATTTGGGGCCTCGAGTGGAGGCTTGGGAGGTGTGGAAGTATTGTGAGAGGTGGCGGAAACTAACTCTAAAGGAATCAAAATAATGGTGGATGAGAAAATGCCTTCACTTTTTTAGGCCTCGGTACTGGAATCGTTGGTGGGGTTGGAAGAGGAATTGCCTTCCATATTACGTCTCAATTCTGTGTCGGGAGAAAGTGGTGGCTTGTCTGGTGGTAGTAGCAGGGGTCCATATTTCCTTCTATCCTATTTGAAAGGGTCTTCAGCTGCCAAGGGAATTTATTTGGAGGAGCCTTCGAATTCTTTTCCAGAAAGCGGGTGGAAAATCCCATATTTTTCACGCTAAGGAGAAAGCGAAGAGGGATATATCTCAAGGTAGGTAGTTAAAACTCTCAGGGGTACTTAGAAAAGGGAAACCCTAGGAGAGGGGGACTTAATGAAGCTTTCCTCTATCAATGTTCGAGGTCTGGAAGGGCAGGATAGATTGCTAGCCCTCAATCTGTTGATGGAGGTAGAGAAACTTGATATTTTACTATTGCAAGTGACGATGCCGGTGGGTATGGAGGTAGGTTCATGATTGGAGAAGATGTTTCCCTCTATGTTTTTTTTTGTTGTCGATTCTTGCGGGAGGTCTGGAGGGCTTAATTCAGGATTTTCTAAGAATTTGCACATGGTTAATTCCTTCGTGGGGCTCTCATTTTTGGGAGTGGAAGCCTACAGTCTCGAATTGGATAAATATTTCCTTTTCCTAAATATTTGTAGGCCCTATGATGATAGCATGAATTTGTGGTCCTCTCTTTTGGGGCAGAGGTGATTCAAGGTTGATAATTTGATCGCGGGTGAAGATCTGAATCTAACTTTGAGCGTGGATGAGGTCTGGGGAAATTTGGCTCGAGAAGATCCTTGTGCATCTAAGTTAAGGGAATTTTTTGAGCTGAATGGTTGGATCGACATCAAGCATGTGGAGAACAAGCCAACCTGGAACAAAAAACAAGCTAGTGCACAAGGTATTTCTAAGAGGTTGGATAGATTCTTTATGCATGTCAATTTATTTGAAGAGCTACATCTTTTTAGAACCTGGGTACGGCCTTGTATTTTCCCAAACCATTAACCTATTTATATTGAAATTGGCTCCATTGAGATAAGCTAGGTGCACCATTTAAGTACAATTCAAGTTGGTCGAAGACTCCTAGCCTCTGTACCCTAGTTGAGAAATCCTGGGTACATTTTTGGGAGGGAGATGGTAGAGATTTGTTTCAATTGACTGGTAACCTCAGGAAATTAAAAGGTAAGTTTTGGGAGTGTGATCTAGGTAGAAGGATTTCCCGGGATGAAAGGTTGTTGGAGGTTGAGCAGTTGTTGGAGTGCTTGTACCGCTCGGGCACAGTTATTTTTGTTGTGGAGGATAGGAAGGCTAATATTATCCCATTGGAGAATGAGAAATAGAAAATTCTGGAGGAAAAAGAGGAAGAGTGGAGATTGAAGAGTAGGGCACTCTGGTTGGAAGCATGCGATATGAACACAAAATTTTTCCAAAGGATGGCTTCTCATCTTAGTAATCACAATACCATTTGGGATATTCAAGACTCAACGGGTAACACTGTCCATGGTTTCAATGACTTGGAAGAGGAGGTTGTCACTCACTTCCACTCGTTGTATTCTAAACAGAGCCATCATGGTATGCTGGGAATGTTGTAGGTAATTGAGAAATTACCTAGAATGTTGAATCCAAAGGAGAGTGAGGCCCTTTTCAAGGTAGTTACTCTTGATGAATTGTCATATGCCCGAAAGAAATTTTGTAGCGATAAGAGTCAGGGACCGGAAGGTTGGACCCCTGAGTTTTCCCTGAATTTCTTTGAGCTGATAAGTGGAGAATTACTCAAGGTGGTGGAGGAGGTGAGACTTGCACGATCTATTCCAGATGCTATCAATTTGACATTTTTAGCTTTGATTCCTAAAAAGGATAAACCTACTTCCTTCTCAGGATTTAGACCTATATCCCTATGTAATGGGGTCTATAAGATCATGGCGAAGGTTCTAGCTATGCACTTAAATCCCTATCTCTCGGATTATATGTCAATGGAACAATTCGGATTTCTAAAGGGTAGACTTATCCATGAGGCAGTGGGCTCGGCATAGGAAGGAATTCACTCCATAAAAATTCATAATATGAAAGTGGCAGCGTTAAAGCTTGACCTTTCCAAAGCCTATGACAAGGCTTTGTGACTCTTTATTAGGTTGGTTCTTTTACACATAGGTTTTATTTTGGATTTGACTAATTGGATAATGGGGTGTGTGATCTCCCCATACTTTTTTGTGCTTATTAATGGGTCAAGTTCGCCATTTTTCAAGTCCTCCCGAGGACTCAGACAATGCTTCCCACTTTCTCCATATTTGTTTCTTTTGATTATCAAAGGATTCAACAAATCTTTGCTTTTTGAATATAGAAGAAGGATACTTTTGGGAGTCTTGTTTAATGGTATAGAGACTCTCACTCACCTCATGTTCGTGGATGGACTGTTTATTTTTTGTTTTCACTCTACTTCTAAGTGTCATAAACTGGATTCCATTCTGGATATTTTATGCAAGGCTACTGTGATGGAGATCAGTATTGAAAAATCTACTCTCAACTAGGAAACAGGGGAGTTTTGGAGAGAGCACTTCCCATTTAATTGCAAGCCTATGGGGGAGAGTATTCCCTATATAGGCTTTAACCTGAAGCCTAAAAAATATGGTAAAAAGGATTGGAGTTGGCTTGTGGAGAGAGTGGTAGGAAAGATTAATTTGTGGTGTAATAGATGGTTGTCCATGGGGCCCATGTTGGTACTTGTTAAGTCAGTATTAGAGGCAATCTCGTTTACTGGCACCTTTTGGCTAAAATTCCAGTGGAGATTTTGAATTCCATTAGAAACATCTGCTTCAATTTTCTCTAGAGGAACAAAAAGGATGGTAGGTATTTTCATCTAGTGAGTTAGAAGGTGCTAGAAGCTCCCAAATGTATGGGGGGTTGGGGACTCAAGAACATATTTATATTTAATAAATCCCTTGCAGCAAAATATATGTGGAATTTTATGCACAAGGAAAGTCTCTGGAAGAAAACCTTGGTGGATAAGTATATAGCTCTGGACTCAGTGGTGGATGGGTTTGTTGTAGAGAGAAATCTATTGCAAAGAGTTCTAACCATTGGAGAGCTCTTACTAGTGCCTTCTCTATGATTGGTCCTCATCTTGCATGGAAGGTTGGAAATGGCAGATATGTTAGGTTGGGTCATGATTCCATCTTGGGTTTTTCTGGTGATTGTCATCTACCCGTAGGAATTATTGAGCATCTCCAACTCAGGGGAATTGCTGCTTTGAACAGGGATTCCAAGGTGGAAAGTTCCAATATCTGGAAACATGCCTGGATCTCGGTTGAGGAGCTCGGACTGTTGGGTCCTTGGAAGGCCCGTTGGGACCTCTTTCTTGGTTCTCTGGAACAAGGCCATATTCATATAAGTAGAGACGAGGATGATCTTCGTTGGAGTTACAATCACAAAGAGGGTCAGTATTTTACGAAAGTGGTTTATGAATCGTTATTTCATGTTGTTAATCAAAATAGGTAGTAGTGGAAGGAAAGTTGGAAACTCAAAGGGCCCCCTAAAATTGTACTTCATTTTTGGATTATGTTGAATAAAAAGGTCCCGACATGGGATTGCCTTCAATTTTTCATCTTTCAAGGGCCTTGTTTTTTCCTTTTATGCAAGTCCAATGAGGTTTGGAAGGAGGTGGGAAGACAAGTCTTGTGTCCAATTCGTTGGGAGGTCCCTTCGGTGGAGTTTTGTTTCAGGATGTTTTTTCAGTCTTAGGAGGTGATTTTGCTTAGAGCTATGCCTATTATTGTCTACTGGGGAATTTGGTTATTCCAGGATGCTATTATTTTTAGGGCTAGTATTTCAAATCCTATTCAAGCGGTTTCTCAGTCATTGGTAATGTTTATATTTTACAAACTAGAACCAGCTACTAAACCATTGAGAATTTTGGAGCACCCGATCATTGATGAGAGAAGGCCTTGGGCATACTTTAACGGGGCTATCCAGGAAGGTAATAGGAAAATTGGTTTCGGTTTCTTACTTTATATGGACAGAGATAATTTTTTTAAGGGGCATGGTGGATTGGGAGCTAGAACTAATAATCAATCAAAATTCAAAGCTCCTTTTTATCTTCTGAAATTTTCTTACAAGAAAGGGATGCTCATCTTACAGGTCTTCAAGGATTCAGAATTGGTAATAAGTTGTCTCAAGGGTCAAGCTGATGTTGTTCATGTCTGCCTTCTTTATTTAGTGGAGCAACTGCAGATTATCCAGGGATATTTCCAATGCTTATCTTTTAGGCATATCATGTGTGAGATAAATGAGGAAACTAGTTCACTCTCTAATCAGTGTCTTCTCTTGCCTTCAAGTGCTATTCACTTAGAGGAATTCCAAGGGGGGACAACTAGAAACCTACAAATAGCTTCATTATCTGAGTTCTAAATATTTTTATTTACTTATGAATTAGTATAGTCTTTTTCTTGTAGTATGCAAGGCCCACTATGTCTAAAGTCTATTATAGATACATGTCGGTTAGTCACTCTTGAATTTTGATATACATATTGTTGAACAACACTGAGAAATGTATTTTTGCTCTTGATTGAATGAAAATACGCTTTTTTCATGGAAAAAAAATAACATATACGTTTAACACCATATATTCCCCCCTTGGGGTCATGTCATGGTACCTTCCTTCAAAAATATTTATCCTCAAAGATTTGTAGCTAAGGGTTTTACACGTGATGAAACCAAGTAATAGGATTTCCTTATATTCTTTCTCTTTTGTTGCCACGAGTGATATCCATCCATCCAAATTCAACTATTTTCGATGTTAATATTTGATAGTTGGTTGTTGTATAATTTGATTTAATTTTATTCTATTTGTTGTTGTTGTGACTTCTCCAATTTATTGTATTTTTTGGTCACTGAAAATATCCCATTGAATAATTGTTATGTGATGCCTTGTTCCATAAATATTGTTGATTATTCCATCTCATTCCTTGGAAATGTTGATGTTTATATTCATGTCTTTCCTAGAAACTTTCTTGGTAATTAAGGTGTTGATATGGGTCCACCTTTGATGGTTTTCCTTAATTTTTCACATCGATGTCATTTTCTTGTTAGAGAGATATTGCCCATCGGATGTAGCTTGGGTGGTTGGGATGAATGATTGCTACCTACCCACCCAAGTTCAATTCTTGTAAGTGACATGATGCTCTTGTTGAGCCCCTATGTAATGAATGAGTCGATTATGTAATTATAGCCATTCCTTTATTCACCGAAATAGAAGGTGTTGGTGAACAGCCATTGAAAAAAATGTATTCTTGTTAGAGACAGTGCATTTTCTATCCTCTCTTCTTGGTCTTTGATTACCCTAGACTTTGAGATAATACTATCATAGTTGACATGTACATCATCAAGTTGAAGCCAACTTCTTCAAGGATTTTATGGAAACCTTCTTGAATCTTGTGATTCCCTCTCCTTTTGAATATGCAATGTGATTCCATGCATCAAATTCATGTCCCTCTTCAATTCTAGATTGCATTTTTAATTTTACCCCATATGTATTTAGGGCATCTTCAACCTTCTTACCAATTTCCTCATCAAGTTTTTTGGTAGTTTTATTTTCAATGCTTTCGCTAATAGTGTCATCCTTATTCTTTGATTCAGAATCTTGTAGACACCTTTTCTAATTTTTAATATTATTAAGAATTTCATGATTATGCTTGTGCAACCTTTTGGTGTATTCATGTTTTTTTCCAATTCTTCCCTTCACTCATTCTTTTCCCACTTTCCTTTGCTAATATTCTTTTGTTTTAATTTGTTAACATCCTTAATGAGTGCTCCATTAAGGTCTCAAAACTTTTATAGCTCATCACCCTTATTCTTAATCTCTTCTTTTTAATCCTTTTTATCTTTATCCAATTTGGAAAGTTCTTCTTTAACTTCGTTGAATTCATCTTCAATTGTATGCTTCTCCTTCATATTTTTCTATTGGATCTATCTATTTTAGAATATTTTTTAACTTTTCACATGTGGAGTTTCATCAAGTCTTTAGAAGATCCACCCTAAAAACAAAAATTTACCCCAAAAGGGATCGTATAATTTCTGTTACCATGCTCAACCATTCCATAGGATTTATTTCATCTTTATTTTCATCTCTTGTAAATGTAAACATTCCCATTGGTTATGGTTTGCAATCTACCCAAAACACTTATGTTTTAGCTCCAAATCCTTAAATATGTATCCCAATTAGTTATTTTTAATTTTCCAATATATTATCCCATGTTTCCTCTTTCCAAAGGATTTTGAATTACCTCAATCAGACATCCTAGTCAAAAGTTATGCAAACCTTAAGTTAACATACTTTTTAAAACATTGATTTGATGTAACACCGAATCCGAGTGTTATGGGGAATCCGTATCCGAATAAAGAAGAGATCCATCTTCATAAATAATACATAGTGAATAATAATTGAATTGTGATGAATAATATTACATTGAGGGCCTCTTTTATATATTGTTAGGCACCTTTTGAGAGGAGTCGTGTCCTCTTAGAATAATTATAATTATTATTAATTAATTGTTAGTTTATATTTATTTATTATTTTATTTATGTTTGTGATATTTCCTTCTCCTTAAGGGAAGCTTTTGTTGATGTATGTGTAACTGCGGAATGTATTTCATATATATTTATTGTACCCTTATTAGAGATGTGTTATTCCTCTATAAGGAAGTGTCGTCATGTGGATTGACAAGTGTCGCAAGTGTGTGTACTTGTCGATGGGTTATTAGACCACCATGTGTGGGTTCGGCCCTGAAATATATATATTATAATGTGGATGTACCTAGCTAGACAAGTCGTCCCCATAAGGTCACTGGGCAAACAGGTTAGTATAAATAGAGATCAAGTGATCTCTATTTAGGTCATTCAGAAAGTAACATCTCTCTCACTCAGAAAGTGGTGCACTAGTGAGGAGGAGGATCATCTGCTACTAGGAGACTATCTCAAGTGTATTTTGGTTGTACTTTGGTTGAGCCATTGCTCTCTCTATCTCTGAGGAAGTTGTGGGATTTTCACCTTAGGGTTTTCCCCACGAAAACTCTGTGTCTCTTGTCTCTCATGCTTTTGATTCTTGTGATGCTTGTCATGCTTATTGTGATTGTTATGCATTGATATACTGTATATGTTATTCTCTCAGTGAAGATCCTAGAGTATTGTGAATTAATGCTCAAAACTTAACATGGTATCAGAGTTAACCTGAGAAGAAGACATTTTGCAGTGACGAAAACTTGAGTTTCTTGTTTATTGGGTTTCTCTCCACATATTTTGGAAAAGCAGTATAGTAGATTGACTCTACTCATCAAGGCGCATCTATCTGTCCAATCAGAATTCAATTCCGAGAATTTTCAGATTTGGCCCTAAAAATTAGGGTTTCCACAAAAATAGAAATTTCTGAAATCTGAAGACATAGCTGGAAGATCCTTGCAAAAATAGAAGTTTAGAGCTTTGGATCGAGATTTTTGGCTGGGTAGATCTTCGAGAAACTCAAACCCTAATTCAGGGCTCTCCCTAGTGAACCCGGGAGGACAAAAAGGAAAATCTGAAGGGTAAAACTTTGCTGATCTCAAATTATGAATGCACCAGGTTGATCAGCTCATCAAAGCACATCTTTCTGTCCTTTCAGAAAATTGAAATTCACATTTTGAATTTTTAGGGTTTTTCTGACAAACCCTAATCTAGGACCAGATCCAGTTTTCAGCATTTCAAGTGGTAAGACCTAAATCTTTTCTATTTCCATTTGAAGTACTCTTTAAGATGTCTCACCACACCAAGCTTGAGGATAAGCTTGAAGGGGATGATAAATTCCGATCTTGGAAGTATAGGATTGGGTTAATCGTGGAAGAGAATGAGTTAGACTCATATATAAAAGAAGACATCCCTATCCCAGAGGATGAAGAGGCCAAGGTATTGCATAAGAAGAAATTGGTCAAGGCAAAGAGAATCATTGTTGATTCTATCAAATACCATCTCATACCCCATGTGTCTTCTCTAAAGACACCCAAGGAGATGTTTGACTCTTTGACCAAGCTATTTGAAGGGAAGAACATAAATTGGAAGATGACTCTGCGGAATCAATTGAAAGGGGTCAAGATGTTGAATGGAGAAACCATTCAATCTTACTTCTCCAAGGTCTCTCAGATCAAGGAGCAACTTGAAGCTATGGATGAAGTAGTGGACAATGGTGAAGTTGTTATGACCACTCTGAATGGCCTACCTAGGTCATGGGACTCCTTTATTCAAGGAATCTGTGCAAGAAAGAAATTGATCTCTTTCAGTAAACTATGGGAGGAATGCTCTCAAGAAGAAGCTAGACTCGTAGCTCGTGAGGAAAAGATCGGAGGTGAAGATCAAGCTCTCGCAACTCACACCAAAAGAAGCAAGCCCAAGAAGGAGCACTCTCGCTACAAAAGATCCTATCAAAAGAATAAGAAGGATCTAAAATGCTTCACATGCAATGAGAAGGGTCACTTTGCTTCATATTGTCCCAAGAACAAAAGGGATAATAACAACAACTTCAGCAAGAAGAAGAAGGGTAGCAAAATAAAGTTCCATGCTCATGCTGCCAAAGATGATGAACCTCCCAAGAAGAAGGCTAGGGCAGAAAGTGATGATGACTCATCAAGTGAAGAAGAGTATGTTCTAATCTCTGCTCTCACAGGTACTATCTCCCATGGTTGTAATGATTGGTTGATTGATAGTGGGGCTTCCAAACACATGATTGGGTTTAAGGAATCTTTTGTGAATCTATCTGAACATGAATCACCCCATAAGGTGAAACTTGGGGATGATTATCAATACCCAATCAAAGGAAGTGGTGAATCCTCCTACAACCTAGATTTTGGAAAATCTTTGAAGATGAAAGAAGTCCTTTATGTACCTGGGCTCAAGAAGAACTTACTCTCTATCTCTGCATTGGATGCAAAAGGTATGAGGGTTGCATTTGTGGATGGCCAAGTCCTAATGTGGCCAAAGGGAAAGACCATAGATGATGCAGTAGTGATTGGAGAGCAAGAGGGAGGATTGTATAAATTGAAGGGACAACCTAAACATGCCATGGTGCATGAATCCATGGAGCCAAGTCAACTTTGGCATGGAATACTTTCTCATATGCACTATAGGGCACTTCCAATTGCAAGCAAGGTTGTAGAAGGTCTTCCTGAAATCAAGACCAAACATGAAGGTGTTTGCAAAGGATGTGCAAAAGGTAAGAACATTAAGAAGGCTTTCCCAAGCAGTGAAAGCAAGGCAAAAGACATCCTGGAAATCATCCAGTCAGATGTATGTGGTCCTATGTCATCCAGTTCTCTGAGTGGGTATGTTTACTACGTCTCATTTATTGATGACTTCTCCAGGAAGACTTGGGTATACTTCTTGAAGAACAAAGATGAGGTGTTTGATAAATTCAAGGAATTCAAAACCTTGATGGAGAATCAAACTGACAAGAAGATCAAACATTCAGATCCGACAATGGTGGAGAATTCACCTCAGGTGACTTCAAGAAGCTTTGTAGTGATTCAGGGATTAAGAGGGAGTTGACTGCTCCCTATAATCCTCAACAGAATGGAGTTGCAGAAAGGAAGAACAGAACAATCATGGAAGCAGCAAGGGCAATGCTGCATGACCAGGATATACCTATGCATCTATGGGAAGAAGCAGCTAGAATAGCTGTATATGTGCAGAACAGAACACCCCACAATATATTGGACAACAAGACACCAGAAGAGGTCTTTTCTGGTAAGAAACCTGAAGTCAGCCATCTCAGAATATTTGGTTGTCTAGTATACACTCATGTCCCAAAGGAAAAGAGGACTAAACTAGATCCTTCAGGAAAGAAGGGTATCTTTGTGGGTTACATTGAAAGCTCGAAGGCTTACAGAATATACTTTCCAGGGTTCAAGAAGATTGATGTCAGCAAGGATGAATATAAGTTCTAGGACAGGTAATCCAGGAAGCAAAGATCAAGAGGGAGCACACTCCAGCAGCTCCTGCAAGGATGCATATTTTCAGAGGGACTTGACCATCTTCCTACATTCCACAACAGAAAGGTGTAGAAGAAGCTACTTCAGCAGCTCCTGCCAGGAAGCAAAGACTCAGAGGGAGTCCACCCAACAAACAAACAAAGATAAGTATTTCAATTATCATTTCTTGCCTATTTTGTTTGTTTAAATAATATTATGCTTATGTTCCTAAACTTAGGAGATGTATTGTGCATATTAGAATGATTGCATTAATGAACAGTATACTACTAATATGCATGTGATGGGTAAGTGGCCTATGGAACTGTACAACATTCCAATGCTACTTATATAGAATGAAACCTCTTTGCTGACATGTTGGGGGTAGTGCAAACTCTTAACAATGTTCTGGTAGAGACTAGAAGGCATCTAGAAAGTTGTGGAACGTGGATAAATGTTGTATTGAAGCATTTGCATGACTGCATGACATATTTGTTTATGTGTAAAGAATTTGTTCTGAAAATTATGAGATGTTTCTAATCATGCAATTTAACTTGTTTTGTAGGAAAGACCGTATATCTTCACCTACAAAAGGACTACAACATTTGTTCCAGCAACAAAGATATCTATTGAAGATATTGAAGTTCCCAGGATCTGGGATGAAGAAATGGAATGCCATGATCCGTCGATCATGAAGATGATGTTTGGGATGCAGTCCCAAGACCTAACAGGGACTCACATGTGTGCAGATTGAAGAAATCCTTGTATGGATTGTAGCAAGCTCCCAGAACTTGGTGTGATACTAAGAGGAAGCTTGCTGCTGAGTTCGATATGAAAGATTTGGGAATGATGCATTATTTCCTAGGTATGGAGGTGTGGCAGAGTGCAGGTGGGATCTTCCTTGGTCAAGGGAAGTACATAGTAGATATCCTGAAGAGATTCAGGGTGATGGATTGCAAGGCCATGGCCACACCTATGGCATCAAATCTGAAGGTTCTATGTGATGCTTCATCTGAGCCAGTTGATGTCTCTATGTATCGTCAGATGATTGGGTCCTTGATGTACCTGACGAACACGAGACTAGATATTTGCTTTGCAGTGAACACATTGATTCAGTTCCTGACAGATCCGAGGAGTGTTCATCTGGTTGTTGTAAAGCATGTTCTGAGGTACCTGAAGGGTACAGTGGATTATGGGCTCAAGTATGAGGTGAATCAAAAGTTTAACCTGCAGGGTTATGTTGATTCAGATTGGGCTGGCAGTGCTGCAAATAGAAAGAGCACATCTGGGTGTTGCTTCAGTATGGGATCAGGTGTGATCTCTTGGTTTAGTAGGAAGCAGTCCTGTGTAGCACTGAGTACAACTGAGGCAGAGTATGTTGCAGCCTGTTCAGCTAGTTGTGAGGCAGTATGGCTACGGAAGCTACTGTCTGAGTTATTTGGTCTCCCGTTGGATGCTACTGGTATCTTTTGTGATAACCAGAGTTGTGTGAAGCTATCCGAGAACCCAGTGTTTCATGACAGGTCGAAACACATAGAGATCAAATATCACTATATCAGGGATATGGTGCAGAGAGGAGCTGTGAAGCTCCTGTATGTTGCGACGGACAAGCAGATTGCAGATGTGCTGACGAAGCCACTAGCCAAGGTGAAGTTCGAGTACTTCAGGGAGAGGCTTGGTGTTCTTCAGATCGATGACACTTCAAGGAAGAAGTGATGGACACATTTGCTGAAGCCATTCCAAGCATGTTGGAAGGAGGATCCTTTACATGGTTGTGGATGTAAGCGCTGGATGATGAGCATCAGGATGATGTTCTGGTTTCTGCTTTGTATGATCAGTTGGATCATTTTTATATGTATGTATGCATCATGTTGGATGCTGGATATGATCAGTTGGATCATTTATATGTATATGTATGTATGCATCATGTTGGATGTTGGATATGATCAGTTGGATCATTTATATGTATGTACGCATCATGTTGGATGCTGGATATGATCAGTAGGATCATTTGTATGTATTTTGTATATGCATCATGTTGGATGCTTGGACCATGTATCTGTATATGTATCAGGTGGATACATTGTATGATCTGGTGGATCATGTATGGTGATATGTATCATGTATTTGTATTTGTATTTGTATCAGGTGGATACATTGTATGATCTGGTGGATCATGTATGGTGATATGTATCATGTATTTGTATTTGTATCAGGTGGATACACTGTATGATCAGGTGGATCATGTATGATGATATGTATCAGGTAGATACTTGGTATGCATCAGGTAGATGCATTGTATGATCAGGATGATCATGGATGACGAGCTTTAGGATGTTTCTCCAGATGACATGTAGCAGGATGTTGTAGTGATGATGATCAGGATGATGTATGGTGAGTATTGTTAAATTTTCAGAATTTACTTCAATATGATCTAGGATCTTAACTGAGAGAACAACATGTACAGCATATCTACAGCATATCAATCATGGAGACAATAATGCAAGCACACAAGAGACACAAAGATTTACTTGGGGAAAACCATAAAGGTGAAAAACCCCAATAACTTCCTCAGAGATAGATAGAGCAATGATACAACCAACCAATAGAGATAGCAATAACCTAGCAGCAAACCTCCTCCTCCATAAGTGCTCCTCTCCTCCTTGAGAGCATGTGTGAGAAGTGAGTGAGTAAATAGAGTGCCTCCCGCACTCTATTTATACTTGACTTGACTTGCCTTTTTACCTAACTCATGTCGGCTCGAACTTAACCACATAACATAATGCTGAGTGGGCCGACCCCCAATAGGGTGGTCTAATAACCCTTTGACCCACATGGCCGACCCCCAATAGGGTGGTCTAATAACCCTTTGACCCACATGACTTATACAGGGCCGACCCCAAACAAGGTGGTCTAATAACCCATCAAGTATAAGTTACGACACTTACAATATAAATGACGACACTTCCTTATAGAGGAATAATACCATCTCTATAGGAATACAATATACATATATGTGAAATACATTCCGAAGTTACATATACATCAACACTCCCTCTTAACTAGGAAGGTATTTCTCAGCATAGTTCTTCTAGCACAAGTCATCTTCTCTGGATCATCGTCACTGGATAATCGTCATCGAGTCATCATCATCGTCACTGCTGCTGCTATCTCAATCAATCTCTGAATCTACTCGTCATAGGAAGTTCTACAGAGCCAGTCCTTTTTCATACTGGATGTAGGCCCACCACCTGCAGGTCTTCGTCATCACTGGCCATACTGTGGAATCCTCAGGACTTATTACGTGCGTCACAAAACCTCGAAAGAGCATCCCAGGATATTACGGGTACACAACTCCAACCTGTAGGATCTCCCAGGGCGCTATTACATGTGACCCCACCACAAAACCTCGAAAGAGCATCTTAGGATGTTACGGGTACACAACTCCGACCTAAGATCTCCCAGGGCACAAATTACATGTGGTCCACCACAAAACCTAGCAAGAGCATCTCAGGATGTTACGGGTACACAACTCCGACCTGAGATCTCCTAGGGCACAAATTACATGTGGTCCACCACAAAACCTAGCAAGAGCATCTCAGGATGTTACGGGTACACAACTCCGACCTAAGATCTCCTAGGGCACAAATTACATGTGGTCATGGCAAAACCTCGCAAGAGCATCTCAGGATGTTACGGGTACACAACTCCGACCTGAAATCTCCCAGGGCCCAAATTACATGCCATAGGACAAAACCTCGCAAGAGCATCTCAGGATGTTACGGGTACACAACTCCGACCTGAGATCTCCCAGGGCACAAATTACATGTCCTCCCAGAGCAATGTCTCGACAGAGCATCCCAGGCTGTTACGGGTACACAACTCCGACCTATAGGATCTCCCAGACATGCTCATCTGCACAACCTGATCCACGGCCACAGAGTATCAACCTGATACTCACCATACATCATTCTGATGTACTCATGATCGTCCTGATCATAATCACTGCAACGTCCTACTGCAAGTCATCTAGAGAAACATCCTGAAGCTCGTCATCCATGATCGTCCTGATCATCAATGCAACATCCTGCTGCATGTCATCTGGAGCAACATACTGAAGCTCGTCATCTATGATCATCCTGATCATTACTGCAACATCCTGCTGCATGATCTACCTGATCATCAATGCATCTTCCTGATGCATACCAAGTATCATACATGATCCTCCTGATCATCAATGTATCCACCTGATACAAATATATGATACATATCATCATACATGATCCTCCTGATCATCAATGCATCTACCTGATGCATACCAAGTATCATACATGATCCTCCTGATCATCAATGTATCCACCTGATACAAATATATGATACATACACATGATCCAACTGATCATATCCAGCATCCAACATGATGCGTACATACATACATAAAATGATCCAACTGATCATATCCAGCAGAAACTAGAACATCATCCTGATGCTCATCATCCAGCGCTTACATCCACAGCCATGTGAAGGATCCTCCTTCCAACATGCTTGGAATGGCTTCAGCAAATGTGTCCGTCACTTCTTCCTCGAAGTGTCCTCGATCTGAATAACGCCAAGCCTCTCTCTGAAGTACTCGAACTTCACCCTGGCTAGTGGCTTCGTCAGCACATCTGCAATCTGCTCGTCCGTCGCAATATACAGGAGCTTCACAGCTCCTCTCTGCACCATATCCCTGATATAGTGATATTTGATCTCTATGTGTTTCGACCTGTCATGAAACACTGGGTTCTCGGACAGCTTCACACAACTCTGGTTATCACAGAAGATACCAGTAGCCTCCAACGGGAGATCAAATAAATCAGACAGTAGCTTCCGTAGCCATACTGCCTCACAACTAGCTGAACAGGCTGCAACATACTCTGCCTTAGCTGTACTCAGTGCTACACAGGACTGCTTCCTGCTAAACCAAGAGATCACACCTGATCCCATACTGAAGCAACACCCAGATGTGCTCTTCCTGTCTGCAGCACTGCCAGCCCAATCTGAATCAACATAACCCTGCAGGTTAAACTTTTGATTCGCCTCATATCTGAGCCCATAATCCACTATACCCTTCAGGTACCTCAGAACATGCTTTACAGCAACCAGGTGAACACTCCTCGGATCCGTCAGGAACTGGCTCAATGTGTTCACAGCAAAGCAAATGTCTGGTCTCGTGTTTGTCAAGTACATCAAGGACCCAATCATCCGACGATACATAGAGACATCAACCGGCTCAGATGAAGCATCACATAGAAGCTTCAGATTCGATGCCATCGGTGTGGCCATTGCCTTGCAATCTATCATTCCGAACCTCTTCAAGATTTCTACTGCATACTTCCCTTGTCCAAGGAAGATTCCATCTGCACTCTGCCACACCTCCATGCCAAAAACAAATAGTGCATCATCCCCAATTCTTCATCTCGAATCTTGGCAGCAAGCTTCCGCTGCGTGTCGGCAATCAATCTATCTTCACCATACCAAGTTTTGCACACATATATGACTACACCATGCTGTCTTGAAATCCATCTGGTGCATCTTCTATTTCATCACTTTTGTATTTCTCAATGCTGCCATCTGCAACATGCTTGATCTGATAGTTCTATTTGGAAGTCATAGCGAACTTCCCTTCATGTCTTGGGATTACATCCCAAACATCATTCTTCATGATCGACGGATCATGGCATTTCATTTCTTCATCCCAGATCCTGGGAACTTCAATATCTTCAATATCTTCAATATCTTCAATAGATATCTTTGTTGCTGGAACAAATGTTGTAGTTCTTCTTTTGTAGGAGATGGCATACGATCTTTCCTACACAACAAGTTAAATTGCATGATTAGAAAACATCTCATAGTTTTCAGAACAAATTCTTACACATAAATAAATATGTCATACAGTCATGCAATTATCTTAGCCAATGCTTCAATACAACATTTATCCATATCCCGTAACTTTCTAGATGCCTTCCAATCTCTACCAGAACATTGTTAAGAGTGTGCACAACTCCCAACATGTCAGCAAAGAGGTTTCATTCTAGATAAGTAGCAATGGAATGTTGTACAGTGCCATAGGCTACTTACCCATGCATATTAGTAGTATACTGTTCATTATTGTAATTATTCTAATATGCACAATACATATCCTAAGTCTAAGACCATGAGCATATACATCATTTGAACAATTTTATTTAAACAAACAAATATGTAAGAAATGATAATTAAAATACTTATCTTTGTTTGTTCGTTGGGTGGACTCCCTCTGAGTCTTCGCTTCCTTGCAGGAGCTGCTGGAGTACTAATCTAAAGTAGCTTCTTCTACACCTTTCTGTTGTGGGATGTAGAGAGATGGACAACTCCCTCTGGATATCTGCATCCTTGCATAAACCACTGGAGTGTACTCCCTCTTGATCTTTGCTTCCTGGATTACCTGTTCTTGAATCTCATATTCATCCTTGGTCCCTATGCATGCTTATTAGTATCATGAATGTGTTATCCTTGTGATCTCATATAAAAACATACATTCATTAGTATACTATTAAAACACAATAATCTCAAGCATGTATAGTCATGATCATCTCAAACAGAAATAATAAGCATTAGCATTCAAGGTTTATGTAGGATTCTTATGGTTAGTCAAATCATAAGAAACATAACATGTCTAAACCTGTAATTACTCAAAGCTATGACTCTTCGGGTTAGTCATATCATCAATCAAGAGAAGAGATATAATATGCATAAAATCATGTGATTATTTCAACCTATACCTTCATGATTCTTCTGGTTAGTCATATCATCAATTAAGGTAAGAAACATAATATGCATACAACCATGATTATTCAAACCTATGACTTCATGAATAATCATTATCAACAATAGTATAAGATTCTATCCCAAGGTAGGATTCTATCTTGATATAGGAAAAACATACCTGGATTAGCATGCTAGCTATTTATGTCTAACATACCCGCATAATGTCTTCTGGTTCTCTTTAGTGACTTGTGCTAGTAACCTGCATGTCTCATAAGTTAACCATTATAAAACCAAGTTATACATACCTCGAGAATGGATTTCTTATGAGATCCATGGCAATGGATGAATCTTTGTCCTCATGTCATCATGATCATATGTTCTTGAACCAGAACATGATTTGTCTTCTTGGTGTACCTTTCATGTTAGTAGACCACATAAAACTCATACAACATCACAATGTGTTAGTACAAACATAAGTTTCATACTCCTAATAAATGAATGACTTCTATCATGCATTCATAATTTTATTAAGGTGATATGATAAGTCTAAAATCAAGATTGTACTAACCGTGATAACATGAAGACGAACATACCATAAACTTAATTATGAACAAATCTCAAAACATACCTTGATGAGTCATACCTGTCGAGATTACTTGTAAACTCTTTATGTAAGGCCTTAGCCTCATCTCCCTCTGAAACAGGAACTTCTTCACTTATGCAAGTGACCAATCCATCTTCTTCTAGGATCAACCCAATCCACTTGATTTGCAAGAACTGGACCTGGAGCTGGATATGGGTTTGTCAGAGAGACCCCAAAAATTCAAACTTTGAATTTCAAACTTCTGAAAGGATAGGAATATGCGCCTTGATGAACTGATCAAACTGGTATATTCAGAATTTGAAGACTGCAAAGTTTTACTCCTCAATTTTGCCTTTGAAACTTCCAGATTCACTGAACGTGACCCTGAACTGGGGTTTGATGAAGCCCACTCTTCTACCCAATCAAAATGTTTGATCCAAAGCTCTAAGCTTCTATTTTTCTGAGGAGCTTCCAGCCGTGGTCACAGATTTCAAAAATTCCCATTTTTACAGAAGCCCTAATTTTCCACTTTTCTGATCAAAGTCCCGAACTAGGGTCTGATCAAACCCGGCCTTCTGCCCAACCAAAAATTCTGATCTTGGTCTCTAAATTTCTATTTTGATGAGTATCATCCAGCTTTGGTCTCCGATTACAAAAATTCCAACTTTCTTCAAAGCCCTAAATTCCGGAAGCCATGAATGAAGGTACCAAAAAATAATTCTGTTTTGACAGAAATATGTACCTGATTGTTTCTGGTGTAACTCTGAAATTTTTGATCCACAGGGTCTGAAAAAGTTTCTTGAGATAGCCTGACCTGCTATCTTTCCATCCTGACAGGTCTGACCTCAATTGGATTCTCTGAGAGAGAGTTATGCCAAA
This sequence comes from Larix kaempferi, assembly GCA_027924585.1. Taxonomy (NCBI): domain Eukaryota; kingdom Viridiplantae; phylum Streptophyta; class Pinopsida; order Pinales; family Pinaceae; genus Larix; species Larix kaempferi. Next base: position 8,886,313 of record BSBM01000696.1, on the reverse strand, counting down.
TGTCGCAACGTGACCTGTTTATGGGATAAAACAGGAGAGCGAACTTGTACGGAGTGCCACGTGTCACTGGTTCAACTTCGGCCTCTGAAAAAGTTTTCTGAGATAGTAAAGACTGTTTAATACCTGTCACTTTTTACGAAATTTCATTTGGAGATTCCTAGCCCAAGATATGACCTTTTTCCCAAGGTCACCTGATTTTGACTCAGATCTGGAAGAGGCAGAAACCCTATATTGTACAGATCATAAATCACAAAGTACAACGAATTAGAGGTTGTCCTTTGGACACAAGATACCTGGAGATCTTAGCTTCGGCCTGTAACAATTTCAGATCCGAAAACTTCGCCAAAATGGATTTATAGCGAAAGTGCTACGATGACTGGTTTTTCCTATATCAAGCCCTAGCATCGTAAGTGCAACAAGTGTCATACATGCCATATCATGCCTTCTTTCAGGCTAGCTCTGATACCATGTTAAATTTTCAGAATTTACTTCAATATGATCTAGGATCTTAACTGAGAGAACAACATGTACAGCATATCTACAGCATATCAATCATGGAGACAATAATGCAAGCACACAAGAGACACAAAGATTTACTTAGGGAAAACCATAAAGGTGAAAAACCCCAATAACTTCCTCAGAGATAGATAGAGCAATGATACAACCAACCAATAGAGATAGAAATAACCTAGCAGCAAACCTCCTCCTCCATAAGTGCGCCTCTCCTCCTTGAGAGCATGTGTGAGAAGTGAGTGAGTAAATAGAGTGCCTCCCGCACTCTATTTATACTTGACTTGACTTGCCTTTTTACCTAACTCATGTCGGCTCGAACTTAACCACATAACATAATGCTGAGTGGGCCGACCCCCAATAGGGTGGTCTAATAACCCTTTGACCCACATGGCCGACCCCCAATAGGGTGGTCTAATAACCCTTTGACCCACATGACTTATACAGGGCCGACCCCAAACAAGGTGGTCTAATAACCCATCAAGTATAAGTTACGACACTTACAATATAAATGACGACACTTCCTTATAGAGGAATAATACCATCTATATAGGAATACAATATACATATATGTGAAATACATTCCGAAGTTACATATACATCAACAAGTATCAGGTTGATACTCTATGGTCGTGGATCAGGTTGTGCAGATGAGCATATAATTTGGCCCTGGGATATTTGCATATAGTCTTTCGATGTTTTTCCTATGGCATATAATTTGGCCCTGGGATATCTGGTAAATGCTCTTTCGAGGTTTTCCTCTGGGAGAACATATAATTTGGCCCTGGGAGATCTGCAGATAGTCTTTCTAGGTTTTGCCTATGGCATATAATCTGGCCTGGGATATCTGGCAGATGCTCTTTCGAGGTTTTGTCCTATGGCATATAATATGTCCCTGGGAGATTCGATAGGTTGGGCTGTGTGCCCGTAATCAATCCTAGGATGCTCTTGTGAGGTTTTTCCATGACCACATATAATCTGTCCCTATGAGATCCTATAGGTAGAGCTGTGTGCTCGTAACAGCCTGGGATACTCTTGCGAGCTTTTGTGGTGACCACATATAATCTGTCCCTGGGAGATCCTATATGTAGAGCTGTGTGCTCGTAACAGCCTGGGATGCTCTTGTGAGGTTTTATGGTGAGGTCACATATAATATGGCCCTGGGAGATCCTATAGGTAGAGCCGTGTGCTCGTAACATCCTGGGATGCTCTTTTGAGGTTTTGTGACACACGTAATAAGTCCTGAGGATTCCACAGTATGGCCAGTGATGACGACGACTTGTAGGTGGTGGGCCTACATCCAGTATGAAAAAGGACTAGCTCTGTAGAACTTCCTATGATGAGTAGAGTCAGATATTGGTTGAGATAGCAGCAGAAGTGACGATGATGATGACGATGAATCAATGATGATGATCCTGAGAAGAAGACTTGTCTAGCAGATCTGTGTCGAGAAATACCTTCCTAGTTAAGAGGGAGTGTTGATGTATGTGTAACAGCGGAATGTATTTCATCTATGTATTTCATATATATTTATTGTACCCTTATTAGAGATGTGTTATTCCTCTATAAGGAAGTGTCATCATGTGGATTGACAAGTGTCGCAAGTGTGTGTACTTAGCGATGGGTTATTAGACCACCATGTGTGGGGTCGGCCCTGAAATATATATATTATAATGTGGATGTACCTAGCTAGACAAGTCGGCCCCATAAGGTCACTGGGAAAACAGGTTAGTATAAATAGAGATCAGGTGATCTCTATTTAGATAATTCGGAAAAGTATCTCTCTCTCACTCAGAAAGTGGCGCACTAGTGAGGAGGAGGATCATCTGCTACTAGGAGACTATCTCAGTGTATTTTGGTTGTACTTTGGTTGAGCCATTGCTCTCTCTATCTCTGAGGAAGTTGTGGGGTTTTTCACCTTAGGGTTTTCCCCATGGAAACTCTGTGTCTCTTGTCTCTCATGCTTTTGATTCTTGTGATGCTTGTCATGCTTATTGTGATTTTTATGCATTGATTTACTGTATATGTTATTCTCTCAGTGAAGATCCTAGAGTATTGTGAATTAATGCTCAAAACTTAACAGCTTTGTCCTCAAAGGTTAGTTTGTTGATGTATTTTTTTATTCTAGCTCTATGTCGAACTGATGACTTGAGACATGCAATTTTGATTACGACCATTACTTCCTTTTGTTTCTTTTTCTTCGGAATCTGCATTAAATATCTATTTGGTGAAGTTTCATTTACGCTTTTACTGCTTGCTTGGTTATAGATCTTAACTCTTCTTGTCATCAACTGGAGAGACTTAATAGACTTGATGCCAATATTATCCTGTGTTTGATTAATCTTATAGTTTTTCTCATTGATGTTCTTTTGAGGTGAGAGGATAGTCAAGGTATATTTTAAAACTGAAACATTTGATTTCTCTAATTTGATTTCCTTTGCACATTGCGGGATCGGTCCCTTATGATATGATTGCATTGATCATTGTTATTGTCAGCAACATTGGCTTGGCTCTTCTCGCAAACTTGGTCAATATCATCTCCATATTTATCATATATATCATTGTTATTTTCGTCATCACTAGGATATTTTGTATCCTTGTCTTGTTTATTATGTTGATTAATATTATTAACCTCATCTTGGTTACCATAATGATTTTCTATATCTTCCTCCTTTTCATCATTTTTATGTTTTTTATCTGGTTTTTCTTCAGGGCTTTGAACGTCAAATTTAGATTTAGGTTATGAGTCCTTGTCTTGAGAATCCTTTGATCTCCTTTGCTGGCTTACTTTATTGAAGGCGTTGTTAATAGATTTTTGAGTAGCTTCTATCATTGACTGTTCTATACGATCAAACATCTTGTGCATCTTTTTCTTTTGCTCATCAAAAAGCATATCCAATTCTTCCCACATTGAGCTCATGGCTAACGTAAAAGTTTTCTTGGTGATTTATGTGGAACTTGATTAATTAATAATAATGATTATTTATTATTAATGAAATCAAGATAATAACAAGTAATAAAATCAATATAATAATAATTATTATTATTTGTAAATAATAATATTATTATATGTATTTATTATAAGGTTTTTTTTAATAATATCCAATTAAGGGTGTGAGTTGGTTTCTTGATAAAACTAAGAGTTGGTTTTATAAAACCAGGGATGGTTTTATAAAACCAAGGGCTCACAAAACCGTGTGCACTTTCATAAAACCATGTGTGGTTTCATGAATGTTATTCTTACTTATTTTCTCTTCTTCTTCTTTTTTATCTTTACTTCTCTTCTCACTATCTTCTTTTCTTTTTCTTTTTATTTTCTTTAGGTCAAAGACCTAATTTAGATAAACTCTCAAATTATTTGGCCAAAAGCCAAATCAACGAAATGCCCAAGAAGGAGCTATGATACCAGTGTAACACCAAATCCGAGTGTTATGGGGAATACGTATCCAGATAAAGAAGAGATCCATCTTCATAAATAATACATAGTGAATAATAATTGAATTGTGATGAATAATATTACATTGAGGGCCTCTTTTATATATTGTTAGGCACCTTTTGAGAGGAGTTGTGTCCTCTTAGAATAATTATAATTATTATTAATTAATTGTTATTTTATATTTATTTATTATTTTATTTATGTTTGTGACAGAGACTATCATACTAGTCAACTTGCAACCTATTACAACTTCTCCAATTATAATGCTTTACTACTAAAAAATTTAAAGTATCTATCCTAAGATGTTATCTTTAGGATTCCATTAGTATCATTCAATTTGGACCTTCCTAGAGAAATTTATGGTTGCATGACCAAAACTTATTGGTTTTGTTTGAGAGCAAAATTATAGAAACTACCATGTCACCACTAGAATTCTAGATCTTAAATTTGGAAAATAAATATCAAGTGAATTATTTCTAATGCAAATTTGTATACTCAATTTGAATATGTTTTTCTATAACTATTTTACTAAGAACACCTATTTAAGACTAGTTTTAGGACTAGTTTTAGGACTAGTAAAAAAACCCTAAATTCCATAGACTATAACTCCAAAATTTTATCAAAGCCAAACTTGAAATTCTTACCATAGGCACTTCACTATTTTTTCTTTGCACCCTAAAAATTTATCTTCCCTAATTTCTCCAAACAAATGTTAGAGTAAAAATGTTAATATGACTTGTTTTGAAGGAGCCAACCAAGGAATGCATGCTTTGATACCAAATGTTATGTACCTGCAAATACCAAAAATAACATAATAATTAACATGGGGACACACAATTTACACAATATGTGAGCATGGAGGATGACTCTAAAAGTGATAACAAAATATGAGTACATAATAACTCCTTCAATAATAGGCAAACATCTTGCAAGTACCCCAATACATTCATATATCCAAATCACATGTTCCCAATAATTATGACATGATCTCTATATATACATATTCACTCATTTCACATGTGGGCCCTTGTATCACCCCCAACCATCATTCTGACTAAGCCCTGAGGGGGTAGTTACAAATTTCACATTTCCAAATTTCACCCCATGGGCGGCATAAACTAAGAAATGCATGTGTAGGTGCATGAATATAATACACAGTGGAATTAACAACTATAATTCACACACATGGCATGCATAAACCTACATGTTCATAATAGGAAGTAAAGACAAGCATTTCACATTCATATACAAAGCAAATACTTATAGTTTAACATAAGAAGATCCAAGCAATTTCCTATGTAAGAGCAATTTTCCACCCAAAAATAGGTATCAGCTGTAGATACCACCTCCAAGCTGAGTTATGAGGCCACCAAGATGAAGGAAATACTTGCAGAGTTCTCTCTCTCATCCCAAAACCCATTTCCTCTCATGCTTAGCCGATTTGATCACCACTTAGCACTATAGGCATCTCACTTAGCCATCCCAACCATTGAATTCTCTTGTACTTCCCCACACAACACAAATAAGGCATTTCCCTTCACTTCTATACAGTTCCCTATGGAAATACAACCCTTATTGTGCTTACCAGTGTGTGCAGAAAGAGTCTGACATGCTATATCCTTTTAAAGAACTTCCTACAGCATCAATTCATGGCTTCTCAAGCATCCAAGAGTAGCAAATAAATATTGGATAAAGGTTCCTATCTTGCCCAACCTATATGCTCACCTACAACCATCCTCTTCAGTCTAATATCTGCAATTTCCTTTCTTCGCAGTGCTAATTTCTGGTTATTTTCCCAATCTAGTAATTGGTAATGGAGACGATAACATGAAAACTACACCGAGTGCATGAAATCCACATGGAGAATGAATAATAGACTCCAAAGGAGATGAAATGATGGTGAAAAGAAAACTGACATTACTTATAACCATATAATGAAGGACTCTTAAAATTGTCATAGAAGTATATTCATCCCATGTTTCCATAACTACATGAGAAGACTTTTCCCACCAACCTCACACATGCATTCAACAATTGAATTTAATAAGTCAGAAGAAAGTAATTGGCTCATTTAGGGAACATGGCAATAAATGGATGAGTTCTAAGGCTAACACCTGGAAAAAGAAGATTTAATCTTCCGTAGACCCTCCTTTTCTCCTCCCCTCTAGTGGAATCATAGCCCCTCTAGTGCTCTTTACACAAACATCTTGGACCATTTCATTATTTTCCTACATAATATTTACTTAGATTTTGAGTCATCATGACAAGACAACTACATGGACCACATAGAACCAGGGTATTTTTTAAGGATTATAAAAGTATACTTAAGTTTAGTATTTTAGGCGATTATTTTGAATTGAAAAAAAAACATATATATAGATTGGTAAGCGAATAGTAAAATGAAACATACAATTTACTACTGAAACTTGTAATTTTTGGTGAATATTATGATTAAAAAAAAAACATATTTTATTTAAATATAGGCAATATTAGAGACTAAAAATGACCAAATAACGAATTTATTTTTTGAAAAAAAACCCGAAAAATAGCCAATTGGCGAAATTTCGCCCCTAAAAATTTCCCTGCATAAAACTATTTACATTATAAATGCCTAGCCATGTTAGGTTAATCTTGACTTGAAAAATGCAAATGAAGAAGTGATCGGCTCACGATATTGTAAGCTTTTATGGAGTTGTAATTTGTTCATAATGTATATGGGCATATGGATGCAAGACCTAGTTAGGCATGCGTACCCTTGGTAACTCATTGGTAAAGTCATATGTAGACCTAGGTGATAGGGGGAGGGCACCCCTGGTAAATCACCGGTAAAGTCATGTAGACTTAGGTAATAGGGGGAGGACACCCCTTGTATCTCATCGATAAATTCATGTAGACCTAGGTGATAGGGGGCATGCGAGGTTCCTTAGTTAAAACTTTGAGAGGGCTTGGTGATTACTCCAAGTCAAGTTTAAAGGGGGTATTGTTAGGTTAATATTGACTTGGAAAATGATTCATTGAGCTAATCTTGGTTTAGGTCAAAGCAAGTGGTTTTTGGGCACATGGTATTGCATGTGACGAAGCATATTTAATGGTATGAGGAACTCCATTGTAATTTTCCTAAAGTGGCCAGTGATGGTCGGATTGGCCATGCCTTGGATGGATTAGTCAGGTATTATAGATCTATTGATGGTGGCTTTCCTAGTTTTGGGTTTCAGCCCCTCCCCCTTTGAATAACATCACCCTCATTGTTTCTTCAAAATCACAACAAAAATGGATATGCCTCTCCCATGGCATCCTCTAGCACTATGTAGCCTAATCGAAGTGCATCCACTGGACCTTTATCTATCTGATGGCTCGGTTCTGGAACAATGTTACCTTCCTATCAAGGATTCATGGTGACTTTGTTTAGAACCCTCCCTCTGGTTCCACCTGGATCACAACCCAATCAATCACATGATTAGGATCATGCACATATTCCTAAACAAAAATGAACATGAAAAACATCATGAGCTCTAGTGTTAGCAGGAAATGCAATTCTATATGCAATTGGCCCTATCCTCTCAAGCACTTCAAATTGCCCACAATATCTTGGTGACAACTAGGCACAACTTTCAATCTTTAAGGAAATTTACCTTGGCCTCACTCGGGGTAAACATGATCCCCAACATTGAATTCCCTATACATTATTCTTATCTACATAGTTTTTTTGTCTATCTTGGGATGCCTTCAAATTATGCCTAATATTTGGAAAATTTTGTTCCATTTCCTTAAGAATTTCTATCCCAAGCATAATTATGTTCACTGGATTATCCCAACTCATTGGTATCCTACACCTTCTACCATACAAAGCTTCGAATGGACCCATCCTCAATGATGCTTGATGCACATTGTTATATGCAAAATCTACCAAGTGTAGATAATATTCCCACTTGGATGGCTTGTCTATTACATAAATGTGAAGCATGTCTTCAATCAATTGATTCTCTTTATGCTTGTGCATGGTAGGCAATACTAAAATTATGTTGTGTACACAAATCTGCAAAAATAATTTTCCAAAAGTTAGATGTAAACTTTGTATCTCGATCAGATACAATTGCCTTGGGAAACCCATGCAATTTGAATATTTATTTCATGAATATTCTAGCTATCTCATTAACCATGTGAGTAGATTTAATGGGAATAGATAATTTATCCACCACAACCATGATGGAATCATGTTTTCTTGAAGTGGTTGGTAACCCTATGATACAATCCATAGTTACAACTTCTCATTTCCATTCCGGAATTGGAAAAGGTTGTAATAAACATGTTGGATGTTGATATTCAACCTTTACTTGCTAGCATTTCATACATATAGAAATATACTCAACAATATCTCTCTTGATTCTTGGACAAAAATATGTCTTCCTTGTTGTAGTAATTGTTTTATGGTATCTTGGATGGCTAGAATACGACATTTTATGGATTTCATCCATAACAATTCTCCTCAAATATGAAAAATTAAGAATATACATTCTATTTTTATGGGTAAGAAGGTGTTATTCCTCCAAATGATAATCTTGATACCTCTTTTCTAAATTTTGTTGTTGTAATTTATCCTTTACTTGCACATTGGGTTCATCTTCAGCAAGGGATTTAATAATCCTTTGCCTTAAATATGTTTGGAAAATACTAATGGTTGACATATGCATTATATGCACTTTCCTGTTGAGTGTATCAACCATTTTGTTTTATTTCTCTTTTATGTGTTTGATTTCAAAATGAAATTCGCATAAAAGTTCCATCCATCTAGCTTTCTTTGCATTTAATCTTGGATGCTCAAACAAATATTGCAGACCACAGTGGTCAATTCTAAGCTCAAACTTCCTTCCCATAAATAATGCCTCCACAATTTCAAAGCATGCTTTATGGCAGCAATCTCTAAATGATGGGTGACATAATTATTTTCATGTTCTTTCAACTTTCTTGACTCATAAAAAAACTGCATGATAGTCTTGCATAAGAACTTCTCCAATTCCTTATTTACACGCATCACACCACAAAATCATTTTTATAGTTTTCCAATATTCAAAATTGGAGTACTAATAAGAAGTTTCTTCAACACTTGGAAGCTTTGTTCACATCCTTGTATCTACTCAAATTGTATTCCCTTATTTTGCAAAGAAGTAATAGGGTGTGCACTTTTAGAGAATCATTCAATGAACCTCCTATAATAACCAACAAGACCCATAAAAGATCTCACATCTATCACATTATTTGGGGTTGGCAAATTCATAATGGCATCAATATTTTCTATATCCACGAATACTCCTTCCTCTAAAATAATGTGACCCAAATAATGAATTTGCCTTTGGTAAAAATCACATTTACTTTGATTTGCATACAACTTATTCCCTCTTAACAATTGCAAAACCATTCTCAAATTTTATTCATGATCTTCTTCATTCTTAGAATAAATAAGAATGTCATTCAGAAAAACAAGCACAAACTTATCCAAGTACTTGTATAAAACACTATTCATGAGACACATGAATGTAGTTGGTACATTAGTAAGACCAAATGGCACCACCACAAACTCATAGTTCCCATACCTTGTTCTGAAGGTTGTTTTGTGGATGTCTTCTTCCTTGATTCTAACTTAATGGTAACCAGACTTCAAATCAATCTTTGAAAATGTTAGAATATTGAGAAATATGCATAAACATACAACAATACATTTATTAACATGTAAATCAATAACCAGAATCTAACTAGTTTATCCTCCTATCATACAAGTATTGAATAATCAAAATAGTAAGAGAGGGACAAGAGAAAATAGATAGTACACCAGTTATACCTGGAAAAACCCCAAATGGGGAAACATCCACGGGAAGTGTTGGCTATCGATCACCTTCTTGAGGTTTCCAGTGTAGACCCAGGTACTTCGTGGTTCAAGGAACCAATAAAACCCCAATTCACCAGCCCTTTTGGCAACAAGATGCACGCAGCCTGAGGTCTCACCTGAGGCGAAGCTGAGGGGGTAGTTACAGAATCAAGTTTCCACAACCAGGTGATGCGATGGGGGGAAAGCTAAGAAGCAGAGCAGTGCCTTGCGGGTTGCGTGGATAGATATTGCGCGAACCTTTAGTTCCACGTCGGATACTTCAGTGCGCAACTGTGCTCGCACCTCCAATGACTGTGCGATACAGGATACCTTTGCGTTACGACAGTAAGCTATCAAGAGCTTACCTCGCAACAACCTTCAATTACTCGGCGCATCCATGAGACTGTGCATCCTTGCCAGGATGTTCAATTCTAACCATTCTACTTAACGTCCTTTATCCCTTTACTCCTTCCAAGTTCTTATCAGTAAATTGTGGATGGTTTAATAACATACGTTACTGTGCGCTCCAACGCTGTGCTTAAACTCAGTGGTCACTACTTGACCAATAGATAGATTCATACATTCAAATCGACAGATTCATACATGTTGAATACTTAACATTCCTCTGCGCATGCATTACTTAACATATTATTCCCATTCTCTGCGGTGAATACATATAAAAGCAATCACATAACAGAAGTTTCCAGCATTAAACATACATACCAAGCAATTAAACAATCATAAAAACACATTGGTCACACAACACGGAATTTAACGTGGTTCACCCCCCGGATGGAGGCTACGTCCACAAGAACGGTTGTTAATATTACTCTTAATGGGAAGGGTACAATCATTCTTAGTCTGCGCACTCAGCTGCAAACTCTCTTCTCTCTCTCAGATAGGTCTCTGCGCACTCAGCTGCAGAGCCTTTACAATGGTTGTTCTAAGCTTAAGATTCTACAATAATCAACACTTAACTAAAATGAAGAGTTCAACAACCCAACCAATAACCCTTTCCCATACAAAATCATGCCTATTTATAGATTATGCCCATAGGCATATCTTTACAATTCGTAAGCAAAAACCCTTAGGTCTACAAAATCGGCATGGCTAACTACCACCCTCGCTGTCGTCGTCGACAACTTACTTCGCGTGCTCCAGCTGGGCCACTCGTGGCTCACACTCTCTTCTAATATCCACAGTCCTCCAAGCAGTTACAACTACATCATGGCATGTCCCTTTCCACTCCTTCGCCTTCCTGTCGCCATCGGCGTCGTGGCCTAGCTTCTCAACTGCTTGCCGCCACACGTTTGAACAGGTCGCTTTCATCTGTCATCCACCTGTTCCTTACCCAAACTAGGTCATATCCTCGTCTGACCTTTACCCATGTTCTACCCAAAAATATCTTATGCACTACCATGCGCATCGTCCTGCTGCGCGGCCGTGCCTTAGTCATTTCCATCGCGCGACACGCGCAAAACCTCAAATTGTTCGTCACCTGCCCCCGTGCACAATGCGCTTTCACCAAAACTACTTTCTCTTCCTGTCGTAGCGCGCAATGCGCAATTATCAAAATTTCCTTTTCTTTCTGCTGCAACACGCTACGCACGATTTTCCATACTTGTATATTTTTCCAACCCACTTGGGCCCCGCCCAACAGGCCCCTAACACTCACCTGTGGCTCATCCCGAGCCACTTCCACTTGCGGACCCTGGTGCTGCGTCTTTCATCGTCCCAAAATTTACTGTGATGCTTTGCAGAGTTTGTTGCAACTCCGCAACTACATTCTTGGCTTTCTGTTCGAACCCTAGAAGCGTCTCCAGAGAATCCTGCAAGACCTTCTCCCGAGCCACTTCTTCCTGCATAGTGCCTTCTGCCGACTGAAGTTCTACAAACTTCGCATCGAATTGCTGCATTAATTTGAGGCCTTCTTGCTCAATAGGATGCAGCCTGTCCGATGCGGCAGCCTCTTTCTCTCTTAGTGTTTCCAGCTCTTTCTGTAGGACCTTGACCTCATTAAATCTCTACACTTTCTCTCTCACCAGCGCATTCCTCATCTATATACTTGCAACATCAACCTACTGCTGCTTCTATTCTACTTCTGCCCTTACCTGTTGTAGCGCAGGATCCTCGTTCAACCCGGTTACTGCTGTAGTTATCTGCTCAAGTAAGTCTTGGCATTTCATCACTTCCGATGAAATGCCATCCATGGTTACTTTGACGTCCTCAGCTGGAGCTGGGCACTGATCTGACAGAATGACAGGGTGTCGAGCCTCCAGTTCTGTGATTTTTCCTTTATACGTGGTTTCCATTTCCATTTTCTCAGCAGTAAGGGACTCTACCTTGGCCCCAATTTTCTTTATTGTGTCCTCCATGTCATCTTCTTCCTCGCATTCTTCTATGTGTGCGCACACAACTAAAATGGTTTCGTTCAGCTTCTGGCCCTTTTCCTTGGCTGCGCTCAATTCTTGCTTAGTGTTATCTGATTCCTGCCTTAACTGATTGATGTCTTCAGTTAACTGCGCACACTTATCATATGAGGTGATGCCTCTCTCATGAATTTCTTCTGCAACTTTGATGTACAACTCATTCAGGTCCTCCAGGGGTAAGGCCCCAATGTTTAGGTCGAGGCACCCAGTCTTTACTGCCTCCTTAACCATTTCATTTGGGTAAATCAAGTAGCTAGGTTCAAGGTTCAAGACGCACGGATACTTACTTCCAGTAACAGGTGGTCTTCTTTGCACGCTTGGCTCTGCTGATTTACCGTTAATACCTGAACCTGATTGCCCCAATCCCATATGGGCTACCAATGTCTTGACCTACTCCACAGCTTGGATTATGGTCAACTGCAGTTGTACTTGCTTGGCTTCATTCTCAGCACGATCCTCTTCCCATGCTTCATGCACTTTGGTTGCAATGGTCTCGCAATCATCGAGATGTAGTTGCGGCCCGAACTCAGGATTTTCAGCCTTTCTTTTTGTGCGTCGGCCCTGTGTTTGTGAGGGGCCTTCAGTAGCCTTTCTCTTTGCTGCCGATGAAGTGGAATGTTGACTCTGTGCGTCATCCTTTTCTTCCACAATGGGAATTCCAGCTGGTAGTCCGCCCTTCTTTCCCTTCTTTGTTGTTGTTTCTTCTTTGTCTTCCTGATCTGTTACTGTGTCTTCCTCATCAGTGTCTTTTACATTGATCTTCTCCCGAAGAGGTTCTACGTTATTCTCGTAGTCAGAAGCATCATCGCGTGAAGTGGGGACTCTCCATTCGGGCTCCCATAGCTCCATCATTCCCTCGATTACCTCCTTATCCAGTCGATAAAAGCCTGGATACCATAAATCCTGCTCCGTTATGTCGCCTCTTGGCTGAATGAATGTTTGGTATCTTTTCGCTTGAAACCTCATGATGCAGGTGTATTCATCATCTAGTGGTTTGGAAATGCGCGATGTGTCTATAATTGCTTTGCGCAACTGGTGATAGTAAACATAAAATACTTCAGTCATTTGCCGCTGCCTAGACGCCTTTGGGCTTGCCCATAGATTGGCAAAGCGCGCTCCTCGACCTTGTCTAGCTAAGGTGGCATCTCCTTGGTAATTATCTGGCTCTTTCCAGCGTACAAGGGCTATCAACACTAGCAACCAACTAAAGTGGAATGTTGTTCCATCATCTTGGGTATCCTGAACATCTACCAGGAACTCGTTCAATAAGAACTGGCACCAATTATAATATTTTCCGTGCAATACATTAGCGACTACCCTGATTGCGACCGCAGGTACTTCAGGTGGTCTACACTTGCGCAACAACTTTCCTGCAAGCAACCGGGTCGTAAACTGTGTGGCATGGTCATTGATGTCAACCATTGGGAACCCTCATCCCTTGTGCACTATGCCAAACTCTTTTGCTACTTAGTGCTAATAACTCTATCCTGCGCCTTCTTTATGATGAGGTTAGCAGGTTCCTCTCCCCTCTTGTTCAATCTAGTGATGTGATGAATCAAGTCGATACTGATGTCAATGCGCGTGTCCAACCATAGGAATCCTTGATGCACGCAAGTGAGCAGTGTGCGCACTACAGTGGAAAACTCAGCGCTCTTGGTAAGTAAGGCATTTGCAATAAGTTTAACAAGCCTGACGACCAGATGGCCCTTAGCCATTCTTGAATTTCCATCCTGTCGGTTCCATTCTGTGTGTCCTTGACCCAATTGATATAGGCATGCATCCTAAACTGTAGGTAACTTTTCGGTGTTACCAGCGTATTCTCCAGTAAGTCTTGGTCATCCAGCTTGCAGCCTAGTACGCCACCCATCAGATTCTCCTCAATCTTTAACCTGGTAGAGATATCGAGTAGCGAGATTTCATATTTGAAGTTATTTTCTATGTTTACTGGTGGGGCATCGAGCTTCCTTGGGGGAATGTAGTCGGGCACTGGATAAAATGGCAGAGCTTTAGCCGAACCTGTCTGCTGTAATGGCACTTCGGAGCTCCCCTTCTCTGGAGCTACTGTCTCTTTGCCCTTGATGCTTCCTGCAGCCTGCCGTGCTGAACTTCTGGACGCACCTGGTTCCGTCACCATCATTGCTGCTAGAATCCCTGCTTGCTCAAATAAACAAGAAATATCTACTAACTCAACCGAGTCGCTCATACAATGCTCTGGTCGCTCGGCTCTCGACTAGTTCAAACACTTCGTAAAAGTGGTTAAGTGGTCGAGCGAGGTCTATTTATAGCCGCTGTTAGTCCGCTATGTGGCCTTCCGCAGTGCCCGAGGCCCTTAAAGCCATCTTGATTGCCAATTTGTGTGTATTATCTTGGGCTTGTCAGCCGATCCTTTTCGTGATGCGAAAGTTGTTTCCTTAAATGCCAAACGGTTGCCTGTCAAGCCAGCTTGTCAAATCCATTGAATCTGCGTTAATGGCTTAGCCGAATTTCGGTATGAACTGGTCACTTCGATCTTTAATGAGTTCCAAAATGTCCCATCTGCCTTTAAATTGTGAGTTTCCCTATTGCTGCCAATTTGGTTAACGACCCACTAACCGACCAATAGATTTCATGGTAACGGTTTCCGTTATAGTGCGTTGGCGGTCTAATCGGATGTTTGGTACAAGACGCGCACTGGGTGTTATCTTCTGCGCGATTTTCGTTCCACCTTTTCTGCGCGACGAGCTTCTGGACTTGCTCTGCGCGTCCACTCTTCTCTTGCCATTTTTTTTTTATTTTCTCGCGCGCAACTTCAGCAGTGTTGCACGGAACACTTCCCCTGCTCATATAGGATTCTGCGCAGCCAGACTATCGCGGTAAAGCTTTAGTCTGCTACCATTTATCAAACTTGGTAAAGTATTTCTGGCTAATGTAGCTAACTGGACTGCACCACCATTAGTAACATGTATTACAGTATATGGGCCAAGCCAATGCATCTTAAATTTTCCAGGAAATTTCATGAATTTTCTATCCTACAGGAGGACTAGATCACCTACCTAAAAGTTCTTATTCTTGATGTGGTGATCATGCCAAGCTTTTTCACGCTCTTTCTGGACTTGTTGGTGCAAGCCTGTGACGAAGCGATCTTCCTCTAGCCCAACCAAGTGTAGGAGTCTTTCTTCGAGTGCTGCGTGATCGGCCATGCCTATAAACGATGCTATTCTCAAGCTGGGAACAATGTACTCCATCGGCATTATTGCTTCTTGTCCATAGGCCAACCTGAAAGGTGTATGGCCAGTTAGTTTCTTGCAGGTAGTCCTGTACGCCCATAGTACAGATGGGATGCGCAGGTCCCAATCGTCCCGATTGACGTTACATATCTTTGTTAGCGCATTCTCCAACACTTTGTTAAATACTTCAACAGTTCCATTCGCCTGTGGATGATAAGGCGTGCTGCACTGATGATGAACGTGGAACTCTTCGGTTAAAGCCTCAATGGTATTATTCAGAAAATGAGTGCCTTGATCACTCATCAATATCTTCAGGCATCCGAACCTTGTAAGGATATTCTCATATATAAACTCTGTGGTTGTAGTTGCGCTACAGTCTTTGACTGGCTTTGCTTCTGCCCATCTGGTGAGGTAATCGGTAGCAGTAATGATATACCTCGCACCATTTCTTTTACCTGGTGGGTTAATAGGACCCACAAAATCAATGGCCCACTTCTCAAAGGCCTGCAATGTCAGCTATGGATTTAATGGCATTTCATCTCTACGTGACGGCTTCCCTGTCCTCTGACAGACATCACAATTCTGGCAGTGTTCCTTCGAATCTTTATGAATTGTAGGCCACCATATCAATGTGCGCAATATCTTCTGCACAATAGCTCTTCCTGCATAATGGCCTCCTGCGACTCATGAGTGTGCATCAGCTAGTATAAACGGTTTCTCGTGCTCTAGCACACATCTGCACAATACTTCATCCGGTCCCAGTTTGTATAGCTGACCTGCAATTATAGTGAATTTTGTTGCGCACACTACCAGCTGCTTCTTCTACTGCATAGTGAACTCTGTGGGTGCGAATCCAATGGTCAAAAAATCAATGATGTCCTGGTAGTACTCATCTGCAACTTGTATGGCGAACAACTACGCGTCAGGCAGATTGTCCTCCAAATTCGTAGGCTCTTCTCCTGACTCAATTCTTGACAGATGATCAGGTCCCAAATTCAATCTGCCTGGTTTAACAACAATCTCAAAATCGTACTCCTGAAAGAGTAGTAACCATCTGCATATGTGCCCCCTTAACACTGGCTTATTAACAAGGTATTTCAAGGCAGAATGGTCAGTGAACATGGAGAAGTGTGCACCAAGCAGGTAGTGCCTGAACTTCTGCATCGCATATACCATTGCGAGTCCTTCTCTTTTAGTAGTAGTATAGTTCTTCTAGGCGGATGATAACTTTCTACTGGAAAAGGAAATGGGATGATCAATGCCTCCCTCTCCTGGTTGCGCAAGAACAATACCCAATGCTATGCATGATGCGTCCACATGGACGTGAAAAGGATTCTCCCAGTCTGGGAAAACTAGGATCGGTGCAGTGACCATTTTCTCCTTCAATGTGTCGAAGCCTTTCTCACAATCCTCATTCCAAATTAATGGTACATCTTTCTTCGGTAGTTTTTCCATAGCTACGGTTATCTGTGCATACCCTTTTATGAACTTCCTGTAGTAACCGGTATGCCCCAATGTAGTGCGCAATTGCTTAACTGAATTGGGTGTAGGCAAGTTTACAATGACTGCGATCTTAGCAGGATCTACCATCAAGCCCTGTTTGCATACAATGTGTCCCAACAAGACTAATCCAGGTGGATATTGGTGGCCACCCACCTTTCCAAATAGCTCAAAACAGTTTTATGGCAATTTTGGTATTGTACTATTTTTAGCAGTTTTTCGGGTCCTGAACTTTCGGGGCCATTTTGAGGCCCTAAACGACCTTTTTTGGCGATTTGGGGGGCCAAATGGAGATCGTATGCGAAAGTTACGACCCCGGGAAGTTGATGTACTAACTTACCCAAACGGGGCCCACATGACTTTTGGCGCTTCATCTCCTAGGATTAGGTTTTTGGATGTCTAGTGTTTTTGACATTGTTGTTTATTGTAAAAGGCCTTAAGAGCCTCATTGTAACCATCTTCTTACGAAATGAGCGCAGCCGTCACATCTCTTCTCAGAGATAAGCCGCCACCATTCCAGCAAGCTTGTTTTCCGCTGCATTTTACAGTTCTAGCTTATTTCCTTATTGAATAGAAAACCAGTTTTACTGTATCTCTGTTATTTTGTGTTAAGCATCTGATAATAATCTGTATTCATTTCGTTCTGCTCATAAAATCTGGATCAGTGGTATCAGAGTGGTCTGCTCCTTGTTGTCTTAATGCATGTCCCCAACGAGGTCAGGGTACAAAGAATTGGGTCTTGAGCTTGTTTCTCTTGAGGACAAAAGCTCTCGCACGCCCAAGCGACCTATCATGGCAGGAGAAAAGAAAGATGAAGGGACAGGAGATCCTATCAAAATGTTGCTTGAGGAATCCCTCACGCAGCAGAGGAACAAGATGATGGATAATTTCGCGCAAATCCTTCGGTGACTACCAACAAGCGATGCATCTTCCTCGAGCAGAGGCGCCGCCCCCTTCAAGGTACAAATCAACTTTGATATTCCTATATTTGAAGGATAGATAGACGTGGATGCTGTAGATAAGTGGTTAAATCTACTAGAAGGGTATTTTTCTGTCCATAACTTTTCGAATAAAGAAAAGATTACTTTTGTGCTTCTCAAAGCCGTTCCCCATGTCAAAGATTGGTGGGAAACATTCTACGAGCAAAAGGACACAGAAGAAGCCTCATTATTTTCATTCACGGCCACCTGGGAATCCTTTAGGGATGCTATTAAGGAACAATACTACCCTGTTGGAAGTTATGACAACTTGTATACCAAATGGACCACACTGCGACAAGAAAGAGACCAAGCAGTGCCAGAGTTCACAAATATCTTCCATACCTTGCACACCAAGCTGGGTATCAAAGATTCAGAGCGACATCTGGTGCTCAAGTATCGCGGTGGTTTGCATAGATACATCCAGACTGAAATGGAATTTTTGGACATATCTTCCTTGGGTGCGGCCTACCGATATGTCGTCAAAATCGAGCAGAAGCTCAAACAAAAGACGCGGCAATTTGGGCATGGGAACCCTTCAAAGCAAAAGACAGGAAAGGGCGGCCCCAACCCACAGAATAAAGGACAGAGCAAAGATGGACAGTATCAGGACAACCAGTCCAAGCCGCAAGCAAAGAAGGACACCAAAAAAACAAAGAAAGATACCGGGAAGTGGTGTGACTTCCATAAGAGCCCTTGGCATAACACTGTTGATTGCAGCTCAAAGCAGTCGCTGGTGGCCGAAGTGAAAGCATTTGAATCAGATGCGGGTTCTAACTCTGAGTCTGAACCAGAAAGGGGAAGACAGATCATTGACGCGGAACCCAGTGCCACCATTGCTACCACCAAGCTCCAGCCTGATGAACCAGACAAGCCAAAAGAAGGAGAACGCCTCTTCCATTCACAGATGTGGGTAAAAGGCACCCCGCTGCACTTCATTGTTGATAGCAGTAGCCAGAAGAATCTCATCTCAGCAGAGGTCGTCAAGCGCCTGGCCCTGCCGACAACGCTGCACAAACAACCCTACACCATTGGATGGCTCCGCAAAGGAAGCGATCTCCGCATCAGCCAATAGTGTCGACTGCCATACGGCATCAAGCCCTTCAAGGATGAGGTATTGTGTGATGTTGCTCCTCTCGAAGTTTCATATGTTCTTTTGGGCCAACCTTATTTATGGAAACGTCATGTTGTATATGAGTCTAGGCCTCGTAGTGTTATTATTTCTTTGAACAGGAAATTGTACAGGATACCCGAGGCCGTCCCTCCTAGTGTTATTTCCTTGATCTCTGCCAAGCAATGCAGGAAGGTCATCTCTCAGACCGGGAAATTTGTCTTCTTCGTGATTCGCTCTCAGAGTGAAAGAAAGATCGCAGCCACATCCCGGGCCTCCATGACCGATCTATCCACACAATAGAAGCAAGTGGATAAGGTGGTGGAAGGATACTCAGATATCTTCTCCTCTCCGACCTGGGTACCTCTGCACTGCCACGTCAAGCATCCCATCGATCTGACCCCAGGCGCACCGCTACCCAATGGGCCAGTCTATCGCCACTCTTTGTTGGAAAATGAGGAGATCAAGAGGCAGATCCAAGAATTGCTCCACAAGGGGCACATCCATCCCAGTTCATCACCTTGTGGGAGCCCAATCGTGCTGGTGCAGAAGAAAGATGGGACCTGGCGACTCTGCATTGATTACCGGGCCCTGAATAAAATCACAGTCAATAACCGGTACCTGATTCCCCGAATTGACGACCTCCTTGATCAGCTCACGGGGGCCAAATACTTTAGTAAGATTGATCTGAAGTCTGGCTACCACCAGGTCCCAATAGAACAGACAGATGTATGGAAGACTGTTTTCAAGTCAAAAGAAGGTCTTTTTGAATGGCTGGTCATGCCTTTTGGTTTGACAAATGCTCCAGCAACTTTTATGAGGATGATGGATGATATCCTACGACCTTTCACCAACAATTTTGTAGTGGTGTATCTGGATGACATCCTCATCTACAGCAAGACTTAGGAGGAACACTTGCAGCATATTCAGCAGGTTCTGCACACCCTGCGGAAGCACAAACTATATGCAAACTTGGAAAAATGCTCCTTCGGCATGGACAGGGTCCATTACTTAGGCTACATCGTTGATCGACATGGTGTGCATGTGGATCCAGCCAAGATCCAAGTCATCCGTGACTGGCCAACCCCAACCACACTCACTGAACTTCGGAGCTTCTTGGGCCTCGCCAATTTCTATCGCCGGTTCGTGCTGGGATTCTCTCATATCACATGGGCCCTCAGCCAAGTGACTAGGGGTGGTGGTAAGGCAAAATTTGTGTGGGGCCTGTCCCAACAACAAGCCTTCGATGACTTGAAGAAGCGTTTGTGCTCATCGCCGGTACTCTCATTACCGAACCTGCAACATCCCTTTGAGATCGAGACAAATGCTTCAGATTATGCTGTGGGCGCCGTTCTCACTCAACACGGCCACCCTGTGGCATATCATAGTGAGACACTATCAGATGCTGTCCGCAAGTACTCTACCTACGAAAAAGAAATGTACTCCATTGTACAAGCCTGCCGCCAGTGGAGACATTACATTCTTGGGAAGGAGACAGTCATCCACACTGATCACAAGCCACTACAGTTCATGCAGACCCAAGGAAAGTTGCAGAATGACCGCCATCAGAAGTGGTCAACATATTTACAGAAGTTCCACCTCAACATCAAATATAAAATAGGGAGTACCAACTGAGTTGTTGACTGCCTCAGTCGACCTCCAGTCACAGCACTTACCACGGTGCTAGACGCTTGCGGCCACGAGACCTCCGGATGGCCCCACCTCTACGAGACAGACCCTAACTTCTCCGCCACCTATCAAATGTTGGGAGCCAACTCAGTGGTTGCTAATTTCCATCTCCAGGACGGGTTGTTGTGTCGTCTGGGCCATCTCTGCATTCCATCAAGCGAGCGCACGAAGCTGATTTGGGAAGCTCACTACAGTCGGGTGGCAGGACACTTTGGCGTCGAAAAGACAGTGGCAGTGTTGCAGAAACATTTCTACTAGCCGAAACTTCGACAGGATGTCGGCAAGTATATCAGGTCCTGCACCGCTTGCGCTATTCCCAAACCGACCACTAAGAAACAGGGCCTATACACCCCTCTGCCTACTCCTGACAGGCCATGGGAATCCATCTCAATGGACTACATGTCGGACCTCCCATCCACCAAGAGGGGAAACGACTTTGTTTTTGTGGTTGTTGATCGCATTTCCAAGATGGCGATTCTAGCCGCTTGCAAGAAGAACATCACAGCAGAAGCCACTGCCAAGCTCTTCTTTGAACGAGTATGGGTACATTTTGGGATCCCACGGACCATTATCTCAGACCGTGACAGTCAGTTCCTTAACTCATTCTGGTCAAGCCTCTGGTCACTGCTGGATACCAAGCTCACCAAATCCACTGCCTTCCACCCCCAGACCGATGGACAAACGGAGTTCATCAATCGGATGGTCGTACATATCCTGCACATGTACAATTCAACACACCCCCGCACATGGGATGAGAGTCTCCCCTATGTCCAACATAGCTACAACCGAGCCTTGCATAGCTCAACTGGCCATAGCCCCTTTCAGGTGGGGTTGGGATTCCAACCATTGGGCCCCATGGATGTTGCACTTCCTCTTGTGACCACCTTGGCCGACTCGTCCCCAGAAGCTGACAAAGCCACCCGGTTCATTGAACGGATCCAGCATATCTGCCAACAGGTTCAGGATATTCTACAGAAGTCTAATGCCAAGTACAAGCAGCGCCATGATCAACATCGGGTGCCACATAAGTTTCAGGTGGGCGACAAAGTTTGGTTGCATTTGCAGAAAGAACGCCTTACAGGGGCCCATCGAAAGCTTCGCCCACTCCGTTATGGGCCGTACACCATCACCAAGGCGGTAGGTGACAATGCTTTTGAGCTCAACATTCCCCCTTCCTTGGTCTGCATCCAGTCTTCAACGTGGCTCTCCTTCGGCCATATTTCCCACCACTATTAGACACCTCAGAGATAGCAGAGAAGTTGACACCAACAGAGCTCAACCCTGACTGCCTACAACAAGCATCCAGTGATCATATTGCAGACACACAGATCAAGGGCACTCGACATCAAAGGATCCATCTTTATCGAGTTGTCAAAGCAGGGCAGCTCCTGCACCAAGGCAAGTGGCTCACCCGAGGCCAAATTCAGCAGAAATTTCCTCATCTGATGGGGGAACTCAACACAATGGAGACCATTGCTTCCTAAGGAGGGAGGATTGATCCAGGTGGATATTGGTGGCCACCCACCTTTCCAACTGGCTCAAAACAGTTTTATGGCAATTTTGGTATTGTACTATTTTTAGCAGTTTTTTGGGTCCTGAACTTTCGGGGCCATTTTGAGGCCCTAAACGACCTTTTTTGGCGATTTGGGGGGCCAAATGGTTGCCTTTGGCATCCATTTGGGCCCATTCGAAAGTTGTAAATCTCGGATAGACCTTTCCAACGGGCTACCGAGCGCCCCAAACGGAGATCGTATGCAAAAGTTATGACCCCGGGAAGTTGATGTACTAACTTACCCAAACGGGGCCCACATGACTTTTGGCGCTTCATCTCCTAGGGTTAGGTTTTTGGATGTCTAGGGTTTTTGACATTGTTGTTTATTGTAAAAGGCCTTGAGAGCCTCATTATAACCATCTTCTTGCGAAATGAGCGCAACCGTCACATCTCTTCTCAGAGATAAGCCGCCACCATTCCAGCAAGCTTGTTTTCCGCTGCATTTTACAGTTCTAGCTTATTTCCTTATTGAATAGAAAACCAGTTTTACTGTATCTCTGTTATTTTGTGTTAAGCATCTGATAATAATCTATATTCATTTCGTTCTGCTCATAAAATCTGGAGCAAAGACTCCATAGGGTACACAGAAGACACACTTCTTCAATTTTAATGAAATTTGGTGCTGTCTACATTTTTCCAGCATTATCCCGAGGTTCGCGGCATGGTTCTTTGATAGCCCGAAAATGGTCCAATCATCAAAGTAAACCTCTAGAAACTTATTTATAGCGACGACCACTCTGGAGAATATGACGGGTGCATTCTTCAGACCAAAGGGCATCACTGTGTATTGGAACGACCCCCATTCTGTAGCAAAAGTCGTCTTGTGCCTATCTGCGCAATCAATCCTCATCTGATGGTAACCAGAGAATCCATCAGTAAAAGAATAGGCTTCATTCCCTCCAACATTATCTAGAACTTCATCTATAAAAGGTGTAGGGAATGGGTCATGCATTGAAGCATCGTTGAGTTTTCTGAGATCCACACAAATTCTGATCTAGCCCTTTGTTTTCTTGTCCTGGATAACCATCAGGCTTATCCATTCAGATTCTTCAACTGGCTCAATGATCCCTGCATCGAGCATCTTATCAAGTTGTGCCCTAACTCATTCTTTATAGCGCGGGTTCAGTCTATATGGTCTTTGTTTCACAAGTTTCCCGCTAGGATTAAGAGGAATTTTCATCACTCCTAAGTCTCCCAAGATACTTTTCATCTCTATGAACTTGGTCGGGAATAGTTCTTGATATTCCTGTAATATACCCGCGACCTCTTCAATTGTATCTTCGTCCCAATGTTCACTTTCCTTGTTCTTGATATTCCTGTAATATAGCCGCTTCCTGGTGCCAATGTTCACTTTCCTTGTTTTCACGAGTCCACTCATGTCTGGAATTTCCACTGGAGATCCTTCTACCTCGCGCGATCCCTCTGACTCAGGTATCTGTATGTTGCGCGGGTCCTCCTCATCACTATCTATTGTATCCTTGGTTTCTCCATCGATGTGATAAAAATCAAGAGCATGTTCTAGCTGCTCTTCCCATTCAGGTTGTAGGCGCTCAGATATGCAGTCTGTGCCGAAGAATTCTTCTAGTGTCATGTTTCCTTATGTACAATTTGGACTGAATATTTTTTTCTTAATGACCTATAGCGCGTCATTGATACTTGGATGCTCATCTTCAAAGCTGAAATCCTGCTGGAAGGTCGCAGTGAGGCCCGACCAGTCCACTGTGCCTCTGCGCAACTCCAGGTCTAGGTACCATTTCTTCGGAATCGGTTCTTCTAACGTGTGGACAAATAGATGTACCCATTATGTCTGTGGTCTTTCCTTCCATGCTCCTGAACATACCCGAATATGCTCTCTTGGATCCATCTGTCCATTATATTTCTCAAAGGATAGGGTAACCTTATCAGCAAACCTAATTTGCATCTTAATTCTACATTGATCCCATGTTGTCAGTATCTTCTTATGCGCAGCCCACCATCTAGCAGGTATGCCGCGCAATGCCATGTATAGAGCTGAGACACGGTGTTCATCTGGAATTGCTGCAGCATATTCTTTGATAAAACAATACACATTAGATAAACCATCAAAGGTAGGGATTGGAGTTACCTCTTTCCCAATCCAGCGAAGTGACTTCATGATCCATGCGCATTTCCTAGCAAATACTTCATGTAACCTGCTTTGCCAGTTTTCTAGTCCTGCATCAGAATCTGAAATGCAAGAGCTATCACAGCGCCAACTGAGTGTGCCATCTGCAGTTGGATTAACATAGTCAGCAGTATTGGTTGTCATCTTGTAAATATGGTCCAAGTCTTGAGCTCTGGATTCCTCTTGAATCAGTTCAACATACCGCTCGCCCTGCGAAGGGTCTAATGATACGATGACCCTGATATCATTGCCTTCAAATATCATTTTCATAGTTTTTAAATCAATAATGGCAAAGTTCGTCATTGCCCAATCGATACCCAGCAGTGCCGGATAAGGATGGTTGTCATCCACAATTTCGATTACTTCAAAATCGGCATAGATACGCACTCCATCAATGTCAACAATGGTGTTGGGTAATCTTCCCAAAGGTATAACTATCCCTTGGTTAGCCATCCTCAACTATAATGGTGACCACTGTAACTTGGGTTTACCCATAAGATGCCATGTCTGCTTGGTCAAGACATTTACTTTGGATCCAAGATCGAGAATGATCTCATCCATCTCATAGTCCCCAATCTGTGTAGTGAGTCTCATTTCCCTTCCTGTTCTCTTAGGAATTCGATTATTGTGGACTGCGGCATTGGCATCCCCCTTGTCACTGTTTGGCTCATACTGCCTTAGTATCTTTTCAAATTCCGTAAAAGCATATGCGCTCTTTAGTAATTTCATGCAGCTTCGTAAACAATGCGCAACAGAGGTCCCTGCGTCTGTTGCGACATTTGTCTAATCTTGCGTCGTGGGAATATTCTCTCTTTGTGGTACTTCACTGCGCAACTGTGTTCTGGGGGAGCCAGGTGGCAGTGCCCTGAATATGTCTCGTGCTTCCTCAAAGGCTCCCTTATTTTTCTATAAATCTAGACCTGGTGCTTTCCCAGGAGCTTTCCTAATCCATACCGGCTTTCCAGGATTCTGTCTAGGGTCGCGCATTCCGAAGGTCGAAGCTTCTGCGCCTCCGTCTCTTCCTATATCTGCGCCACTGCGCGTTACCACGTTTACACTTGGATCCGCAGTTCTGCTTTCTGCTGCAATCAACTGAATATTGGGATTTGGTGGTTCTGTCCTTCTTCTCTTCTGCATTTCTACGTCTAGCATAGGGCAGTCTTCAATAACATGCTCAAATGATTTACATTAATTGCACGTAGTGCATGGGTTGGTACAATCTCTAGAAACGTGACCTGGCTAGCCACAGTTGTAACAGATTACCTGGATGTGGCCTATTCCTTGTGTCGGGCCGACATTTCTTCCTCTCGCGCGGTATCCACCACCACGGCCTCTATATCCCCCTTGATCATATTGGGTGTTTTCTTGTTTTGGCTGAGTTTCCTCTTGAACGCGATACATCCCAGCACCTCGCATTGCTTCCATATCGCGCTTTCTTTCATTCATGAGCTCATATGCGCAAAAATTGGATTCATCATGTCCAACTGATTTACAGAAATTGCAATATAGGCTTTTAGGCGTGTTTACATATTTCTGTATTAGATAACAGTCTTCAGGCCTGTGTCCTCTGGTTCTGCAGATTTCACACCACGGTGCCTGATTGTGGTTCATATTGATTGGGTTTGGTGTGCCACTGGAAAGATAGTCCTGAAATAGATGGCAATGTTCTCTAGTATGGCCTTCTCCTTTGCATCCGGTGCACCAAACTTCACGTCTGTGTTCATATCTTTGCTCTTTCCCGTTTTTCATACCCTGTAATTCTAATGTTAGCGTAGTTAGCTGGTTTTGAATCTATGACATCCCAGCTCTAGTCTCAGCAATTGGTGAAGCCTCTAACTGTATTGCAATCTCTAAGGCCTCTTCCTGTGACACAAGCTTCTGCTGCATCAATGGTTGTCTGATGTGAGGCAACAGCACAACGATGAACCATTCCTTATGCTGTTGTGGAGCTATCACGAAACTAACTTGGTCTAACAATATTTTAAATTTTTGGTCAAATTCCCAGACCGATTCGATAGGCTTCTATTTGATTTCATTTAATTTCGTTATGCACTGCGATTCTAACTTTGGCTTCTTAAACTCTGCAACCAGTGCAGCCTGAATTTATGTTAGGGTTCTCAACTGTGCCTGAGAATATTTCATAAACCAATGCAACGCGCGGTCTCTGAAAGTAGTGATGAGCTATGCTCTCTTCACAGCATCATCCTAGATTTGCTTTAAACTCCATACGGCTTCACATAGAAACCAGTGTTGCTCAGGGTCTTCTAGACCCATTCCTTTGAATATCGGCAGTTTTATATCGTTATCTGTCATTCTCCTTCCTGGTTGTGCACTGCTCTGAGTAGTGCTGACTATCTGCATGGAGAAAACAAAGGGAATATTCGGAATACTGGTATTCTACGGACTGGATTGCGCGACACTCGCAATGGGTGGGTTCTAGTCTAAGGGTGGCGCGGTTTCTGCAACCGGCGGATTCTGAGGTTTGACAGGGTGAATAGTGGCTGATAGCGATGCGATCTGATTGTTAAGATCACATGGGAGTTCGGTATCTACGTGGAGTCCATGTCCTATGGGATTATGTGTCTCTTCGTCAGAATCACTATAAATGCTATTGACCATGACAGATGTAAAAATATTACTGCATCCTTAAAACTCCTTTCTTATCTAAAAGCATTTTAATGTATAGACTGAGATTGTTTAAGAACTTACCTCTGAATCCTTTGAAAAAGTATGCTTCAGCTTGACTGTAGGACTTCAGCGTGTCGACAGCAAACTCGGTCACAAATCCTTCAAGTGTGCTATTGACCCAAAAGTCGACTGCTAGTGACAATGGGTTGTCTATTGCTTTGAGCTGCACGGTGAGCTTTGGAGTCCACTCTGTAGGTACTCCCCCTTGAAAACAAGTCTTCTTGAGTCGTGATATCCACGCCTGTAGCTCGTTTGGAAACGTATCCCAAAAGATGTTGTGAATATCTCTCCATAAATATTTGTTCAACCACTCTACGTCGGATAGGCGCGGGTGTTTGTTCTCTTTTCTTGGAAATTCTCTTTCAATCTTGTCACACCAATCCCAAATCTCTTTCTTTTCAGGATGCCAATTTTCTGAACCCAATGGGAACTGGTATTCTTCTTCACACATTACTTTCCAACACTCTATCGCATCACTGGTCTTAGCCAAGCAACGGAACCATTTGTTGGTTGTCGATCACCTTCTTGAGGTTTCCAGTGTAGACCCAAGTACTTCGCGGTTCAAGGAACCAACAAACCCCAATTCACTGACCCTTTCGGCAACAGGTTGCGTGCAGCCTGAGGTCTCACCCGAGGTGAAGCTGAGGGGGTAGTTGCGGAATCAAGTTTCCACAACCAGGTGATGCGATGGGGGGGAAGCTAATAAGCAGCGCAACACCTTACGGGTTGCGCGAATAGATACTGCGCGAACCTTCTGTTCCGCGTCGAATACTTCAGCGCGCAACTGCGCTCGCATACTAGCGCCTTCAGCGCGCAACTATGCTCACACCTCCAATGACTGTGCGATATAGGATACCTTTGCGTTACGATAGTAATCTATCAAGAGCTTACCTCGCAGCAACCTTCAATGACTCGGCACATCCATGAGACTGCGCGTCCTTGTCAGGATGTTCAATTCTAACCATTCTACTTAACGTCCTTTATCCCTTTACTCCTTCCAAGTTCTTATCAGTAAATTGTGGATGGTTTAATAGCATACGTTACTGTGCGTTCCAACGCTGTGCTTAAACTCAGTGTTCACTACTTGACCAATAGATAGATTCATACATTCCAATCGACAGATTCATACATGTTGAATACTTAACATTCCTCTGCGCATGCATTACTTAACATATTATTCCCATTCTCTACATCGAATACATATAAAATCAATCACATAACAGAAGTTTCCAGCATTAAACATACATACCAAGCAATTAAACAATCATAAAAACACATTGGTCACACAACACAGAATTTAACGTGGTTCACCCCTCGGATGGAGGATACGTCCACAAGAACAGTTGTTAATATTACTCTTAATGGGAAGGGTACAACCGTTCTTAGTCTGCGCACTCAGCTGCAAACTCTCTTCTCTCTCTCAGATAGGTCTCTGCGCACTCAGCTGCAAAGCCTTTACAATGGTTGTTCTAAGCTTATGATTCTACAATAATCAACACTTAACCAAAATGAAGAGTTCAACAACCCTTTCCCATACAAAATCATGCCTATTTATAGATTATGCCCATAGGCATATCTTTACAATTCGTAAGCAAAAACCCTTAGGTCTACAAAACTGGCATGGCTAACTGCCACCCTAGCTGTCATTGTCAACAGCTTACTCCGCGTGCTCCAGCTGGGCCACTCGTGGCTCACACGCTCTTCTGACAGCTGCAGTCCTCCAAGCGGTTACAACTGCATCATGGCCTATCCCTTTCCACTCCTTCACCTGCCTGTCGCCATCGGCGTCGTGTCCTAGCTTCTCAACTGCTTGCCGCCACACGTTTGAACTGGTCGCTTTCATCTGTCATCCACCTGTTCCTTACCCAAACTAGGTCATATCCTCGTCTGACTTTTACCCATGTTCTACCCAAAAATAGCTTATGCGCTACCATGCGCATCGTCTTGTTGTGCGACCGTTCCTTAGTCATTGACATCGCGCGACATGCGCAAAACCTCAAATTGTTCGTTGCCTGCCTCCACGCACAATGCGCTTTTACCAAAACTGCTTTCTCTTCCTACCGCAGCGCGCAATGCGCAATTATCAAAATTGCCTTTTCTTCCTGCTGTAGCACGCTACGCGCGATTTTCCATACTTGTATATTTTTCCAACCCACTTGGGCCCCGCCCAACAGGAAGGTATGATCTTCTTTATTCTTTAGAAATCACCACTCTTACACTTGATCTCCACCCACATATGCTTATCACAACTTTACAATAATGTTCACAATATAACTTTCCAACATACCCAAAGGGTCTTCTTCACTTCTATTATATAGCTATAGGTATGGCAGAATTGCATCCCATAATACATGTGGGATAAATGATTTTCCACCTCCTTATATAATGAATGGTAATAGGATAATTTTATTGCATGATGCATGTGGGATAACTCTTTTCACATAAGATAAGATAATTATGTCTTCCTTTGCTAGATAAGACATCATAATATCTTACTACATCACACAAGACATCATTAAACTTCCAAAATTAACGTTACGCATTCCAACACTCCCCCTTAATGATGACAAGGGAGAAGGAACACAAATATGGATGGAGATGGCATTACCTTAACATTCCCCCTTGATGACAACTTCCCGCATTCCCAACAAATTTCAAAGATGCACACACTTTGCTTATGTCATGGATTTCATGAAAATATATGATGCTTGTTGTTTTGTGGGACAATACCCCAAACAAATAACACCATCCGCAATAAGATATGGAATGTAGTTAGTATCAATGTCAATGTGTTTAGTCTTGGGGTACACTCGATTATATGCAAGCTGAATTCCACTATGATTGTCACATATTAACTCAGTAGGAGACTTCTGAACTAGTCCAATATTTGTAAGAACATGTTGAATCCACACTACTTCTTTAGATGCTTATGTAGCTTCCATGTACTCTGCTTCACAAGAAGAAAGAGAAAGAGTTCTCAACTTCTTACTGGACCATGACATTGGACCTAAACCAAGCTAAAAGATATACCCTGCAGTAGACATTCTATCGAATTTATCTCCTGCCCAATCAAAATCTGTATAACCAAGAAGTAAAATTGTAGCCCCGCTAGAATAGAAAAATGTCTCCTTCACCTCTATTATATATCTATAGGTATAGAAGAATTACATCCCATAATACATGTGGGCTAAATTATTTTCCACCTCCTCATATAATGAATGTTAATAGGAGAATTTTACTCCATGATGCATGTGGGATAACTAATTTTACATAAGATAAGATAATTATCCCTTCCTTTTCTAGATAAGACATCATAATATCTTACGACATCACAGTAGACATCATTACACTTCCAAAATTAACATTACACATTCCAAAAGAAAATACATTTTTCCCTCTCATTTGGTCAAAGAGGTCATCAATTTGAGGTAAAGGGTACTTGTTTTTCACGAAACTCTATTCAACTGTATGTTATCAATGCACAACATAAGGGTTCCAACCTTCTTTTTCACAAATAGTACTGATGCTCCCCGTGGATATACACTTGGTTGAATGTATTTATTTTCCAACAACTATGGCAATTGCATTTTCATCTCTAACAATTATGGGGTACTTATTCTATAAGGTTCCTTGGACACTAGTGCAGGTCCTAGCACAAAATCAATTATGAAATGAATATCCCTCTTTGGAGGAAATCATGGCACTTCATCAAGGAATACATCATTCAATTCTTGCAAGACTTGATAGTCCTCCAACTTGGGAACTTCAATTTATGTTGTCTAATACATGGGCTACATGCAATTGACAAAATTTCCTAAAACATTTCTTCAACTACAAGGTTGAAACTATCTAATAGAAACCATCTTAAAAATTCCCTTTACTATCCTTGGGTTTCCTTCTTCAGCAATGCATTCAAAGGTCTTGTTATAGCTATAAAGTCTAACTTGATGTGCTTCCAACCAATCAATTCCAATGAGAACATCATAAGAACCAAGTGGGAAAATATTCGTATTTCTCCATATGAAGAGTCCATCCATATATAATGGACATTTCTCCACCATTTCACTAAATTTTCTTTTGGTTCCAGTGGCTAGTTTGACCAGCCATGATTTATTATGATTTATTTTCTCAAAAGCACAAAATTCAACAGTTCTAGGAGTAACATAATTGTGAGTAGAACCATGGTGAATTAAAATAGAAATAGATTGCTTCGCAATCTTACTTTCAGCCTCAACCACAATTAATCAATGGTCTGCTTGGTGGTTCTCTAGTGCAACATAAATCCTAGGGATGGTCCTTGTTGTCTCACCCACAGTTTCAACCTCTTGGATGTTGTGAACATATTTGGCACTCCCATTCTGATGTGGACAATTTATGATCAAGTGGTCCTCTCTGCATCCCTAGCATTGAAGATTCCCCTTGGATTATATCCCATAATTTTTGTTTCCTTAGCCTCACCGTGTGATGACTTCCTTTGCTATTTTCTGAAATGAGGGGGCTTAAATACTCTCCTCCCTTGATCAAACTTCTCCTTCTTTGTGTCCTTCCATGCCTTGTGTGATTATAGCTTGTTTTTTTTTTTATCATAATAATACTTGTCCTTCCTTATAGTCTCATCTAGAGTTCAATGTTCATTAAACTCAATTTTGTCTTTGTATGACTAAGATAGTCCACTTAGAAAATGCTAAATTTTTACCTTATCATATATTATATATTTAAGATACCTCAACAACTCCAATAATTTATTTGCATACTCATCCATGGTCATTTGTTGTTGATGTATTTGTAACTTCGGAATGTATTTCATATATATATATATATTGTATTCCTATAGAGATTGTATTATTCCTCTATACGGAAGTGTCGTCATTTATATTGTAAGTGTCATAACTTATACTTGATGGGGTCGGCCCTGTATAAGTTATGTGGGTTAAAGGGTTATTAGACCACCCTATTGGGGGTCAGCCCTGTCAGCATTATATTATGTGATTAAGTTGAAGCCGGCCTAGTAAGGTTATTAGGCAAGTCAAGTCATGTATAAATAGAGAGTCGGAGGCACTCTATTTGATCATTCACTTTCTCACTCATACACTCATTGGAGAGTGGCGCACTAGTGGAGGAGGAGAAGCTGCTGCTAGAGACTATCTCTTATGCTTGGGTGTATCATTGCTCTATCTATCTCTAAGGAAGTTATTGGGGTTTTTCACCTTTATGGTTTTACCCAAGGAAACTCTGTGTGTCTATTGTCTCTTGTGATTGATATGTTGTACATGTTATTCTCTCAGTTAAGATCCTAGATCACATTGAATTAATGCTCAAAAATTAACATGGTATCAGAGCTAACCTGAGAAGAAGACATTGTGCAGTTGCAGAAGCTAGGGATTCTTGTTTTTTGGGATTCTCTCCACATATATTGAAAGGAAGGAGGCTAGATTGACTCTCCTCAGCAAGGCACATCTTTTTGTCCAATTAGAATTCAATTCTGGGCATTTTCAGTTTTGGCCCTAAAAATTAGGGTTTCCACAAAAAGTGGAATTTCTGAAATCTAAGACCATGGCTGGAAGCTCCTTGGAAAAATCGAATTTTAGAGCTTTGGATCGAACTTTTTGGTTGTGTGAAGCTCCGGGAAAATCAAACCGTAGTTTGGGGTCCTATCTAGTGAAACCAGAAATTAGGGTTTCTACAAAAGTTGGAATTTCTGAAATCTGAGACCATGGCTGGAATCTCCTCTGAAAAATAAAAGTTCAGAGACCAAGATTGAACTTTTTGGATGGGTGAAGCTCCGGGAAAATCAAACCCTAATTCAGGGTCCTCCCTAGTGAATCCGGAAGTTTGAAAAGCAAACTTGAGGGGTGAAACTTTGCAGTTTTCAAATTCTGAGTATACCAGCTTGATCAGCTCATCAAGGCTCATCTTTCTATGTTTTCAGAAGTTTGAAATTGAAAGTTTGAATTTTTAGGGTTTCTCTAACAAACCCTAATCCAGCTGCAGATCCATTTTTCAGCAAATCAAGTGGTAAGACCTAATAACTTTTATATTTCCATGTGAAGTACTTCTTAAGATGTCTCACCACACCAAGCTTGAGGATAAGCTTGAAGGGGCTAATAACTTTCGAGCATGGAAGTATAGGATTGGGTTAATCCTAGAAGAGAATGAGCTGGACACTTACACAAGTGAAGAGGTTCCAATTCCAGAGGGAGATGAGACTAAGGCTTCACACAAGAAGAAATTGGTCAAAGCCAAGAGAATCATTGCTGATTCTATTAAGGACTATCTCATACCCCATGTGTCTTACCTAAGGACACCTAAGGAGATGTTTGATTCCTTGACCAAGCTATTTGAAGGGAAGAACATAAATCGGAAGATGACATTGAGGAATCAACTAAAGAACATCCAGATCCAGAATGCGGAGACCATGCAGTCTTACTCTTCAAGGGCCTCCTAGATAAAAGAACTTGAAGCTATAGAGAATGGAGAAGTGGTAATGACCACTCTTAATGGCATTCCTAGGTCATGGGATTCCTTCATCCAAGGAATTTGTTCTAGGAAGAAACTTATCTCTTTCAGTAGGCTGTGAGAAGAATGCTCACAGGAAGAAGCTCGGATTATAGCTCGAGAAGAAAAGATGGGGAATGAAGATCAAGCTCTCACAGCACATACCAAGGAGAGGACACTTTTCCTCGGATTTTCCTAAGAACAAAAGGAACAACAACAACTACTACTACAAGCAATCTGGCAGGTATGAGTTACAGGTATGTTTTGAAATATGTTCATGATTAAATTTATAATATGATTGTCTTCATGAGTTTAGTAACAATCTTGTTTAATTTTAGACTTGTCTTATCACCCTAGTAAAAGTATGAATGCATGATAGAAGACATTCATTGATTAGGGTTATGACACTTATGATTGTATTATGATTATACTAATGCAGTGTGGTGTTGTATGAGGAGAATGTTATCCGCTAACATGAAGGTACAAATCAAGTCCTAGATCAAGACCATGGTGACATGAAGACAAATACTCATCCATAGTCATGGATCACATAGAGGTATGTATAATTTGGTTCTATAATGGTTAACTTATGAGTTATGCAGGTCATTGAAGAGAACAAGAAAACATTGCTAGATATAACTAGCAAATATGATGACCAGGTATGTTTTTCCTATATCAAGTTAGAATCCTACCCTATGTAAGGATCTTATACTTTTGTATGATTGATAATGATTACTCATGAAGTTACAAGTTTGAGTAATCTAGGGTTTATGCATATTATGTCTCTTACCTTGATCGATGATATGACTAACCAAAAGAGTTCTATGGCCAAATATGAATATGCATGAGTAAGAGAAGTCTTCCCTGAAAATTTGAATGCTAATGCTTATTATCTATGTTTGAAATGATCATGACTATACATGTTTAAGATTATTGTGTTTTGATAGTATTAAGATTATAATAATGAATGTATGATTATGTATGAGATCTCGAGGATAACACAATGATGATACTAGTAAGCACGCATAGTGATCGAGGATGGATATAAGTTCAAGGACAGTTAATCCAGGAAGCAAAGATCAAGAGGGAGCACACTCCAGTAGTTCCTACAAGGAAGCAAAGATTGAGAGGGAGTCCACCCAACAAAAAAACAAAGATAAGTATTTGAATTGTCATTTCTTGTATATTTGATTGTTTAAATAATACTGTTCAATGATGTATATACTTATGTTTCTAGACTTAGGTTGTGTATCATGCATATTAGAATAATTGCATTAATGAACAGTATACCACTAATATGCATGTAATGGGTAAGTGGCCTATGGCACTATACAACATTCCATTGCTACCTATCTAGAATGAAACCTCTTTGCTGACATGTTGGGAGTTGTGCACACTCTTAACAATGTTCTGGTAGAGATTGGAAGGCATCTAGAAAGTTACGGGATATGGATAAATGTTGTATTGAAGCATTGGCTAAATTAATTGCATGACTGTATGACATATTTCTTTATGTATAAGAATTTGTTCTGAAAACTATGATATGTTTCTAATCATGCAATTTAACTTGTCTTGTAGGAAAGATCGTATACCATCACCTACAAAAGGACTACAACATTTACTCCAGCAACAAAGCTATCTATTGAAGAATATGAAGTTCCCAGGATCCGGGATGAAGTAATGATCAAAGAGTACCAGTTGATCATGAAGAATGATGTTTGGGATGTGGTCCCAAGACCTGAAGGGAAATCTGTTGTGACTTCCAAGTGGATCTATAAGATCAAGCATGCTGCAGTTGGTAGCATAGAGAAATACAAAGTGAGATTTGTAGCTCGTGGCTTCTCCCAGAAAGAGAGAATAGACTATGAAGAGACTTTTGCTACTGTAGCCAGATACACTTCCATCATATCAGTACTTGCTCTGGCTGCAGTGATGAAATGGAAGATACACCAGATGGATGTCAAGACAGCTTTCTTAAATGGTGTAGTCAAAGAGGAATTTTATGTGGAGCAGCCACTCAGTTTTGAGACACATGACAAAGGGACTCATGTGTGCAAACTGAAGAAAGCCTTGTATGGCTTGAAGCAAGCACCTAGGACTTGGTATGGTAGGATGGATAGTTTCCTATCCAGTTTGGGATTTACTAAGAGTAAATCAGATTCCATCCTTTATTACAAGGTTGAGGAAATCTTGTGATACTACTTTTGTATGTGGATGACATCTTTGTTACAGGTGAGGATGGGTTGATTGTCGACACCAAGAGAAAGCTTGTTGCCGAGTTTGAGATGAAGGACTTGGGGATGATGCACTATTTTCTAGGCATGGAGGTGTGGCAAAGTGCAGATGGAATCTTCCTTGGACAAGGGAAGTATGCAGTAGAGATCCTAAAGAGGTTCGGGATGATGGACTAGAAGGCCTTGGGGATGATGGACTACAAGGCCTTGGGGATGATGGACTACAAGGCCTTGGCCACACCTATGGCATCGAACCTGAAGCTTCTATGTGATGCTTCATCTGAGTCGGTTGATTTCATGGTGTATCGTCAGATAATTGGGTCCTTGATGTACCTGAAAAACATGAAACCAGATATTTGCTTTGCGATGAACACATTGAGCCAGTTCCTGACGGATCCCATAGGCGTTCACCTGGTTGCTGTAAAGCATATCCTGAGGTACCTAAAGGGTACAGTTGATTATGGGCTCAAGTATGATGTGAATCAAAAGGTTAACCTGGAGGGTTATGTTGATTCAGATTGGGCAGGCAGTGCTACAGATAGGAAGAGCGCTTCTGGGTGCTGCTTCAGTATGGGATCAAGTGTGATCTCTTGGTTTAGCGGGAAGCAGTCCTGCATAACACTGAGTACAGTCGAAGCAGAGTATGTTGCAGATTGTTTGGCTATTTGTGAGGCAGTATGGCTACGGAAGCTACTGTCTAAGTTATTTGATCTCTCATTGGGTGCTACTAGTATCTTTTGTGACAACCAGAGTTATGTGAAGTTGTCTGAGAACCCGGTGTTCCATGACAGGTCGAAGCACATTGAGATCAAATATCACTATATCAGGGATATGGTGCAAAGAGGAGCAGTGAAGCTCCTGTATGTTGCGACGGATGAGCAGGTTGCATATGTGTTGACGAAACCACTAGCCAGAGTGAATTTTGAGTACTTCAAAGAGAGGCTTGGTGTTCTTCAGATTGAATATACTTCGAGGAAGAAGTGATGGGACACATCTGCAGGAGCCATTCCAAGCATGGTGAGAGGAGGATCCTTCCCATGGCTGTGGATGTAAGCGTTGTGTGGTGAGCATTAGGACAATGCTCCAGTTACTGCTTGGTATGATCAGTTGGATCATGTATATGTATATGCATCAGGATGATACAGCGATGATGATTAGGAGGATCATGTGAGATGAGTATCAGGATGATACTCTGGATGATATGCATCAGGATGATGCTATGATGATGATCAAGATGATCATATGTGATGATATGTATCAAGTGGATACATTGCATAATCAGTTGGATTATGTGTGATGAGTTCCGAAGACACAGATGCACATGGGCTTTTCGGACATGGTTGTAGATGTGTTCTCCCATGGTCGCGATGTAATTGTCGGGCTTTTCCGACATGGTGGGAGATGTTCTCCCATGGTTGTGATGTAATTGTTGGAGCCATTCTCACATGGTAGTAGGTGTTTCCTCCCATGGTGCAGATATAAGGGCTGGGGCCATTCCGACATGGTTGAAGTGTGTCTTCCCATGGTAGTTGATGTAAGAGTTGTGCCATTCGAGCATGGTTGAAGTGTGTCTTCCCATGGCTGCGATATAAGTGTTGTGCCATTCAAGCATGGTTGAAGTGTGTCTTCCCATGGCTATGATATAAGTGTTGTGCCATTCCTAGAATGGTTGAAGTGTGTCTTCCCATGGCTATGGATATAAGTGCGATGCCATTCTCGCATGGTTGAAGTGTGTCTTCCCATGGCATAGATATAAGTGTTGAGCCTTTCACGGATGGTTGAAGTGTGTCTTCCCATGCCGGTGAATGTAAGTGTTGTGTGATGTGCATCTGGGTTGTGCTTCATGAACGATGTTATGATCAATATGATCATGAGTATCAAGATGATACTCTGTGTCCGTGGACAGGTTGTGCAGTGGCATGTAAAAGTTCCTGGGAGATCCGATAGGTTGAGCTGTGTGCTCCTAATAAGTCCTGGGATGCTCTTGTGAGGTTT
Source organism: Larix kaempferi (assembly GCA_027924585.1). Classification (NCBI taxonomy): domain Eukaryota; kingdom Viridiplantae; phylum Streptophyta; class Pinopsida; order Pinales; family Pinaceae; genus Larix; species Larix kaempferi. The sequence goes on along the minus strand of BSBM01000696.1, from coordinate 8,848,485 downwards.
TGTTGATGCACGTAATAAGTCCTGAGGATTCCACAGTATGGCCACTGATGATGAAGACCTACAAGTGGTGGGCCTACATCCAGCATGAAAAAGGGCTGGCTCCGTAGAACTTCCTATGACAAGTAGTTCAGAGATTGATTGAGATAGCAGCAGCCATGACGATGACAATGATCCAGAGAAGAAGACTTGTGCTAGCAGATCTATGTCGAGAAAATACCTTCCTATTTAAGAGGGAGTGTTGATGTATTTGTAACTTCGGAATGTATTTCATATATATATATTGTATTCCTATAGAGATGTTATTATTCCTCTATACGGAAGTGTCATCATTTATATTGTAAGTGTCGCAACTTATACTTGATGGGTTATTAGACCACCTTGATGGGGTCGGCCCTGTATAAGTTATGTGGGTTAAAGGGTTATTAGACCACCCTATTGGGGGTCGGCCCTGTCAGCATTATATTATGTGATTAAGTTGAGGCCAACCTAGTAAGGTTATTAGGCAAGTCAAGTCATGTATAAATAGAGTGTGGGAGGCACTCTATTTGATCATTCACTTTCTCACTCATACACTCATTGGAGAGTGGCGCACTAGTGGAGGAGGAGAAGCTGCTACTAGGAGACTATCTCTTATGCTTGGGTTTTGTATCATTGCTCTATATATCTCTGAGGAAGTTATTGGGTTTTTTCACCTTTATGGTTTTCCCCAAGGAAAATCTGTGTGTCTATTGTCTCTTGTGATTTCTTCTTGTGATTGATATGATGTACATGTTATTCTCTCAGTTAAGATCCTAGATCATATTGAATTAATGCTCAAAAATTAACATTTGTCCCAATTTTAACTCATGGAACTCTTCCATTTTATCATCATAGTTTTTTATCGGAGAGGTATTTTTCCTTAAATTACTTCTTGAACTGCTTCCAAACAGTATTTATTTCATTGAACCTATTGGCTTGCCTAAAATCATCCCACATATTGATGCACTTTCATTCAAATTAAATATGACCACTCTTGCCTTGGTGTTTCCATAGTAATCATGGACTTGGAAATAATTCCCCGTCTCTAGAATCAAAGCCTTAACTTCTTATCTAGATTTCACTTCACCATCAAAAGTAGGGGTTTGGCCTTCCGAAATTATCCATGTGAGTTTTCCCTAAAATTCCCCTTACTCTTATTCTTGTGAAATGAAGAACTTGGGTTGTTTGCGGAGTTCTTGGAGGAAGATGACTCACTAGTAGAAAATTCTTGAGCATATGTCCTATCTCTAGAAATTATCCTTAATCTATGGGACCTCTTGTGAGAATGTATTCTTGAGATGATCCCACTATTGTAATCATTTTTTGAGTTCTACCCACGATGAATTCTCCTCTGGATGTTTGTCAAGATTTGAAGCATGATTGCATTCAATTGGTTTTGTTCTTCATGAGTTCTAATAAACCTTTTGTTATTTACTCTGCAACTTTGTAACTCCACTCTTAGACTTCTCATGGTCTCTACAATATATGGAGAAATTACTTGGTTTCTAAGACCATTATGTTTTGTCTATGAATTCTCAGCATGTCTATTTTGTCCCATGGAATATGTTGTAGCTTCATAAGGATCTTATGCATCATTCATGGTGAAATTTTTCTTGGCCCAAACAAGACCATAGGCTTTTTTATTGAACTATCTTGAATGTCGAACCGTAATTGTTCTTGATATGATATTGTATATGTAAAAGTGTTCCTATAAGCACACTTGTTAGTTGCATTACATCCTCAAAAAAATTATAAAATTAATTTGCATACATTCTATGTTAGAATATTGAGAATATTGAACATACAACAATACATTTTCTAAAATGCAAAGAAAGAATCTACTAGTCTAGCCTTTTATCCATACAAGCAACAATATTCATGTAAGACACTAGAGAAAAGAGAAAAGAGGAGAGGTATTGTCTTCTTATTCTTCAGAAATCTCCAATATTACACTTGAGATCCACTCCACATATGCTTCACAGCTTTACAATAACATATGAATATAATTCTCAACATATACCCAAAAGATCTCCTTCACCTCTATTATATACCAAGAGGTATGGAAGAATTACACCCCAAAATACATGTGCCATAAATGATTTTCCACCTCTTTATATAATGAATGGTAATAGGAGCATATTAATCCATGATGCATGTGGGATAACTCCTTTTACATAAAATTAGAGTTATTTATGCCTTCCAAGGCTAGAAAAGACATATTATGACATCATACTATACATCATTACACATGTAATATTAAAATTACACATTCCAACGCTCCTCCTTAATGATGACTACAGAGAACAACACATATATGGAGGAAGATGGCATTACATTAGCATTCCCCCTTGATGATAACTTCATGCATTCCCAATAAAATTTAAAGATACACAAACTTTGCTTCTGTCATGGCTTTGGTGAAGATATCAGCTGCTTGCTTTTCTATGGGACAATACTCCAAACAAATGACGCCATCCACCACAAGATCTTGATTGTAGTGAGTATAAAATTCAATGCATTTAGTCTTGGAGTGACACACCGAATTGTACACAAGCTTAATTGCACTCTGATTGTCACACCTTAATTCAGTAGGAGACTTTTGAACCATTCCAATCTCTGTAAGAACATGTTGGACCCACACTGCTTCTTTAGTTTCTTCTTTAGTTTCCCTATACTCCATTTCACAAGAAGAAAGAGATAGACTTCTCAACTTCTTATTGGACCATGAAATCGGAAATCAACCAAGTTGAAATGTGTACCCTGCAATAGACCTTATATCTTAAGCATCCCCTATCCAATCATAAACTATATAAACAAGAAGTGAAACTATACCCCTGCTAGAATAGAAAAAATCATAATGCATTGTCCCCTAAAGTATCTAAGAATTCTCTGTGTTGCTTTCCAATAAATTTCGTGAGGCGTTTTGATAAACCTCAAAACCATGTTGACTGCAAAAGAGAGATCGTGATTGTTGTGTGTCAAATATATCAAACTCCCAACAAGTTGATGATACAAAGTGGCATCAACAAGAGGATGGTCACAATAAACAATTAACTTTACATTGGATTGAAGTGGCATGGGAGAAGACTTACAGTCACTCATATGAAATCGATCAAGTAAATATGTAGCATACCTAGGTTGTGAGAGGAATATACCATCATCCATATGCCAAACTTAAAGACCAAAAAACTAATGCAAGAGGCCTAAGCCGGTCATTTCATAAGATTATTCTTCATTTCCTATATAAGTGTAAGCTAGATGTCAGTAATGATAAGATCATCTACATAAAGTAGCACATTAAGGACATAATCATCAAGTTTCTTAACATACATAATTGCATCAAATATATACCGCTTAAAACCATTCTTCAAGAAATAAGTATCATTTTTTCATACCAAGTTGTAGGTGCATGTTTAAGACCATATAAAGACTTGCTTAATTTGCATACCAAACTTGAAGTTTAAGCAGTGATAAGACCAAGTGGTTGTTGCCTATAAATGTCTTCATGAAGATCACCATTCAAAAATGTACTATTGACATCAATTTGTTGTACTTCCCATTGATGAGATGCAGCAAGAGAAAGAATTGTTCTTATTGTGTTCATTTTAGCAACTGAAGCAAAAATTTTAGTATAGTCAATACCTTCTTGTTGAGAAAATCATTTTGCTGCTAACTGAGATTTATGATCTTCAATCTATCCTTCTACAATAAATTTTGTTTTATATATCCACTTACGTCCAAATAAATTCTTTTGAGGAGGAATAGGCATGAGATTCCATGTCTTATTTTCCATTAACGAGTTATACTCAGCAGACATTGCATTCTCCCATTCAGGTTTATCTTTGGCTTGAGCATAGGTAGAGGGATCATCTGTGGCCAATACTGTAGTCATAAGAGCAAATTCATATCTAGTTTGACGAGTATCCGAAGGAATACCAATCTCAAAACCTACGGAACTACACTAGTATCTTTGGGACATTCAAGTGGAGTACTTGAAGAAGAAGGTGAACTAGGATCAAGGGTAGGCACAGAAGTAGAGGAAGGGGTAACAAATATAGGATCAATAAAAGATGAAGGTGAATTCGAGGTAACATGAGGTTTGACAGACTCGGGAGGAGACACTTCATTGAATTGAACTTCTTTCCTAATGATAACACCTTGGATAGATGGATCAAACAACCTGCACGCTTTGGAATCCTCACAATAGCCAATGAAAATACATTTGTGAGACTTGGGTTCTACCTTTTTTCATTTTTCATCCAGAAGATGTGCCCAACATTCACTACCGAATATCTTAAAGTTAATAATATCGAGTTTTCTTCCATTGCATTTTTCTTTGGGAGTAACCTGCAAAAATGCTTTAGTAGGGAATCTATTCAATATATGGTTAGCACAACAAATAGCTTCAGCCCAAAAACGTTTATATAATCCTTTAAATAAAGCATACGTCTAGCCATTTCAACCAAAGTCCTATTCTTTCTTTCATCTACCCCATTTTGTTGAGGTGTATAAGAAACAATCTTTTGATGTTGAATACCATGCTTAGATAAATATGCATTAAATTTATTTTTAATGAATCCCCCCCCATTATCTGTTCTTAAAGTCTTAATGCTTTTACCGGATACTTTCTCAACCGTGGATTTAAATTCTTGAAATATACCAAAGGTTTCTTTCACTTTTATGTTTCAAAAAATAAACCCAAAATTTACGACTAAAGTCATCAATAAAACTAAGAAAATAGATTGCATGAGACAAAGAAAGAGTTTCAAGAGGACCACAATTATCACTATGAATTAGTTGCAATGGTTCTTTAGCATTCCAATCTTTACCTTTATCAAACATTTCCTTATGATGTTGACCATAAACACAACCTTCACAAACACCTTTAGAGGAAGAAATTAAAGGTAAGCCAAGTACCATATTAGACATCATTTGCATTTTACCATAATTCAAGTGACATAATATTTCATGCTATAAGTTCATCAGCGTGAACAACATAGGAATAAAAAGGTTGATTTTTGCTTGAATTAAAACCAGTAAACTTGTATAATCCATAATTATGATCAATGGGACTAGAAAAAACATTTTTGAAGTTATGTTTGATATCTTTTAACACATATTTATCATGACAAGCTTCAAATTTATAACCTTTCTCACATGCACGATAAATAGAAATAAAGTTAATGGGCATTCCTTGAACATGAAACACGTCTTCCAAAGTACCATTAGGAACGTTAACATTACCATATCCTAAAAATGAAAGAGTTTTACCATTACTTATAGATACTATCTATGTTGTGTGCTTTTTAGTGCCATAATTATTAAATAAAGAAGTTATACCAGGCATATGTTTATATGCACCAAAATCGATTATCCAATCCACATTAGAAGAATATTTACTAAGTTGAACATAATAGGCACACAGGGCTACTTTTTGTTCTTCATAAGACTTCTTGAATTTAGCAAGTTCATGTTTCTACTTAAAGCAATTTTTTTTAGGGTGGTTGGTTTTTCCACAATACTTACAAGGATTATACAACTTTCTATTAGACACCAGGTTAGAAACATCATCATTAGAAGAATGAGGGTTTGATCCTTGATTATGGGGTTTAGATTTTTTATTAAAAATTCTATTAGGATTATTTTTACTGTGCCATTAGAGCTTTACTATTATATTATTGACCAAAAGCAAGTAAGATATCTTGCGCATTTATCAAACCTTTACAAAAATATTCAAAATTCGGTTTTATAGTTCCTTCGGAAATTTCAATTTCTCTATTCCTAGTTTGGATGAACATATCAAAGCATGAAGGTAACTTTTCTTCTACAAGAATAATAAGAGCATTATGATTTTTCGTGTAATCTTTACCACAGTTATTTACCTATTCATTATAGGTTTTAATTTCAACAAGAAATGACTCTATTCGATCAAAATATTTAGGGTCTAACTCATGGATTTTATTTTCAAGATAGTTGTTGGAGCATAGGCCGCAGCTATGGTAATGCTGCCAATTTTGGGGAAAAAGCACTAAGTTTTGAAGGAGAAGTGCTAATTTTGAGGAAGAGCACCATTTTTGACGGAAGTGAACAGTGCGCGGTACGGCACCAGATGGACGAGCTCACCACAGAGTGCGGACCGGAAATCGCAGAGCTCGCACGCACAAGTCAAAGAAAGGAGTAAATAAGGTGGCCGAGTAGAAAGCTCAACCACCACAGTAAATGAAGGAAGCAACGGAATAGAGGGCTCAGCTACCCTCATCAAGGCTAAGTACAGAATTTATGGTTGCTCGGACCAAGGAAGAGCAACGGGACAAAGCATTGAAGACAAAGGACACGGAGCAAAGAACGATGAAGCGGCGCCCATACCCGCGATCTGCGCCGGAAATCACGGAGCCTGCAGGAGCTGCGACGCGACTGCAAGAGGCGTCTAAAGTACACCTATCCGTCAGTGGTTAGGGTTTTTGGGGATCACTATTGGGAAAGGCCCACAGTTTTGTAAAGGTGTGACCCTCAGGGCCACCTATATATATGTGTAATTGTAAAGGGAAAAGGGTTAGATGTTAAATGAGTTAGAGATAGATTGGTTAGAAGGTCATTGTAAGTTGATGTCTGAGGTTGCAGACAGTCTAAGTTGATGTCTAAGTTATTGTAATTTCTGTAGAAGAAGAGAATAGATCTAAGAGAAGGGATCCCAGCTGTGTGCGTGGAGTTTCCCAGAAAGATCTAAGGCTGCAGCTGTGTGCGCAGCATATCTATGTAATCCCCATTTTGAGCTAATATAAAATACAGTTCCCGTGGACGTGATTTCCCCGTGGAGGTGAATCACATAATTCTTCTTGTTATGGTGATGTTTTGCGTGAATGCATGTCTGTGTTTTACTATCTATGTTTACATGAATGTTTCGTTATCTTTATGAATGAACATGTAAAGTAAGTCCTTGAAGCTCCCTTAGAAGTTATACTCGTGCACTGTCGAAGGAGTTGGTAAGAGCACTATCGCCGCAGCGCGTGAGGAGCGTGTTCCTACGTTGTGGTGCGAGGGCAAAGATGATACAGTGTATCGGACGTAGCGGGTAAACGCCTGGTGCACAGGTGTGTAGATACTGCGCAGCTAGGCTGGGAAGAGTGAGTCCCAGCGCCATGGCGCTGTGAGGCCTGTAGAAGAGTAAGACGTTATGTTCCGAAGTTACTGCGTAAGGGAGGAGAGAAGTCTAGTCTCCACGTCGCCTAGGTTAAGGAAACCTGATTCCTTAGCCCCCCCATAGCCACTTCGGGTGAGACCTCGGGCTGCTGCGCAGCCCGTTGCCAAAAGGGCCAGTGCGCCAAGGGGTGTTTGTTGCTGCGCCTCCTGAAAACCTGGGTCTATCCAAAAGCAGCCAACAAATGGTTCCGTTGCCTTGAAACTTGTTATTTCGGCGACGTGCGAGATTGATACGAAACCCAGAGAAAAAGGAAGCCAACAAATGGTTCTGTTTCCTTGAAACTTGTTATTCCGGCGACGTGCGAGATTGATGCGAACCCAGAGAAAAAGGAAGCCAACAAATGGTTATGTTGCCTTGAGACGTGTTAAGCCAACAAATGGTTCCACCACCAGCTTCAACCCTATTATTTTGAAGGCAATGTGGTGCTGGAATCCTACAGCTAAAGAAATTCAAGAGTGGTTTGATTCAAAGGCTAGAGAGTTCGCTGAACGTGAAAATAGAAGCCCTAGGCTTCAAGCAGAGGATTGGTTGCAGAAGCATATTTATACTGACCTTTATGAAATATTCTTCGTAAAATTTGCACCCGAGTTGCATCAGTGGGTATCCAAGCTAGCAGATACTCAACCCACTGTGCATGTTGATCGACCTATCGTTTGGACGCCTGAGCTAGTTAGCACTGTGAAGCGGGTAGACAATCCTGTGTCCCGCGCAGTAGACTTTTGGTTGAACAGTCTACTGGAAGGCTTCATCACCGAGTTTGCAGTAGATACGAGAAAGAGCTTCAGCGAGGCTGAGAGGAGCTTCTTCAAAGCATACAGGGGTAAGTTCTTAAATTCTCTGAACCTGTCAATTAAAATGCTCCTATACGAAAAAGGAAAACTATGCATAGCTTCCGATGAATAGCATAGACAAGTAATGTCCGCAGATTCTGATAGTGATTTTGAAGCTATTGGTTGCACTCGTAGTGGAAAATGGTATAAAGTAGGCCTCGACCAGCATTCTTTTGAGTCTAGCCCAGAAGATAGTCGAGCTCGTAGAGCGATCCATATAGAGAGACAAGGGAGTGTTCATATCCCTTACCACCCTTTTACACCGCAAAAGCCATACGGGGCTCAGCATAACCCCGCAGTAACACCCTCTAGTAGCCCGCACGGTACTTCTAGTACCTCAGCTCCACCTTTGTTTAACCATCCCAGAGGCAGTGCCACAGCACCTCCACCTCAACCTAGCGCAAGAAGGATGGGTGATGACATGAAGCTACCAAGCTTTAGAGGAACAGGGCTAGAAGACCCTGAGCAGCACTAGTTTCTATGTGAAGCCATTTGGACGATTAAGCAAATTAATGATGATGTTGTTAAGCTGGTTCAGTTAGCAACCACACTAAGAGAGAGAGCCTTAACCTGGTTTATGAAATACTCAGCAGCACAGAATAGGACACTTGCTGATGTAAGAAATGCTATGATTAAAGAATTCAAGAAACCTAAATCAGAATCACAGTGTATAACAGAACTTAAAGACATAAAACAGTTACCTACAGAATCAGTATGGGACTTTGACCAGAAATTCAAAGCCTTGATAGATCAAGTAAGCTTTGAGTTCGCACCGCAACAACATAAGGAATGGTTCATTGCTGCGCTGCTTCCTCACATTAGACTTCCTCTTATGCAACAGAATCTCACTACACAGGAACAAGCTCTAGAGATGGCTATGAAACTAGAAGCTTCACCAATTGCTGGAACAAGCAACGATGTTGCGCAGTTGCAGAACCAAATAGCAAACCTAACCTTGCAAGTGCATGACATTAAGAAAGGAAAGGACGTCAAGGAAGAAATTTGGTGTACAAAGTGTAGAGCACAAGGACATTCAAAGGACCATTGTCCTGTTTTCATAGATTATATTGAAACTGGAGCACCTAACCCTTTACCACAAGTACAGGGGCCTTGGTGTGAAATCTGTAGAACTAGAGGCCACAGACCACAAGAGTGTCACTTGTTACAAAAATATGTACAAACTCCAAAGAATTTATATTGCAATTTCTGTAAATCAGTAGGCCATGATGAGAACAATTGTAGAGCATATGATCTTATGATAGAAATAAAACATGATGTTTATAGAGTATAGTCAGAACCACAAGGACCCGCAGCAGAGCCGCAATATGACTAAGCTCGTGAAGGCAGAGGAGGAAATTATAGGGGTCGTGGACGCGCAGCAGGTTTTGGTCGAGGAAGAGGACAGATCACTTGTTATAACTGCGGAGCTCAAGGCCATTATGCAAGGGATTGCCAGAATCCTACAACCATCTGCAGATACTGTAAATCTTATGATCATATCATTGAAGAATGCCCTCAGTTGATGGCCAAGATGCAAGAAAAGAAGCCACAGGTTAACCAGAATATCCAGTTGATTGGAGCAGAAAAAAGAGAACCAGATCCTACAGTTAATATAGTGACACGCAGTGGAGCAACCACTAGTGCGCCAGAGTCGGGAACTGGAAATCCAGTGACGTAATGGGTGCACCGCGCTAATATTAAGTCATCCCCGCTTGACCTGCAGAAGCAAAAAGAAGCATTCAAGCAAGCTCAAGAGTATTTCTCAGATCCGCGAGCTTCAAGCTCTGTCGCAATTCCGCATAATGATATTAGACCGCATGTGCCACATCAAGAGAACCTGGTACGAGAGCAGGCCACTACATCTGGAAGGCTTGATGAGGAGGATGCACTAGGCAGTGTTCATGCTTTCTTGAGAAACTGCTTAAAGTTGTTGCGTAATGAAAAAGCAACTATGGAACTCCAACACCTGTTGGATCAGTGTCAACAATCTGCTTCGATGAATACACCGCAGCGTTCCATTCATCAGATTGGGAGTCATACTAGAACTGGAAGAGAGATGAGACTCACAGCGCAGATTGGAGCATTTGAGATGGACGAAGTCATTTTGGATTTAGGCTCAGAAGTTAATGTTCTCACCATGCAGACATGGGAACAGATGGGTAGCCCTCAGCTTACCAGATCTCCTATCCAGCTAAGACTTGCAAATCAGCAACGAGTTTCTCCATTGGGCAGATTACCAAATGTACCCATTGACATTGAGGGAGTAAGAAGTTCTGTAGACTTCAAAGTAATCAAAATTCTGGATGACAGTAGACCTTACCCAGCACTTTTAGGCATAGACTGGGCATTTGATAATTTGGCTGTCATTAATTTGAAGAAAAGACAGATGACTTTTGAGGATGACCAGATTAGGGTCATTGCACCGCTTGATCCTCTTCAAGGACCACGGTATATTGAACCCATTCAAGCAGAAGAAGAAGTGCGCCACATGGAAAGTTTGTACCAGATGACTGCTAGTCATAATGATTATGTCAATCCCACAACGGATGGCCATATCAGTTGGCGATGTGATAGTTCATGCACATCAGATTCGGAAGTAGCACTGGAAAACTGGCAGAATCGCTTACATGAGGTTTCTGCAAGGCGTTGCGCCATGATGACTAAATCCATTCGATGGATTGGCACAGAATTGAGTAACACCCCAATCTTCGATGGTTTAACTGAAATAAGTGAATTCATACATGCATACGAACAAGAAATCCCAGATGAGCAGCGCATACAAGCATTGGATGTAGCACTGCGCGCTACACCTGCGAGATGGTGGGGTGCACATAAAGGAAATATCGACACATGGCAAGACTGTCGCAGGTTGATACTGCGTAGATTTCAAGAGACTACAGCAGGATTTTTGCGCAAATATGATGGACAAAGTGACCCCAGGTCACACGTGAAAGCATGGATTCAACAATCGTCAGACATTCCAGAGGATGAGTGGGTTCACCTATTCATCCACACGTTGGATATAGTTCCAAGGAATTGGTACACTGAAACAGAATTGCGCAGAGGCACTATCACTTGGCCTCTCATGATTGAAAGTTTTCAACTCACTTTCAGCTTTGAGTCAGAACATCCAAGCATCGATCAGGCTTTAAAGTGTATTAAAAAGAAGGTATTTGAACAATGTCTGTTACCAGAGTATTCTCAACCAGACTGGGCTGTCCAGATGGAACATGCCCTGGAATGCTATAACTTCGCCGCTGGAGAAGAGGATGATGATCCTCGCAACATCAATATTCAGAGTCAGAAGGGACGCACAAAGTCGAAGGCCCTCAGCTTGATATCCCTGCCATTACAGAACACATCAAGCTCAAGAAAATTAACATTGGTACAGAAGCTGAACCCAAGGTTGCTTCTATAGGAGATTATTGGGATGATGAAACTGTTGATCATATTGCAGATCTACTACATGAGTATCAGGATATCTTTCCTACCAAGTTTACATAAATGAAAGGCATCCTAGGAGACTTAGGAGTTATGCGCATACCTTTGAAAGCGGATGCTAAGCCAGTAAAACAGCGCCCATACAGGTTGAACCCGCGATATAAAGAAAAGGTCAGAGAAGAAATTGATAAGATGCTCGCAGCTGGTATTATTGAGCCAGTAGAGGAAAGTGATTGGATTAGTCCTATGGTGGTACAAGAGAAAAAGGAAAAAGGTGAAATAAGAATCTATGTGGACCTGCGCAAGCTCAATGACACATCAGCGCATGATCCATTCCCTACGCCCTTTACAGATGAAGTGCTTGATAATGTTGGAGGACAGGACGCTTACTCCTTCACTGATGGCTTTTCAGGATACCATCAGATCAGAATCCATCCAGAGGACCGCCATAAGACCACTTTTGTGACTGAATGGGGCTCATTCCAGTATACGGTAATGCCCTTTGGTCTTAAAAACGCTCCTGCTATCTTCTCTAGAGTCGTTGTTGTTGTTTTTAAGGAATTCATCCATAAGTTTCTAGAAGTCTATTTTTATGATTGGACTGTCTTTGGTTTACTGAAGAACCATATAGGGAATCTAAGGATGATGCTAGAAAAATGTAGACAGTATCAGATTTCCCTTAACTTGAAAAAATGTATATTCTGTGCTCCTTTTGGTATTTTGTTGGGTCACATTGTATGCAGACAAGGACTCATGATGGATCCTGCGAAGGTTGCCATCATTGCTAACTTTCCTACGCCCAACTCAGTCAAACAATTGCGCACTACATTGGGACATATAGGATACTACAGGAAATTTATCAAGGGTTATGCAAAGATCATTGCGCCTATGGAAAGACTGCTGAAAAAGGATTCGAAATTCGAATGGACAGAAGAATGCCAACAGAGCTTGGACACACTTAAAGAAAAAATGATCACAGCGCCTATTCTAGTTTTCCCAGATTGGACAAAACCCTTTCATGTTCATGTAGATGCTTCTTCCATAGCATTGGGAGTTGTACTTACACAACCGGGAGAAGGAGGTATCGACCACCCCATTGCTTACTCTAGCAGAAAGCTATCCACAGCCGAGAAGAACTACACCACTACAGAAAGAGAAGGACTAGCTATGGTGTATGCCTTACAGAAGTTAAGACACTATCTATTGGGTGCTCAGTTTAAAATGTATACTAACCATTCTGCTTTGAAGTACTTGGTCAATAAGCCAGTGTTAGGGGGAAGAATTTGCAGATGGCTACTCCTCTTCCAGGAGTATGATTTTGAGATTATTGTGAAGCCAGGTAGATTGAATGCAGGACCTGACCACTTATCTAGGATAGAGTCAGGGGAGGAACCTACAAATTTGGAGGACAATCTGCCTGACGCGCAGCTATTCTCTATTCAAGCAGCAGATGGATATTATGCCGATATTCTTGAGTTTCTCACTACAGGGCAAGCACCAGTTGACTTCACAATACAGCAGAAGAAACAACTTGTTGTCAAAGCCACAGACTTCACTTTGATAGAAGGCCAGCTCTATAAGTTGGGCCCTGATGAAGTTTTGCACAGATGCATTTTACCGCATGAGAAGAACTCCATAATCACAGAAGCGCACTCAGGAACCGCAGGAGGCCATTTCGCAGGAAAGCCGACTAGGCAGAAGATCTTAGCCGCAGGTCTTTGGTGGCCAACATTGCACAAGGATACTAAGGAATTCTGCAGGTGTTGCGATGCGTGCCAGCGAACAGGAAAACCTTCAAGAAGAGATGAAATGCCGCTAAGACCACAGATAACAGTGCGTGCTTTTGATAAGTGGGCCATTGATTTCGTGGGACCTATTAACCCACCAGGAAAGAGAACCGGCGCAAGATACATCATCACAGCTACTGAATACCTCACCAGATAGGCTGAGGCGAAGCCAGTTAAAAATTGCGACGCTGCTACTGCCACACAGTTCATTTTTTAGAATATTGTCACTAGATTTGGATGTCCACTGATTCTAATGAGTGATCAGGGCACACATTTCCTGAACGAGACTATAGAGGCCCTTACTGAAGAATTCCACATTAGTCACCACAAGAGTACACCCTACCACCCTCAAGCTAATGGTACGGTGGAGGCATTCAATAAGATTCTGGAGAATGCCCTGACCAAGGTCTATAACCAACAAAGAGATGATTGGGACCTTAGAGTCACAGCTGTGTTATGGGCTTACAGAACCACATGCAAGAAACTAACAGGTCACACACCTTTCAGTTTGGTGTATGGGCAAGAAGCAGTTATGCCCATGGAATACATTGTTCCCAGTCTCAGAATTGCTCAAATTACAGAAATGGCAGATACTGATACTATGAGCGAAAGGCTGTCACAATTGGTTGCCTTGGAAGAAGACAGGCTTTTAGTTGGATTCCATCAACAAGTGCAGAAGGCGAGACAGAAGGCTTGGCATGACAGGCATATTAAGAATAAAGTCTTTCAAGAAGGAGACTTGGTAGTCCTCTATGATAGTAAATTCATCAAGTTTCCAGGCAAGTTTCGTATACACTGGTTAGGCCCTTTTCAAGTAATGAAGATAACTGAAGGAGGAGCAGTTCAGCTTGCGAAGCTTAATGGAGAATTACTGCCCACAATGATTAACGGGAGTCGGCTCAAGCTTTATCGCGACGGCCACTCCACCCTGTCGACCTAATCAGCTGCTAAAAGTAGTGCAGATGTCCAGTGTAGTTGAAAGAGGCATCGCACTTATCAGTCTACACGGAAGTCGTGAGACATGTTTCAGTCTCTGGCTTCCCGCGCAGTTCCTCGAATCATTTGCGTAGTAAATAAAGTCTGTTCTGAGCGAGCCTGTTGTCGCTCTTGCGGAGTTCCCCTAGGTTGTCGAACCTTCGCTCTTGCGGAGTTCCCTGTTGTCTAATTTTGTTTGCTCTTACGGAGTCCCCGCTGTGGACCCCTCTATATGCACAGTTACCCATGCTGAAGTTACCCACCGAAAATTTGAAAATTTGAATTACAGAAGTTCTGTAGCCGCGTCTGAGTCTTAATGAAGGATGAGACCACCAATTAATTGTAGTTGATTTGACAGATTCGGCTTGATTTCCCGAAGATTCGCATTTAATTAAGGAGCCGAAGGCCTTAGCTTATCTCCCGAAAGGCTATCAGTGCCCGTCCATCACATTTAATGCACCACAGAGGCGCGGGGGTAGGGGGGTTTTCAACTCATATGCATAGGTGCCAATGGTTATTAGCCCCACTTGTCCGCATATACCACCGCCTTTAGCTATAAATACCCCTCATTCGTATATGTTTGGGTTACTTTCCTCAAGTTGTATAGTTGTCTTGTTTGAGTCTAAGTGATTGTTTTCAGAGCCGTGTCGTGCAGACTGCCCCCTTTGCTTTCAGAGTTCGTATCCTACGTTGTTTTTCCCCTCTCTGATCATTGTTAAGTCGTGTATGTAAGTTCATGATGGAGAACCTGTCAACTAAAGAATTTGTCCACCAGTTTAAACGCAGAGGTTTAGATTTCGGTATGGGTACCCCGATCAAGATTGTCGAGCTTCCTGAACCCAGACAGTCGCCCGGCACAAGGGCGTCTCAACCGCACCAGCCGGAGGAACCCATTCCAGAGCCCTTGGCCACTATGGTTAACTACATTCCTCCACGGCCAAATGATGCACCCGAGGTGCATATTCCCAAGAATGCCAAGTATCTGATTCCGTTGCCACCAATGGCGGAAATCGTGCACGAAGAAGGATCCTTGCTCGGACATCTTCCGCTTGTTAAGTTTTCTGACTATAATCTAGGAGATTATAGAACGTATCCATAGTTCACGCCGGATCACTATCTAACAGTGGTCCATAACCCTGCTAAGAAAGTTGACGAATTCCTCGCGCAGCAATTTGCAGTAAATCTGGAGAGGCCTGGACTGTTGAACCTATTAAAGCTACCGCACTTCGGGCGTAGCAATGAAGTGAATGCGGTTGTTAAGGTCCTATTATCCTATGTACATGGTGGTTATCTTTGGCTAGGGAGGCCAATTGATTTGAATGTGGACCTGATTCATCGAATTACCGGCCTATCTAAGGTTGGTAAGGACCTTAATGTCCATTTTGTTGGAAAAGACAAGGACCGGAAGCTTGCTGCACAGGTGGTGCAGAAATACAAATTGTCGCGAGGAGGTCGGGCCTATGACCTCACTATAGTTGAAGATGAAGCACTCAGATTCACAGGCAGTCTGCTCGCAGGCAGACTTTTAACAAAGTGTCGACCCAAAGAAGTCCCTGGAGCTGTTGTAGAGCTCGCAGTCGCAGCTGCGGAAGGAGAGCAGTATAACTGGTCTCTCTTCCTCCTGAATACATTTTTGGATGACTATCGCAACGTTCAGGACACCACAAATCAGTTGTTCCATTTTTCTTGGCTCCTGATCTTGTGTGCTTTTGTCGGGTGGAAGGAACCGCCCAACACTCAGTTTCTTCCACGCCGCTCAGGAGAGGTTACAGGGATGCGTTATGTCAACCTCTGGGATTCTAATAATCCCGTGAAGCGCAAGATGAACCGCGTCATATTCTTTGAGTACTACAATCTCCTCAAGGATACTATCCTGCAGATTCCAAGGCTTACTGAGGAGACGGCAGAAATTTATGGAGCAAAGTTGGTCTTTTCTACGAACTTGCATGAAATATATTTCCGCCCTCGCGGAATTCAGTCGAAAGAATGGGCCGTAGGGCTCTACCGAATGACTACCTAAGACGTGGAAGACACTATGAAGTCCTGGCTAGATGAATGGAAGCAGGCCACTGACATCGTTGCCGCGATGCCACCCCCTGCGGCGCAAGAAAAATATAAGGGAAAGGAAAAGGTCGCGCAGAAGAATGATGAAGGTCCGTCAGGACCGCCTCCCAAGAAGCAGAAGCTGTCGCACCCCACAGAAGCGACAGGAGATCCCTATGAGACCCTTGCTGTGGAGTTCGACCAGTACTTGAAGGAACAATTTCGCGAGCTACGGACCTCTCAGGCCAAGATCAGAAGTGCTCTGGACCTGCAGCTCATGGAGTTGAAAGGTCTCGCAGGACGAGTTGCGCAGACCCATGTGCCAGCATCCGGATCGCAGGCACCGCAAGCATCTACAAGCACCGAACGGATTGAAGTACCTGCAGACAGGCACACTGTTGTACATATCCCGCCTGCAAGCATGACACTCCCGGATCCTTTAGCTGCACTACAGGTAAGCGCGGTTGGCGCTGTTGAAATAAATTTGTCACCTATTTCGTTGGAAACTCTCCATTTGGTTCAGGAGCAGGTTTCTACTGAGCTAAGAGCTAGGGAGCTCTCCACATTCCACGCCAATCAAAGACTGCAGACGCAGGAAGCAGAGTTAAGGGCAGGCTATAAGGAGATCTCTGCGCAGCTTGAACTTCACGAAGCACAGGATACTGGGCTAAGGAATGCTGTTGATGAAATCACCCAGGAGCTGCCAGCCTGCCAGATTCAACCAGACCTTCCACTAGTTGAGAAAGTGAAACCCATCGACAGAAGGGTGCAAGCCCTAGAACAGCAAGTAGTTGCTATGGTCGAGGACCATAGAAAATAGCTCGCCGAGTTGGAAGCTCGTGTCGCAGCGCCTCCCGTGGATGAGACACAAGAACGACTGGAAGCACTGCGCATAGCTTCCATCCAGATGCAGCACAAAATAGATGAAGCCCAACAGTTAATGACGCAAGCTATGGAAGCTTGGGTGGAGCTTGAGAAGCTCCCTTCTAAAGTTTCTCTTGTAGAACAGGTCGACGCAGCAGAACAGTCCCTAACTGTTCTGAATGAAGAAGCTAAGTCCTTGGCAGGCTTAGCCAAAATGAGGAAGATGAGCAAAGTCCATAAAGTCCAGCAAGAACTGCACAAGCTCAGAAACAAAGATGCTACTCTTGCCAACATCATTCAGTCGTTTATGGATGAGTATGTTGAACTTGTTGCCCAAGGAGAGGCCAAGGTCAAAGCATTTGCTGAGTCTCAAGAGTTGGTCGATGCTGTAGAAGGAGAAGAAGCTACTGCAGACATGGTGCAGACAGCTACGACGTGCGTCGAAGACATGGACACCGCTATTGCGCAGTGGAAGAAAGACTTCGCTACGACTCGAGCCAAATCAGATGCACAACTCAAACGACCGCCAGCTAGTGCGGGTGGCTCGGGGACGAGCCACAAGTAAGTGTTAGGGGCCTGTTGGAGCATAGGCCATAGCTATGGTAATGCTGCCAATTTTGGGGAAAAAGCACTAAGTTTTGAAGGAGAAGTGCTAATTTTGAGGAAGAGCACCATTTTTTTACAGAAGTGAACAGTGCGCGGTACGGCGCCAGATGGACGAGCTCACCGCAGAGTGCGGACCGGAAATCGTGGAGCTCGCACGCACAAGTCAAAGAAAGGAGTAAATAAGGTGGTCGAGTAGAAAGCTCAACCACCACAGTAAATGAAAGAAGCGACGTAATAGAGGGCTCAGCTACCCTCATCAAGGCTAAGTACAGAAGTTATGGTTGCTCGGACCAAGGAAGAGCAACGGGACGAAGCATTGAAGACAAAGGACACGGAGCAAAGAACGATGAAGTGGCGCCCATACCCGCGATCTGCACCGAAAATCACGGAGCCTGCAGGAAGCTGCGACGTGACTGCAAGAGGCGTCTAAAGTACACCTATCCGTCAGTGGTTAGGGTTTTTGGGGATCACTGTTGGGAAAGGCCCACAATTTTGTAAAGGTACGACCCTCAAGGCCACCTATATATATGTGTAATTGTAAAGGGAAAAGGGTTAGATGTTGGATGAGTTAGAGATAGATTGGTTAGAAGGTCATTGTAAGTTGATGTCTGAGGTTGCAGACAGTCTAAGTTGATGTCTGAGTTATTGTAATTTCTGTAGAAGAAGAGAATAGATCTAAGAGAAGGGCTCCCAGCTGTGTGCGTGGAGTTTCCCAGAAAGATCTAAGGCTGCAGCTGTGTGCGCAGCATATCTGTGTAATCCCCATTTTGAGCTAATATAAAATACAGTTCCCGTGGACGTGATTTCCCCGTGTAGGTGAATCACATAATTCTTCTTGTTATGGTGATGTTTTGCGTGAATGCATGTCTGTGTTTTACTATCTATGTTTACATGAATGTTTCATTATCTTTATGAATGAACATGTAAAGTAAGTCCTTGAAGCTCCCTTAGAAGTTATACTCATGCACTGTCGAAGGAGTTGGTAAGAGCACTATCGCCGCAGCGCGTGAGGAGCGTGTTCCTGCGTTGTGGTGCGAGGGCAGAGACGATACAGTGTATTGGATGTAGCGGGTAAACGCCTGGTGCGCAGGTGCGGAGATACCGCGCAGCTAGGCTGGGAAGAGTGAGTCCCAGCGCCGTGGCGCTGTGAGGCCTATAGAAGAGTAAGACGTTCTGTTCCAAATTTACTGCGTAAGGGAGGAGAGAAGACTAGTCTCCATGTCGCCTAGGTTAAGGAAACTTGATTCCTTAGCCCCCCCATAGCCACTTAGAGTGAGACCTCGGGCTGCTGCGCAGCCCGTTGCCGAAAGGGCCAGTGCGCCAAGGGGTGTTTGTTGTTGCGCATCCTGAAAACCTGGGTCTGTCCAGAAAGCAGCCAACAATAGTAAGCAAAAATATCATCACTTTTATCAAATAAATAAGCTAGGGTTTTCCATACCTCAATGTGGCTATCCTCAGCCTCAATATGTACATGTAGACTATCCAAAATTGTTTGTCCAATGAGTCATCTTGCTTGATCACATCGATCTTCCAATATAGCTAAGTCTTTTGCATTGATTGGTTTTGTTTGATAACCTTTAATTAATCTCCATAGATTCTTACTCCCGAGAACATTAATCATCTTTCTCTTCTAACTGAGATAGTTAGATCCAATTAATTCGGGAATAGAAACTAATTATGAATTCATGGTGTGACAAAAGAATGAAACCCTAATGTGAAATGACAAAATCTAAGATCTAGAAGAAAAAGTGATAAAAAACTAGAAATCTCTCACCAAATCTGAACCCTAACAGCAACTAACTAGCGGATCTGCATACCTATAGCAGAAACAGAAAAAAGAGAATCGGTTTCAGTGAATTTTTTGCCGAAAAAGGTGCACACATGCTTTTTATACTTAATAGGTGCAAATTATACATGTTTTTGATGAATTAAATGCACATGGCATGCACTTGCTCAGACCAAAATGAGCATTTATGCCTTAAACTACATAAAACCTATCAAAAAATCAGAAAGTTGCGAACTAGTCGTCGTCCAGTACAAAAAATCTGCAACAAAACACAGCTACAGCCAAAAAGACAACAGATTTGCTAGAAAAAACACTATATCCTTAGTAGAAAGTTAGTATACAATGGATTTCAACTCGGATCTGTAGAAAAAATCAAGAGAAACTTGAAAAAATATGAAAAATAAATGGTGAGGGTTAAGGTTTGAAAAAAAATTCTCAAACATGTACAAATGCCTAGATCTAGAGAATAACCGCAAGGGTTTGGTAGATTGGATGGAAAATATACTAGATATGGAGGACCCAACAAAAAAATTGAAGAATTGTTGCTTGTAAAAAAAAATTCAAAAAATTATTGAAGAAGGTAGAGCATAGTAACTAGCTTTGATACCATGTTAGAATATTGAGAATATGCATGAACATACAACAATACATTTGCTAACATGCAAAACAATAATCTATTAGTATAGCCTTCTATCCATACAAGCAACAATAATCATGTAAGAAACTAAAGAAAATAGAAAATAAATGATACACCGGATAGACGTGGTAAAACTCCAAATGGGGAAACATCCACAAGAAGGTATTGTCTCCTTATTCTTCATAAATATCCAATCTTACACTTAAGCTCCACTCTACATATGCTTCACAGCTTTACAATAACATAATAATATAATTCTCAACATACACCCAAAATCTCTCCTTCACCTCTATTATATAGCAAGAGGTATGGAAGAATTACAACCCAAAATACATGTGCCATAAATGATTTTCCACCTCAGTATATAATGAATGGTAATAGGAGCATATTACTCCATGATGCATGTGGGATAACTCCATTTACATAATATTAGAGTTATTTATGCCTTCCAATGCTAGATAAGACATCATACTAGACATCATTACACATGTAATATTTAAATTACACTTTCCAACATTCTGGAAACTACCCATATTGACATTTTTTGTCAAATCAAAGCTACAAGCTCTTTTCTGCTCAATTTTTAAGAATATATGAAACACTTCTTTAGCATATGATCATTCACATTTGTTCCCCTGTGGATCAGCTTTCAAATGACTATAACCATGCTCAGTTTTGATCTCAAAGCTAGAAGCTACATTCCTTAGAAATTACCAAATTGGCCAAATTCTACACTTTTCCTTTAGGTGCATTTAGTATCGGGGACCACCTTCAGCCACATGTAGAAGAAAATATAGGGAGAACCAAAAAAAATTGTGTTGGGTGTTGATAATACTCATGACAGGAATTACTTGGAAACTTTAAAATTTCTAATATGATGCCACAATCAATTTCTATAATTTTCTAAAAATTGTTATTTCCCAAATTGGGCATTTCTAGGAAAACTTCCTCTAAGAAAAGTTTTTCATATTGATGAGTAGGAAAAATATTGAAATCATTAAAAAAAATCAGTTTTGAGTTCTCGAGTCGCTTTTCCCTCCTTAAATATATTCAAATTCCCCAAAAAGTTCCCCAAAATAGTAGATTTTGGCTTGCTTTTGAATCCCCATTCCAATTGCTTGAGAATCTTTTCATAGGCTCAAAAGCACTTCTACATGGCTAGTCATGGACTATACTATCCAATTTTCATCACGAACATGGCTCGTATTTGGATTTATGATCAGGGTATTCAAAAAGCATTAAACCTCAATTTTCAAAAAAAATTGAGTTGAATGAGGAATCCACCCTCACTATCATTTTTGTAGCCCTCATTACCATGGATCTAACCCCAAAAAAAAATTTGAACATCGATCAAATATGCTCTTATTATGCCCAGAATAAGAAAATAATTCCAAACTTTTTTTTAATATTTTCCATTTTCGTTGGCATGGCATCTTGTTGACATGGCATGTCACATGGAAGGGGTGATGTGGCACCATGTCCACTTGAACCCTGCATGGAATTATTTGGTTCCACCATGTCATATTTTTTTCGGCCCCCTTTCCATTTTCATCAAGATTCTCGCATCGCAATTTTTAACATTGTAAAAGGGAATCACGTGAATGGTCAAGATCTAGAGATAATGGTTGACTTTTTTGGGAACCAAAATTCTTTAGTATTGTTGGACACGATCATGACCAGTTTATGGGTGAGACCATCCTTTCAAGGTAGTACGTGGCGTGAACGGAACCAAAGGACTAATTGGGACACCTTTCCCTTTCAAAAATCAGGGATCATCTGGATCGTTTCCTTCGGGATTAATTTGCAATAAAATCATCTAACATGTTTGAGAACAAGGTATCTTAGTGACTATTTCATTAGGCATCTTACCCATAGGTGACCCCTATAGGTGGAGGGGTACCTGGATCATATAGCAGTGAACAGAGACTATTTCTATAACTATTCCCTTTGATCTTCCCTCATTGGACCAATAAGACTTGAGACCCCTATTTCTATTGGGTGTTTGGAAGACCCATTCATCTTTCTACTTATTTTCTCCAGATGGGACTTGAGACCCCCATTGTTGAAAATATTTGAGATATATTTCTTTTATCATTTTTTACATTGTAGATCTCTTTAGGGCTAGTGGGTCTTTTCCTTTTATAAGGTGTTATTTTCATTATTCTTCTCTTTAACTAGATTAGAGCACTTGCCTCACCCATGTTTCACTTGTTATTTGATTTAGCACGATTTATAGAATTAATAAGATTGGAGCATTATTTACATTAGCCTTGTTTTAGTTCTGCATGGTTGGATTGGTTTTCTTGGATACGACCACCATATCTCCCTCGAGGTACTCTCATAGACTGCAGGTTCATCCCCCTTTGTATTGTTTATTAGGCCGCACCATTGGATCCTCAAGCTACATTCCATTTCGACACCCATTACCTCCACTTGATTACTATTTTGAGTCATCGGATTCCAACTCCTCACAGACCGGATCACCATCGTCTCCCCCTCCTGTTTCCACCATGCATAGTAGTATCCCCACTTCATGTGCTATCCCCGTTTTCGATGGCAGAAACATCCCTCTTTTTGGTGGAGGAATCATTGGTGGTGGTCCCACGGATGGAGCTACTACCAACACCATTGTTGGTCCCTCTACCTCATATCCTATTGCAAGTCTTACTTTCATGGCTAGTCTCAACCATCCAGATTTTGCGAGACTGACTAATCATCCCATCCGACATGATCCTTTGTGGCCTCAAATTCCCAAAAAAATCCCCTCGAACATCCCTAATTTTGAAGGGAATGCACGCAAGGACCCCCAAAACCATATCATGTCCTTTCATTTGTGGTGCTCCTCCAATAACATCATATACAATTCCATTCGGTTACATTTGTTTCAAAGGACCTTGGCTGGCGTCACTGCCAAGTGGTACATCGAGCAACCCAATGGAATGCATCCCAATTGTGTATCCCTAGCCTCCACTTTATTAAAAAAAAATTCAGTTACCTGTCCATTATGACGAGGGATTCGAGATCTTGTTGTCATTTTTTCAATCCTCATCTACCAACATCATCCATCATATCCATGAGTGGTGTTGATGCATGAGTCTTGGTAAGATTAATCTCAATGACCATATATTCTTAAACGGGTTCCTTAAATCTCTGCTCTCTACTATAGCCAAGGATGTTTCCCATGAGCATACGCAAACCAAATAAGAATATATCCTTAAGGCTCAATATTTTTCTATCCAACTTCTGGAAGGTATTGTTTTCTAGGTGAGGAAAAAAGTTGACATTCAACATAGCCTATCACCCTCAAACAGATGGGAAAATAGAATGGAAAAATCAAATCCTAGAAGATATGTTGCGAATGTATGTAATGAATAATCCTTCACAATGGGAAGATTACCTGCACTTGGCAGAATTTGCATACAACAATGGCTATCAGACCTTGAAATGCATGAGTCCCTTTGAAGTCATCTATGATAGAAAATGGAACACTCTAGTGACTTGGGACAATGGCTATGCAGACTAATATATATAATAATGTGCAAGCTAACTTACAATTACAGAGACACTGGACATGTCATGGCTCGTTTCCCAAATTTGCGACGGGGTACTCAGGTTGATAATATTTCGGGTATATCAGACTCCGAGCAGCAGGATAGCTCCATCAATGTTGGGGGGTTTTCTTCGCTAGTGAAGACGACGGGTAAGTTTTCTCCTGCTTCCACCACTCCATACTAATATTTTTTGAGGGCTGAGCTTGAATTCTACCTTGTGGTTGAAAAATCCCTAGATAGTCGTCTTTCTGTTGGTGAAGTTACGTTAAATCTGGGGGGTATATCTGTTGCAGACTCTTCTCATAGATTTGGGGTAGAAAGCCGGATGGATCATCCTTCTATTGATCTCTCTACTTATCAGGAAGGCAATAATCCTTCCACTGTACAACTCCTTGAACCTTCTTCTGTCATGGGTGATGTTCCTGTCCATGGGGTTAACCCTTTTGTTGAATCGGTTGGGATTCGTACCCAAGGTGAAAAGGAAATTTTAAGTGAAATTGGGTATGACCCTGGCCCTACTTCTGGTTTATTGTCCCCTTTAACTATCTATTACAAGAACCCTTCTCATAACCCTCATGTTAATCCCTTAACTGACAGATTCCTTAATGTAACCATTAGGAAGAATCGGAAAAAATCTAGGGTTTCCTCTAGGGAGGGGGATTCTGATGGTTATATTCCAATCTCTGTCTGGATTGATGACTTGGCTAATGGGAAGAATTTTTGTACTTATAATGATTCTGGTGAGGCCCTTAGAGTAGAGCTGCCTTTGGCAGGGGGGTGATCAATGATCCTTCTCTCTCTGAATGTGAGGGGTTTGGGGAAGGCTACGAGGGCTAGGGCCTTAACCAAATTATCCATGACTACTAACCCTGATTTAATTCTTCAACAAGAAACGATGTGTGATGGATCGAGGGTCATTATTAAACTTGATACCATTTTACCTGGGTGGGAGTTTGTGGTAGTCAATGCATTGGGAATGTCTGGGGGTTTACGGGCTGGGTGGAACCCTAAGTACTTTCATTTCCAGGATTTCAAATCTCCCTGGGGTATCCTTTTGGAAGGGAGTTGTATCTGATTACTTGCCACTTACTATGTTTAATGTTTCTGGTCCATATAAAGATCGGGTTGTTTTTGGAATACCATGAGCTCATATGGCTTTCTAAATAACAAAAATTTAATCCTCGCAGGGGACCTTAATTTCACCAGGTCTTCTGCAGAAATATGGGGCTCTCAGGCTAGACAGGACAAGCTGGCTGAAATTTTCACAAGATTCCTAGATTCCCATGATTTGATAGACGTTGCTCTGATTTCTCTTGCTCCCACTTGGACAAATGGTAGGGGGGTGATGATGGCATACATAGGCGTTTGGATAAGTTCTTGGTTAATTCAAATTTGTTACAATCATTGGAAAGGCACCGATCATGGATTGGGGAAAACAAATTCTTAGACCATTGGCTGGTCTATTTCCAGATTGATTATGCACACTATCAAGTTAAATATCCTTTCAAGTTTAATTCCTCGTGGCTAAAGAATGTCGAATTCTTCAACCATATTAAAGAATTCTGGACTGATTCCCGAGTTGGGGAAGACCTGAATTCACCCAATGGATGCATTTGTGGCCAAAATTCGTTCATTGAAGGAGGTTGTCACTAAGTGGATAAAAAATAAGCAAAAAGCCGATCTGCAGGAATTCAAGGACTTAGAAAAACAAATACAAAAGTTGCATCTCAGAAATTGTAATCAGAATGTGGACACGGAAGTTTTTGCAAAGGTCAAGCTACTTGAACAGAAGAAGGAGGAGATGTTAACTCAAGAGGAGATGGATTGGAGGATAAAAAGTCTTGCCATCTGGATTGGCTTGGGTGACAAAAACACTAAGTTTTTTTACTCTTATGTCACGCATCGAAAAAATCTAAAGCCATTTGGGACCTAACTGATGCTGATGGGAACATTGTTTCTGGATTAGAGAACCTCCAAAATAATGCAAGAGAATATTTTGGTAACTTATTTGCCGATTCTGGGAAAACTGATCTACAATCGCAAATTAGTGTGGTAAGACACTATCCAGTTTTTTTCAATGATGATGAAGCGAAGGTATTGGGGAAAGAAGTCACTTTGGCAGAAATTGAAGAGACATTGAAGGGTTTTGCCAAGGAGAAAATTCATGGGCCTGACGGCTGGACTGCAGTACCCTTCCTCCAGTTCTTTGAGGTTATGGGTGAAGACATTCTGAAAATGGTGGAATATTTGAGAACAGAGGGCTACATCTCTGGGGTACTCAATTCAACATTCCTCACTTTATCCCTAAACAAAGCAAACCTTCAAATTTTGGGGACTTCAGGCCAATTGCGCTCTACAATTTGGCGTACAAACTGATTTCTAAGGTTATCTCAGACAGACTAAAGACCACCCTATCTAGATGCATCTCTACTGAGTAATTTGGATTTCTTAAGGAAAGACAGATTTTGGATGCCATTGGAATATCTCGGGAGCTTATCCACTCGATAAAAAAAAGGAATTTGAAAGTTATCTTACTTAAAATGGATCTTGAGCGGGCATTTGACAGAGTAGATTGGTTTTTTCTACGGCCGGTTCTTATTCATATTGGAATTCCCCCATTAGTGCTCAGATGGATAATGGCATGTGTTTCAATGGTCAACAGAGCACCCTCTGAGTTCTTCAAGAGTACTAGGGAATTCGACAGGGATGCCTGATGTCACCGCTCTTATTTTTTCTTACCATAGAAGGCTTGAGTAGACTAATTGGGATTTCCAAAGCTTAGGGTTCCATTAAAGGTATAAAACTCTCTCATGATTTTTATCTCTCGCATTTATTGTTCGTTGATGATGTTCTGGTAGCAGGAGTCGATTCTATTGAAGAATGGCAAAACTATAAGACTATCATTAGAAATTTCTGCGATGCCTCTGGTATGTTGGTGAGCACTAGAAAGTCCAGTTTATATTATTAAAATATTGAGAATAATAATCTTGACTCTATCAAAGGTTTGATGCCCTACAATTTCTATAAGATGGAGGATGGATTTAAGTATTTGGGCTACTTCTTAAAGTCGAATGGGTACAAGATTAAGGACTGGATGTGGATTGTGAAGAAATTTGAGCAAAGGATAAACCTATGGACCTTCAGATTACTCTCAATTGGTGGTCGTCTCATCCTGTTGAAGTCTGTCCTTACCGGCATACCAGTATACTGGTTTTCGCTCAATCAGATTCCCTGTTTCATTATTAATTCTTTAAGGAAGCTCTTCTACAATTTCTTGTGCACGAGAGGACTGGAAAAAATCAATATGGTGATGGAAAGATGGGACAGATTAGCTTTACCAGAAAGCAGTGGGGGATGGGGGATCATAAATTTAATCATGTTTAGTTGTGCTCTGCGACTGAAAAGATTTTGGAGAGGCCTCTTTGGCCCCACTCTCTGGAAAAAGGTCCTGTTGGTAAAATACATTAAGGGAGATGTTATAAATTGGATAAGAAATCCAGTAAAGAGCACTAGAGGTGTGTCCACTATCTGGTCCAGGTTCATTAAAGTATACAATTGGTTAGCTAAAGACTTGACGTGGAGGGTTGGCAATGGTAATGATATCCCGGGTTGCATAGATCCGATCTTGGGATTGGATGAAGATTTCTCCCTTTCCAATGACATCCTAAACACTTTGCATTGGTTTGATCGTGCCACTCTCAGCAAGATTAAAAGGAACAAAACCGATGCAAGTTAACCCTATTGGCTTAGTTCTATGGAGTTTGGTTTTACTGATAGTGTTTCCACTGAGTGGGATAATTACATAAAGAAATTGAACGCTACGAGTTTCAGACTATCTATGGATAAGGATAAACTGATCTAGAGTAATAATAAAGCTAATGGCATGGTGACTGCAAAACTTGCATATAAGGCTATCATCAATAATGTATGCAGCTTCCCCCAGAATTGGTGGTACAAGAAACTGTGGCAATGGAGAATTCCCTTGAAAATTAAATGCTTTATGTGGCATTCTCTTCAAGGATGTTTGAAGACATGGGACAACTTGGTCAAGAAAGGTTGGTTGGGTCTGGGTATGTGCTTTCTTTGCAGAGACAGTTTGGAAACTAATCAACATCTACTTGTGGAGTGTCGGTTTACTACAAATCTATGGATTTCCATAATAAAACACTTCAGTTTTGATATGGTCTGGGGGACTGAAAATTTTGACATTTGTGCCCTCAATTGATACAGAAATTGTAGAGACCTACCTCATCTACCAACGATAGTTTCTTGGGATATTTGGTTCACTAGAGATGAAGTAATTTTTTATTATCAAGGCCCTAGTATGTCAAGAACTATCAACAAAATCCTACTTGTGATCAAAGAGCAGTGCTCAGATTTGGTGGAGGTAAAAAATAAGAAGATCAGTTCTTTCTCTCATAACTTTCACAGACCTGTTGCATTTTTTGATGGAGCAGCTAAAAATGGGTTATGTGCTGTGGGATGGGTTATTTTTCTCAGCAAAGATCATCACATCACCCTGAGGATGAACTGCGGCAGAGGCACAAATATGAAATCAGAATTATTGGCACTCTGGTGTGTTCTGAAAGTTTCAAACTCTATTGGTCTTCGGGAGATTGATGTCTTTGGAGACTCAGGAGTGACTATTAAATGGGCTCGTGGGGAGTATAAATTGAATGTTCTTATTCTTCATCAGTGGTGTTGTAGGATTTTGGAGGAAATTAAGCATTTCGGCGATATATCCTTCGAACATATCTACCGTCAAAACAACTTGATGGTTGATGCTCTTTCCAAAGAAGCATATGACGGTGAGGAGGGGGTTATCTTTTGGGAGGACATCCATGACTTGCAGGCTATGGAACAAGGCTCTGTTAGAATTTTCGACCACTAATCATAAGCCTATGATTTTTGCTCGGGTGTATCTCTTTTTATTTTGGATGATGGCAAAAAATTCATGTTTCTTTTTTATATGTATTTATGAAAGATAGAGGTATATCCTAAATATGAGACTGTATTTGGTACAGTCTTAAACATATTTCTTGTTTGATTCAGCTAATTTGAATACCAACAGTATGATTTTTTCTGCTGGAAAAAAAGTAGTTAAAAATAAGAAGTAACCAATGGTATGTTTGAGAGTCATTTTTAAATAACTACAAGACTATAGTATATAAACTGTGACGGAGAATTATTTCATGACTCTTAAACCATTAAACAAAACAAAAATGAGTTATTAATTTATGTTGTGAACAAGTTAATATAAAACACAAAAGGTGCAATGTCCTTCATTACGGTGATAAAATTACTATTAACCATAGGGTAAAGGTTCCTACTTCAAATAGTAAATAAATAGTTACGAAAAGTATAAAAAAACCTATTCAGTCTTAGTTGAATAGTCCAAAGAAGATCCATATCAAGAGTAATAACAAGTTGCAAACAAATACGACCACCTTTAACGGCTCGAACCCAAAACACTTATAAGTCAGTGCCAATGCATATTATTAATAGAAAACCTTAAAATCCTATAAAATGGTCGAAGGAAGAGCAACAATTACTTTGATATTACAACCCACAATTCGTTTAAACAGTGAAAAATTATAGAAAACAATGTCTGGTGTTCGAATACGACTAAGTGGTGTATTTCCCAAACAGGAAAGGTTGAAAATAACGTTATCATATAACTGTGATGTCTGGGCTAGCCATGAGATCAACTTACTATTTTAATTATGTGTTTGTTTGTGGGAACCGCCACAAGTGCCAACAACCATGTACACTCCCACAAATATAATAATAAGAAGTAGGTTTGTGCTTGTAATGCCATACAATGGATAATACAGCATAAACAGGGGAGGTGGGTTGAGAATCTTCTGCCTATACATAGTGTCGCGATTGTTAGAGAATGACATGGTCACATCCCCAGTTCTTAAGAAAGGTAAATTAAAGGGTATGCTAGACATCTTTCATGGCACAATGATGGAAGATGATATTATTACATCTCTTAGATTAGGTGAATCCTTGGGTGGTACAGAGACCTTTATTCTTAGATTAGGTGAATCCTTAGGCAGTACAGAGGCCTTATTTCTTATTTATAGATATCCAAGTGATCTATCTACAGTAGGAGGTTTACCACATACGAGTCCCTTAGATTGGGAACATTCAATATCCACATCGAAGCTACCAAATTTTCCATCCAATGTCACTGAAGCCTAGAAGTTGTGCCATTTTGATTTTTTGAATAGGGGAGAGGGTGTGGTATTTAATGGGTCTAAGGTTAGTTTGGATCATCTATAAGGTGACCCAATATATGGAACTACGGGTCTAAATTGGAAAAAGAAGCAAAGGATAATCAAAATTTGAGAAGGGGAGGTTGCCCTAGTGGTGGGAGAAGAAATAGCAATAAACCAAATCCTCGGTTTGTCAAGGCATACTTTAGTAGGAAAATTTCTGGGAAGGCGATTTGGGATGGAGAGTATTGTGCTTTGGATGGAAGGATAGTGGGGTTTGGGCTTGGTTATACTCTGGTTGCGCACCTTCTGGATAGAATATGCCTTGGCTTTGTATTTCGCTAAGAGGTCGATGTTGTTTCTATGTTAAAGGAGGCATGGTTTATGAATAAGTCATACCTGTCTCTTAAACCCTGGTATCCATTTTGAAATGCCAAGGAGAAGCCTATGAAAAGCACCCTGGTTTAGATTAAATTGCCATGGCTCCCCATGGAATTTTGGATGGTTCAAGCCCATAGGGACATTGGCAATAAACTTGGGAAGACAATCCTTGTTGATGATAGTTTTATAACAAAAGGGTTTTGGTTGATAACTTGGATTCTAGTTGAATTGGACATCAGTAGAGGCTTGTTTGAATCCATCAATATGGTCTTGGAAGAGAGGAGGCATCCTCAAATCCTTGATTATGTAAATATTTAGTTTCAATACTCCAAGTGTCATGTAAATGGTCATGTAAGGAAGGATTGTCTGAAATCTTTCATCAAGAATATTTGGAGGAAAAAAGTGGCTATGGAGCAATCAAAACCAAAGGTCAAGCAACAACCAAACTCTAATCGAGTTGAAGGTCAGTTGTTTGAATCTATTGAACTAGGTGCATTTGATATATTAAAGGAAGAGGCTTTGTAATCCATAGGCATTTATGATATTATCATTGGAGACCTCTTGATTCCTCTAATTTTTTATCCCCTTCTCAGATGGATAGTGATTGTGTTGCGCATGTTGATGAGTTTTTTAAAAGATTTCTCACTACTCTTGCTCACATTTCAAAAACCTCAAAGAATATGGCCAGTGGTAGCGAGGGTTTTGTGGGTAAGTCGACACTCTGAACCCTAGAATCAATTTTCCAAAAACAACCAAAATGTTCTTTGCCCTTTCTTCATAAGATTCTTTGGTAAATTTATCTAATGTCCTTGATCTGGGAGAGAGGGAGGGTTTAGAGCCTAATGGGGGATTGGTTCCTTCCATTTATGATTCTCTATCCATAGTAGGTGGTCATTATTGTTTATAGCTTAAGAAAGGAGTCACCTTGGAGTTGGGCCCATCTGGGGGTTTGGGTTTGGATTTGGTTGTTGAGGGAGTCTCATTTGGAAGTAAGTACATCATCAAGCGGGCAAATGAACAAGGCATTAAAAATATCAATCAAGGGAAACAAAATCTTATCATTGCAGTCCTTGGAGTGGGACAACCCCCATCAGTGTTTTCCCCATGAAAATCTTGTCAGTTAATTTATTAGACCTAGGGGGACAAGCCAAAATATTCTCTCTTAGAATATTTATTGAACTTGACCATCTCGAGATAATTATGATATAAGAATCGATGGGGAATGGGGATAATTTAATTGCAGATCTAAAAAAATTATTGAAGGGTTGGGATTTTGTTGTTTTGGATTCCGATGGTTTATTGGGGGGTCATTATGGGTTGGAAGAATAATATTGTTTTGACTAATTCCTTCTCACCACCTTCTTGCTTAATTATGGTTTATTTACAAATTTTGTATGTGGAAGTTTGGGCTACACATTGTTTGTTCTTAATGTTTATGATCCATATGTTAAGCGACAGTAGTACTAGAAAAATATTTCCTCCATGCGATGCATCCAGTCCAAGAATCTTATTGTTGGCGAAAATATTAATATGACAGTGAGCTATACGGAAGCATGCGGGGAATTAACCAGGACTGATAGACTTGTTGGTTTTTCCATATTATGTTTGAATCCTCCCGAAGAGTAGATTTAGAGCCCATAAAGTTGTGGCCCACATGTATTATTAACAAGTTAGGCCATGATGTCGTAGAAAAAAGACTAGACCGCTTCTTGGTACATGATTCACTCCTTGAAAAGGTGGAAGAATTAGGATATGGGTTGGCTCTTCCAAAATCTCATGTCATGTTCTTATATGGATCAAAACTGACAAGAAAGATCTTAAACCAAGTGTTCCATTCAAATACAATCCTAATTGGTTTGCGGAGAAGGAATTTCAAAATATTATTAAGGAAAATTGGTAAAACAAAACCCTATTTTGGGAACTTTAGCTTGTGAATAGTTCTCATGGTCTCTAAAATTGGTGAAGGAAAATGTGTTAGATTGGTAGGGGAAATATTTGGGAATAGAGAATCATAGTTGATTGACATTGAAAAATTGTCAAAGGATTTGAATTAGGTTAATGATCAAGGTAATTTTAGTGAAGAAGGATTGAGGGAATCAAAATAGTTGGAATTCTTGAGATCCAAGCTACTACTAGATAAAGAAAAGGATTGGCACATGAAGAGTCGGGCCACCTATATTAAAGTTGGTGATCAAAATACAAAAAAAAAAATTCAAAGCTTCGTGAACCATGAGAAAAACATTAATACCATTTGGGAGATGAATAACACTTTAATGGAAACAAAATGAGGGGATTCAGGGAGTTGATAAACCTTTTCAAAGGTATATTTGAGGAACCCAAGAGTGCAAACATTAGAGAAATTCATAAGGTAATATCCTGCTTTCCTAGGTTGGTAGAAGTTGAGGATAATGAGTGGATGTTCATGCCAGTTTCCAAGGAATAATTATTACATATTTTACTTACTCTTAAAAAGGATAGGAGTCATGGCCCTGAAGGGTGGACAGTAGAGTTCTTCATTTATTTCTTTAACTTGTTGGGTGATGACCTTCTATGAGTGATTGATGAAGTTAGAAGTACAGGGAGGGTTCCTATCAACATTAATTCTAACTGTATTGCCTTGAATCCTAAGGTGGATTGTCTGGAGACCTTTGATGATTTCATACCAATATCTTTGTGTAATTTTATCTACAATATCATTTCCAAAGTCCTGGAAAGTAGGCTCAACCCACTATTATCCAATTTCATCTCTGCAAAATAGTTTAGTTTCCTAGAGGGTAGACA
Source organism: Larix kaempferi (assembly GCA_027924585.1). Lineage (NCBI taxonomy): Eukaryota > Viridiplantae > Streptophyta > Pinopsida > Pinales > Pinaceae > Larix > Larix kaempferi. Next base: position 8,815,363 of record BSBM01000696.1, on the reverse strand, counting down.
AATACATGAAGCTATTGGTACAACATAGGAGTGTCTACACTCCATCAAGCTCTCAAATGATCCAGTTGATGTGATCAAACTCAACTTGTCTAAGGCATATGACAGCCTTTCCTGCCTTTACTTGAGATTATTGTTAATACATATTGGTTTTTGACTCCCCATTGTTAATTGGATTATGGCTTTTGTAGCCTCGTTGTCTTTTGAAATTCTCATTAATGGTGCAATAGTTGAATTCTTTAGGCCAACTAGGGGGATTCAACAAGGATTCCCTCTCTCCCCCTATCATTTTATTATTGTAGTAGAAGGAATTAGACGAGCTCTGCCAGATGCTAAAAGAAGAAGAACCATAGAAGGTATCAAGGTTGGGAATTCAAAAAGGCTTACACGTCTACTTTTTATCGATGATATGCAACTATTTTGCTTTAGCTCAGAGTATGACTTTGGTTCTTTCAAGGATATATTGTTGGTATATAAACTAGCAACAGGTATATTGGTAATCAATGAGGGAAAGTTAACCATGTATCCTTATATATTAGTGGATGGAGTTGATTTATTTTGAATAGATACTTGTCCTTTCAACTAATTCACTTTGATGCAAGAGTAAAATATTTGGTTTTCTTCTTGAAACCAAGCAACTAAGTGAAGACTGACTGGGTGTGTCTTACAAGGAAGGTGGAGAAAATAATCTCTCTATGGTGTAATAGATGGATATCTAAAGGGAGGGGACTTAGTGATGGGCCTTGGATTTGGCGTCTTTTTATCATAATTTTATAATATTTATAAACCCTTTTGTTTATCCATAATCATGTATTAATCTCTTTCTAATTCCCATATGCAAGTTTTAGGCTCAAGGTGTTTTTCCATTATATTTCTTAGTGTTTCATTTGATTTTTTACTAGCATTAGGTGAATTAGTGTATTATGTATATGCTCGGGGTATTAACTTATTTGTTAGAAACCTGCTACAAAACATTCTGCAGTACAGAACCTCCTACATAACTGTTTTCTGCAAAACCATTGTGGAAATCATATAGCAGTTGTGGACCTATCACAAGCATACTACATAAACTACAGAACCTCTGTGGGAGTTTCATAGTAGCTACAGATCCTTATGCAGGCTACAGAACCTTCTATGCATTGTGGAAACTCTATAGGGAGTTGTAGATCCACTATAGAAACTCTAAAGGAAAGTTACGGATCCACTACAAAAACTCTACAGGAAAGCTATGGATTTGCTATAGAAGCTGTGGAAGCTACAAATCCTCTACAGAAGCTACAGAAACTACAGAAAAGTCAATAATTCAAATTTCACTTCTTATATGTCTCATATTATGATGTTAAATTATTTCAAGATAAAAGGGACAAAATGATAGTGCAAATTTGGTTTATTCACAAAGATTTGAATACCTCCATTTAATATATGATGGACATAACAAGTTAAATGCTATTAGGAGTCATTTGAGATGAGTTTTGGGCATGTTGTTATGGATAACATTCCCAAATTCGAATTTGACATCAAATGCATCCTAAATAGCATGGGAGTTAGCAAATATCTTGGGATTAGTTTTGAGATCCAAATTATTAGCAATTTGTTGAGGATATTTTGGATCTTCATTTATTATTTGTTATGGAAAACTCATGTATAAATAAGTGTTCCTTCTCTATTCTATGGAAGGACTCTTAGGGAAATAGTCCAAATAATGATGGAATAGACTACAATTTCATCTTGATTCAAAATAGATCTTAGTTTTATAATTTTCTGTAATGTGATTTTATTTATTTTATGTTGATGTAGTTTTACTTTGCTGCTTAGTTTTAATTCAATAGTTTTAATTTCTTGTTATATGTGTAGTTTGTTTCTGTAATTTACCAAGTGTTGTCTCATTAGTGGAAATACTGACGTGATTGTTAGAGAATGGCATGGTCACATCCCCAGTTCTTACGAAATGTAAATTAAAGGGTCTGCTAGAAATATTTTATGGCACAAGGGTGGAAGCTGATATTATGACATCTCCTGGATTAGTTGAATCGTTGGGTGGTACAGAGGCATTACCTCCTATCTACATACCTCCAAGTGATCCATCTACAGTAGATCGATGTTTACCACATTCAATATCCACATCAAAGCTACCAGATGTTCCATCCATTGTCGTTGAAGCCTAGAAGTTGCGCCATTTTGATTTTTTGAATAAGGGAGAGGGTGTGGACTTTAATGGGGCCAAGGTTAGTTTGGATCATCTATAAGGTAACCCGATCTATGGAACTACAGGTCTAAATCCTCGATTTTCCAGGGTGTACTTTGGTGGGAAAATTTATGGGAAGGCGAGTTAGGATGGAAAGTCTTATGCTTTGGATGGAAGGATAGTGGGGTTGGGCCTTGGTTATACTCTGGTTGCACACCTTCTGGATAGAAGATGGATTGGTTTTGTATTTCACTAAGAGGTCGATGTTGTTTATGTGTTAAAGGAGGCATGGTTTATGAAGAAGTCATATGTATCTCTTAAAACCTGGAATCCATTTTTCAATGCCAAGGAGAATCCTATGACAAGCACCCCAATTTGGATTAAATTGCCAAGGCTCCCCATGGAATTTTGGATGGTTAAGGACCCTAGGGCCATTGGAAATAAACTTGGGAAGACAATCCTTGTTGACGATTGTTTTATAACATAAGGGTTTTGGTTGATCACTCGGATTCTAGTCGAATTGGACATTAGTGGAGGTTTGTTTGAATCCATCCATATGGTCTTGGAAGAGAGGACATGTCCTCAAATACTTGATTATGTCAATATTTTGTTTCAATACTCCAGGTGTCATGTATATGGTCATGTAAGGAAAGATTGCCCAAAATCTTTCACCAAGAATATTTGGAGGAAAAAAGTGGCTATGGAGAAATCAAAACCAAAGGTCAAGCAACAACTCAACTCTAATCGGGTTGAAGGTCAGTTGTTTGGATTTATTGAAGCAGGTGCATTTGATATATCAAAGGAAGAGGCTTTTCAATCTAGAGGCACTTTTTATATTATCATTGGATATCTATCGATTCGTTTGATTTTTTATTCCCCTTCTTAGATGGACTATGATGATGTTGCGCATGTTGATGAGTTTTTTAAAAGAGTTCTAACAACTCCTGCTCACATTTCAAAAACCTCAAAGAATCTGGCCAATGGTAGCGAGGATTTTGTGGGTAAGTCGACACTCTCTCCTTCCTGCTCTTTCACGGTTCTGGGGGTTATATAAGGTTCTACTTTGGAGCACCCCTTCTAACTATAAATCCTAGAAGAAATTTTCCAAAAACGACTAGAACATTATTTGCCCCTTCTTCATAAGATTATTTGGTAAATTTATCTAATTACCTTGATCTGGGAGGGAGGGATGGTTTAAATCCTAATGGGGGACGGGCTCCTTCCATTTATAATTCTTTATCCAGAGGAGGTGGTCATTATTGTTTATGGCTTAAGAAAGGAGTCACCTTGAAGTCGGTCCCATCTGGGGGTTTGGATTTGGATTTGGTTGTTGAGGGAGGCATATTTGGACATAAGTAGGCCATCAAGTGGGAAAATGAACAAGCCACTAAAGATATCAATCAAGGGAAACAAAAGATTATAACTAGGTTGCTTGGAGTGGGGAAAACCCCATCGATGTTTTCCCCATGAAAATATTGTTAGTTAATTTATTGTGACTAGGGGGACAAGCCAAAAGATTGTCTCTTAGAATATTTATTGAACATGACCATCCTGAGATAGTTATGATACAAGAATCGATTGGGAATGGGGATAATTTAATTGCATATATAAACAAATTATTGAAGGGTTGGTATTTTGTTGTTTTGGATTCCGATGGCTTATTGGGGGGGTCATTATGGGTTAGAACAATAATATTGTTTTGACTAATTCCTTCTCGACACCTTCTCGCTTGACTCTAGTTTATTTACAAAGTTTTTATGCAAAATTTTGGGCTACACATTGTTTGTTCTTAATATTTACAATCCATATGTTAAGAGATAGTAGTACTGGCATAATATTTCCTCTATGCAGTGCACCTAGTTCGGGAATCTTATTATGTCGAAAATATTAATCCGACAATAAGCAATACGAAAGCATGTGAGGATTCAACCATGCCTGATAGACTTGTTGTTTTTTTTCCATATTATGTTTGAATCCTCCGAATGAGTGGATTTAGAGCCCATAAAGTTGAGGTCCACATGTTTTAATAACAGCTTAGGCCATGATGCTATAAAAAAAAAGACCGGACCGTTTATTGGTACATGATTCATTCCTTAAAAGGGTGGAAGAATTAGGGCATGGGTTGGATCTTCAAAAATCTCATATCACTTTCTTATATGGATCAAAAGTGAAAAGAAAGATCCTAAACCAAGTGATCCATTCAAATGCAATCCTAGTTGGTTTGTGGAGGAGGAATTTCAAACTATTATTAAGGAAAATTGGCAAAAGTCCCCTATTTTGGGAACTTTAGCATGTGAATAGTTCTCACGTTATCTAAAATTGGTGAAGGAAAAGGTGTTAGCTTGGGTAGGGGAAATGTTTGGGAATAGAGAATCACATCTTATAGAGCTTGAAAATTTGTCGAAGGATTTGAATTAGGTTAATGATCAAGGTATTTTTAGTGAAGAAGGATTGAGGGAACCAAAACAGTTGGAATTCTTGAGATCCAAGCTACTTCTAGATAAGGAAAAGGATTGGCACATGAAGAGTCGGGCCACTTGGATTGAAGTTGGTGATCAGAATACAAAAAAAAATTCAAAGATTCGCAAACCACCAAAAAAACATTAACACCATTTGGGATATTACTAGCACTAATGGCAACAAAGTGAGGGGATTCATGGAGTCGATAAACCTTATAACACAACATTTCAGAGGTATATTTAAGGAACCCACGAGTGCAAACATTAGTGGAATTCATAAGGTATTATCCTACTTTCATAGGTTGGTAGAAGATGAGGATAATGAGTGGATGTTCATGCTAGTTGTTTCCAAGGAATAATTATTACATATTTTATCTACTTTTAAAAAGGATAGGAGACATGGCCCTAAAGGGTGGATGGTAGATTTCTTCCTTGATTTATTCATCTTGCTAGGTGATGACCTTCTCTGAGTGATTGATGAAGTTAGAAGGACAGGGAGGGTTCCTATAAACATTAATACTATCTTTATTGCCTTAAATCCTCAGGCGGATTGTCCAAATACCTTTGATGATTTCATACCAATTTCTTTGTGTAATTTTCTCTACAATATCATTTCCAAATTCCTAGCAAGTAGGCTCAAACCACTACTATCCAATTTCATCTCTGCAAAATAGTTTAGGTTCCTAGAGGGTAGACAGATACATGAAGCTATTGGTACAACATAGGAGGGTATACACTCTGTCGATCTCTCAAATGATCCAGTTGATGTGATCAAAATCAACCCTGTAAGGCATATGACAGTCTTTCTTGCCTTTACTTGAGATTATTCTTAATACATATTGGTTTCTCACTCCCCATTGTTAATTAGATTCTGACTTGCCTAGCCTTGGTGTCTTTTGCAGTTGTCATTAATGGTGCAATAATAGAATTCTTTAGGCCAACTAGGGGGCTTCAACAAGGATGCCCTCTCTCCCCCTATCTTTTTATTCTCATGGTAGCTGCTAAAAGAAGAAAAATCATAAAAGGTATCAAGGTTGGAAATTCTAAAAGGATTACACATCTACTATTTGTCGTTAATGTGCTACTATTTTGCTTTAGCTTAGAGTATGACTTTGGTGCTTTCAAGGATATATTGTTTGTATATAAACTAGCAACCAGTATATTGGTAATCAATGAGGGAAATTCAACATGTAACCTTATAGATTAGTGGATGGAGTTGATTTATTTTGAATAGATACTTGTCCTTTTGACCAATTGACTTCAATGCAAGAGTGAAATATTTGGGTTTCTACTTGAAACCAAGCAACTAAGTGAAGACTTACTAGGTGTGACTTACATGGAAGGTGGAGAAAATAATCTCTCTATGGTGTAATAGATGGCTATCCATAGGGGGGACTTAGTGACGGGCCTTGGATTTGGCATCATTTTTCCTTATTTATAAACCCTTTTGCTTATCCATAATCATGTAGTAATCCCTTCTAATGCTCATATGCGGGTTTTAAGCTCAAGGTGTTTTTCCATTACATTACTTAGTATTTCATTTGATTTTTTACTAACATTAGTGGAATGAGTGTATTCTATGTTTGCTTGGGGTATTAACTCATTTGTTAGAAATCTGCTACAAAACATTCTGCAGTACCAAACCTCCTACATAAGTATTTTATGCATAACCATTGTGGAAATCATATAGTAGTCATCGACTTGTTGCAATCATACTACATAAGCTACAAAACCTATATGGGAGTTTAATAGTGGCTACAGATCCTTCTACAAGCTATAGAACCAAAGCTACAGAACCTTCTATGGGTTATGGAAACTCTATAGGGAGTTGCAGGTCCACTACAGAAACTCTACAGAAAAGCTGTGGATCCACTACATAAACTCTACAAGAAAGCTACGGATTCACTACAGAAGCTGTGGAAGTTGCAAACCCTCTACATAAACTGCAAAAACTATAGAAAAGTCAATAATTCAAATTTTTCTTCTTATATGTCTCATATTATGATGTTAAATTATTTGAAGATAAAAGGGACAAAATTATAGTGCATATTTGGTTTATTCACAAAGATTTGAAGACCTCCATGTAATATATGATAGACATAACAAGTTAAATGCTATTAAGAGCCATTTGGGATGAGTTTTGGGCATGTTGTTATGGGTCCCATTCCCAAATTCGAATTTGACTTAAGAGGCATCCTAAATAGCATGGGAGTTAGCAAAGATCTTGGGATTAGCTTTAAATTAGTTTAAAGATCCAAATTATTAGCAATTTGTTGAGTATATTTTGGATCTTCATTTATTATTCGTTATGGAAAAACCCCATGTATAAATAAGAGTTCCTTATCCATTCTATGGGAGGACTCTTAGAGAAATAGTCCTAATAATGATGGAATAGACTACAATTTCATCTTGATTCAATATAGATCTTAGTTTTACAATTTTATGTAATGTGATTTTATTTATTTTATGTTGATGTAGTCTGACTTTGCTACTTAGTTTTAATTCAATAGTTTTCATTTCTTATTATATGAGAAGTTATTTCTGTAATATAATTTTAATCTATAGATTAGGGACTGAGAAGTTTATTTTACAATCCATGAATGCAATGAATGTGCTTAATGCAATAATCATATTTACTACCTTGGATCATAAACAGTAACTTGTGTTTGGCAAAGATAGTTTTAGATTTCATTTCTGCAATTTATTTTTTTGTTAAATGTGGTGTGAACCTAGTTTTAGAATTTTTTTTTTCGCACAGTGTGAATTAGTTTTAGTATTTACTTTCCCGCACATTTTGAGTTTAGTCTTAGCATTTACTTCCTAGCAAAACATGAATTTAGTTTAGCATTTACTTTCCAGCAAAGTGTAAATTAGTTTTAGCATTTACATTCTAACAAAGTGTGAATTAGTTTTGGCATTTACATTCTATCAAACTGTGAATTAGTTTAGCATTTACTTTCCAGTATGGCATGAATTTACTTTCATGTTGTTTGATTTACTTTTCTTGCAACTTAATTTCACTAATTGTTTAGCTCGCTAGTTCCTTGCCAAGACTATGTAATTGTTCATACCATTGTTTGTAAGTAAGGTTATTGAACTACAACTTCACAATAGATAAACCAGTGTAAGAGGAGATTGTGGCCTGCACATACAGTGCACGGTAACTCACAAGTTCCCAATGAACCTCGTGTTGACAATTAATCTACAAAATTCTTGGTTGTTTTCTAAGTATAGAAGGCAATTAAAAATCCCATCATTTTGGCATCGTTGCCAGGGAATTACCAAAGGTGCAATTGAATCCTGTATTGGTTCTAGAAAACATCCATAGGTGAAAATTGATAGTTTTGCTCATTAGTTTTAAGATGTTGTTTTTGTTTATGAAATAATTGCATTCATGTCATCAAATTAATTTTATGATGTCTTTTATTTCATGAATAAAAATAAATACCCAAGAGGATGATTCTATGGTGCAGTAAGAGCCACCCATATTACTAATTTGTCTTTTGTAGGAAGCTTGGTAAGAGGAAGAAGGATTGGTGAATGAATATTATATTGAAGGATTCAAGAGGATTCAAGGGGAAACCTTTGCAGAAGTTCATTAGTACACAACAATACAAAAAATTAAAAGGGGTATGTAATATATCATTCAATTCACGAAAATACATCATGTAGTGTTGAAATACAATTTTTTTTTAAGTTGGTCTACAACAATCTATTCATATCTTGCAAACTCTTCACTTCTTGGGGATTTGTAGCTCGGTTCCAGATCCTTCAAAAACATATGTGTAGGTCAACCTAGGAATTGAATGATTAATATTTTTGTTAAGTGGATACCTTACATTGAAATTATACCCTCAGAGGCATTCACACACATTTAGATCATCATTTTTTTAGGAATTGGGTGTTGTGGTATTTTGGCTTGTTGGATTTACTAAAACCACAGTTGGGACAGTCATTTTTTGAGAGATCATAAGGGAATGTTTTTAAAACTTGTTTCTATCCAAAATATCCCTTTTAATATAGTTTTCAAATCAATTTGAATCACTTAATTTGGGTTTCAAACGAAAAAGTTGTGACCAAAACATTGACTAGGTGTAGAGTAGGTGGCTCAGGAATAGAGTTGGGACAATCACTTTTGAGTGTCTAAATTGATATACCTTGAAAAATTATTTCTAAGAAATATTATCCTATGATTCTAGTTTACAATTCAATTTGAATCACTCAATCCCGATATCATACGAGAACGTTATGCCCAAAATACTAACTGCCTATCCTAAATCAACACTTCTAGAACTTTGTCTCCTAGGTTGTTCATTGCCATATTTGACCCATCGATTCTTCTTAAATTTAAAATATGTTTCTATTAGAGGTACATATGATAATATAATGCCATCCCCAATTTGAATCAAATCAATCCGTCATCAAACAAAAAAGTTATGTGCAAATGAGTAATTATTGGTCTATGCGGGAAGTTGCATACAACTCCATCGTGCAGGATGTTCTTTAGAATTTTTGGAATATCAACTTAAGTCATTTTCAAAAATTATTTCTAATCGAGGTATACCTATAAATATACTTTCATTTGGATTTTGAATCACTCAAATTGGATGTGTAACAAAAACGTTATCAACAAAACACTACTGGGTAGTTTGGGTGGCCACTACTCTCCCGCATGTAACAAATAAATTTGTTTTGTTTATATTCCTTGGATTTGTTTTAAAATAAATTGTTATAGTTATATTGCATATGTCTAGAATGAATAAATACTGATCACCTCTCTTCTTCCATGATCTTGCATTTTATTGTAGGTAAGTGCTAGTTTTTTTGCAAATCCTTGGGAGATCAAATAAGGTCAATCTATGCTGAGTAATTCATGAAGACCAAATTTTATGCCAATGGGAATGACCTACAAAAATCCAGCAATAAATATGTCCTATAATGATATGTTTTTCTATGTTTGAAACTCAAGTTCTTAGAATCCTGATCCAGCAGTGTCTCACCTAAAGACAACAACAAGAAGACTTTTTATCAAAGGTTGCATATGGATCTAGAATGAGACACATGAAGAATTGATTTGAAAACTTGGAAGAACATTGTTCCAAAGGTCAAGTGCCATTTCCAAATTCTCATTTCCACATTCCCCATTTCTACAAAATAATCCTTCCAAAAGACCTAAGCTTCATCATGTGCATTCACCTGTGCCATGGTATGCATATGCATTCCCTTCTTCCCATTTCGATATACATGCACGATAAAGTTAATAAAGTTTTCATTTCCTTATGTTGTCGATAACATTTTCTCATGAACATCATTTATGTCACCACTATCATCAGATTAACTTCAGCCTCCACCAATCCATCACTTCCACGACTTTCTGCTCCATCCATCCCTAACCCACACAATGAAGTCAACTTGGCTCAATTACAATGCTAAGCTCCCTCACCACCATACCCCATTTCCAAATAAAATTTGATGGTGAAAACCTGTCTCAGGCGCCATCAGACCTTGGAATGGTTGAAAACCAGCTTGCTAGTGGGCATTCCTCAAGAATAAAAAAAATTATGACTGTGAAAACCCTCTTGGAGCAGTTAGACAAATCTTGTTTCAAAACCAGCTTGCTGGTGGACAAGGTTTGTAAATAAAGTAAGAAATAAACTATTCCATCCAAGTTGCTCTCTAGATAAATATTTCTAGGATTTGTTACTCCATCAGAAGATCACTTTCGGCTCTAGATCTTAGTTGCAATTCATCATGATATGAGCTCCAAATTCCACTGTGCTCCTTCTTGTAAGTTTCTACATCATTATGGACCACATGAGATCTTGAGATTCTCAGGATATTGCTATCAATTTCATGACATTCTTAGGTAGGTGTAGGTATGCTTATTTTTCCTTATTGTTAGTCAATTTCATTGAATGTTATGGATTTCTATTTGGAATATCACTTGACCCTTTTTCCCTACTTCCTCCTTATTATCTGCCATGTTTCTAAAGGAAACAAAAGTCTTCAGTTTGGGGGGGAACACTATCACCCATCATTGCTCTTTCCCATACCTCACCATCCTGGTTCACTCTTACACCATCCATCATTAATCCCTTTGAACCATAACCTCTCTACTTCATCCATCATTGATTCCATTCTCACGCCCCACCTAACTATCCCAACATCAGAAGTCCTTGTTGCTACCACACAAGAACCAGCAGTATGAAGAGAGGGATCAAATGATACCCTATTGTTGCCACACAAGAACCAATAGTAGGAAGTCTTATTGTTATCACACAAGAACCAACAGTAAGATGAAAGGAAGCAATTGATGCATATGGATAAACCAAAGGAAACCACTGGAAGAAAGGAATGTGTTACTCCACAAGAACCTATTGGAATATTTTATATTCCTTGGAAGGTAATAATGTCTTTGTATTATGTCGGAAGATATCCACAATCTTATGTAAAAGAGTAATACATTATATCCCATATTCATTATGGTAAAATATACTCTTGATATTCATTATTATATAAAGAGATGTTATTATGGAGAATTATATTATTCCACATGTAATATGTGAGAGTAATTCCTCCTCATCTCTTGGTATATAATAGAGTCAAGGGAGTCTTTCACTTTTTATCCATTCATCCTTGTGGATCATCCATTGTGGATCATATATTGATGATCTTTCTATATTGTATTAGGGTTATTGGTATTGCTCTCTTGTAAGCTTGAGGGAGATATTCTGTAGATAATAGAAGACTACCTTCCCATGGACGTAGCCCAATTTGGTGAACCACGTATATCTGGTGTACTCTTGTCTCTTGTTCTCTTTTTTGTACTTATTGTTGATATATCTTGTTTTGCATAGATAGGTAAGCTAGTTTAGTTAGATCCATATCTCTGACATGGTATCAGAGCTTGTTGCTGTGATATAGCACCTTCTATTGTTTTCAAAACAATATTTTATCATTTGGGCATTGTTTATTTCTTATAGATTTTCTTTCTATCTGGTAGCATTTAGGCTTCTCTTCAGATCTGGGCATATTTCTGCAGTTTTTTATTTCTAACCCCAACCTTGTTGTGTAGATTTTTGCAGAAATTTTTCAAGGGTTTCTTGATTTTTTTTTGTAGATCTATATGATTTTCTCATTCTCCTCAAGGAGATCTATCTTTCGGTTGTCAAAACGGCAGTTTTCGTCCAAGTTTGGTAGACTTTGTGCAGGTTTCCATGTTTGGCAGATTCGGCACTGTTTTCGGCCTTAAACTAGACACTCGCGACTTTTCTTCGCAGGAACCCACGGTTGACCGCTACTATTCATACTATGAACCCGCGAATACTCTGCAGACTCGCGGCATCCCAGTGCGCAGACCCACGTATGCTCTGGCATACTCACGACTATTCCACTATCGAACCAGCGTTTACTGCAGCTTATTCACGACGCTCCCTGTTCTGAGCTTGCGAATGCTTCGAAAGATTCTCGACCTTACAGTGCAGAGACTCGTGAGTAGTCGCAACCCCATTACACTGCAACCCGCGAGTGACCGCGACTTTTTCCATACAGAACCCGCGAGTATCAATTTTTATTCGCTAGTTTCATGTTGGAAGACCTGCGAGTGGCACTTTTTTCACAATAAAAATTAAAATGACCATAAATCGGTCAATATTTCCCGGAATTTTTATTATAACCTGTTTTTGGAACTAGAGAAGTTGTTCTACATCCACCTACTCAAACAGAACAGAATTCTAGGCACTCAATCAAAAGGGTTGTAAGTAAAAGTTTATTTTTCCTATACTATTTTTCTAACTGTGTTTTTTGCAAATTCAGATCAGTATGGTAAAGTATTTAAGTTTTATGTTATTCATTTTTTGCATTTAGGTTTTGCTTCTAATCATGTTTATTAAGAGATTATTTCTTGTTCTTTATATATATTTTGTCTCACATTTTTATATGGAAACATTGGCATCTTTTAAGGGCATGGATCTCTAGTATTTTGTCATGATGATAGCTATAAACCATCTAATGCTTAATATTTTTTAACAAGATACTTAATAACTAATTTGTTCTTTTTTGTTTAATCATGTTGATTTCTAATCATGTCATGTTTATAAAAGCAATTTTATAAGAACAATCTCATATGTGTTATCTTTTGATCATTATTTGCTTTATTTATATGTTATTGCTTACCTTTGTGTAAAATCAATTTCATTGTTCTATAAGTAATATCTTTATGATCATTATATGCTCTTGCTAATTAAATTCTTAAGTAAAATCAATTTTTTGAATCTATGTGATATCATATTTTTTTACTTGTCATAAGTTCTTTAATTGGGATATAGTTTATTTCTCATGTATTGTAGAGATTGTATCTAGTTCATGTGTTATTTGTCTCTAACGTTTCTATATGGAAGCATTGACATTTTCAGGGCATCTCATCTCTTGCATATTTACATAGTGTTAACAAGAAATGAACCCATGATTAAGACCTTTAGTGGCTTGTCATTTCATAATTTTTTCTATGTGATATCATGAGTTGATCATAATTTGCTATATGTTGATCATATTAAACATTTCGATTTATATATCTCATGTCATGTTTATTTTGATCATATTTTACTCAATATTTATATGGATTTGAGCAATCTTATAATCTTGAACTATTTATCATGAGCACCTTGTTCTTGTTGCAATGATATTTCTATTCTTATGATTGCAGAGGTTATCTTGTTCCTACTTGTCTCTAACGTTCCTATATGGAAGCATTGACATTTTCAGGGCATTCATCTCTTGCATATTAATATCATACTAATACGAAATGCACCTATGCTTCAGATTAGTTGCTTGATGACTAAATTTTCATATATTTAAGTGAAATATTGGGCTCACTATTTATATGTTGTGGCTGACACTTAATGTGTAAAGTAACTTCATTTTCCTTAATGAGCAAGTTAATCTTTTATTTGATCATATTATGTTGCCATCTTTTTATATGATGTTTGTTTACCTTTGGTGTATAAGCATTTTCATTTATGTATGAGCACCTTTACTTTATAATCTTTATATGCTTTAATCTTGGAAGTTCTTGTGTGGATCAATTTTTTGTTTAGGCTTTCACCTTATTCCAGAAATAATGAAGCGCCATCTTCTACTATTAAAGTCATGATGTTCATCTGTATGATATCATTTTCGATGTGTAGACCATTGGGGTCTTATTCCTTTGATGTTTGAGGTCTTCTACAGATATTTCCATTGCACATTGATTGGAAGAATGTCTACTATCTACATGCATATTGGCCATCTGGGTATTTTTGTACACTGTTGTGGTGTTCTTAGCCACATGTTCTATGGTATCAGCCGCCAAAAGGTATCTGTACACTAGTGTGGATGTTATATCAGAGTTCTTCAGCTATCAGTTATGGATATGATGATTCTTGTGGTGATCTAGGCATCTTGTGGATCTAGTAGCCATGATGGCTTCTCTTTAGATCTGGGCACCTGGCTATTGGATTGCGTCACACGTTCTTGACATTTGTTGGATCTAGTAGCCATAAAGGCTTCTCTTTAGATCTGGGAATCCTTTTGTTGGTATTTCATCATACAACCTGGTTCGTGTGCAATTTCATGATTCAGTGAGAAGTAGTTGTTCTTCATCAAATTCCCTTTTTACGGCCTTGGTTCTTTTGGAAGTTGTCATCAAGGGGGAGCAGTAATGACTCCTTCCTTCCTTTGTTAGTGGGTTTTTCTCCTAGCCATTATTAAGGGGGAGTGCTGGAATATTTTATATTCCTAGGAAGGTAATAATGTCTTTGTATTATGTCGGAAGATATTCACAATCTTATGTAAAAGAGTAATACATTATATCCCATATTCATTATGGTAAAATATACTCTTGATATTCATTATTATATAAAGAGATGTTATTATGGAGAATTATATTGTCCCACATGTAATATGTGAGAGTAATTCATCCTCATCTATTGGTATATAATAGAGTCAAGGGAGTCTTTCACTTTTTATCCATTCATCCATTGTGGATCATATATTGATTATATTTCTATATTGTATTGGGGTTATTGGCATTGCTCTCTTGTAATCTTGAGGGAGATATTATGGAGATAATAGAAGACTACCTTCCCATGAACGTAGCCCAATTTGGTGAACCACGTATATCTGGTGTACTCTTGTCTCTTATTCTCTTTTTTGTACTTATTGTTGATATATCTTGTTTTGCATAGATAGGTAAGCTAGTTTAGTTAGATCCATATCTCTGACAGAACCTGCAGTAGAATAAGATATCGTAGAAAGTTATTCCTACATATAGTTTTATTGTCATACAAGAGGGTAGAAAATAGAGGTATGGGTTTTGATTCATTTCCATCATTCATCTCTTCCAAGTTGTTGTGAATATAAATCAAGGATATAGGAAGCCACATGTTATGTATAAGTTTGCAAATCTCTTACAATTGTTGTAAGGATGGGTTGTGACACTCATAGTTTTCGGGAAATGTTGTGCATACAAATGGACCATTTAAAGATCAACTACATTTCCAACCTCTTCATTAATGCATGAATTATCATGATTGCTTGTTGTTGGGATATTTTGGGTCATGTTGTTATTTCAAAGTGGCATTTGTGCTCATAAGATCTTCCAGGGGGTATGACAATGTTTATCTTTAAAAGAGTTTATGTGACTTGGGAAATAAATTGGTTCAAAAAACTGAAACAAGATCTTTCATTGTTTGTTTTGTTTCTTGCCATATTCATTCAACATTAAGAATGAATTTTTACCCCCTATTCTTTATTTCCATTTTATTGTTGGACTCTTATCAGGAAGTTGATGTCCCAAAGGAATACTAACAAGTTCAAGAAGGAATTGTTGTATTGGATGCATACCCCATTCTAGAGAGTAGGTTCAATAAATACAAGTGAAATACTATGTTAGAGAAGAAAAAATTTCAACAGATGCAAAACTTTTTAACAACCAACCCATTTTGTTTATGAGTGTGAGGGCTTGCATGATGAGTTGCATATGGATGAATTGTTGCATCAAAATATTATTACCCCAGACTGTCATAAGGAAGGGGGTGGAAAAGGTGGATTTCAAAAGTTTCAGAAATCTCTTTTGAAGGTGATTTAGTGACTATTAACTATCTTTGAGAATCTTGGATCTACATACAAAGAGGTTGTAAGGAAGACTTGCTGCAAAAATTAGATAGCTTGTTTACAACATGGGTCATGATTGCATCACATGCAAGTCTATGGTGCAAATTCATAGGATAAATCGTGCATCAGTCCATAATGTAGAGTTGAGGGTTATTTCATACTAAACTAGCACCTTCAAAGTCGATTCTTCAACTAGAGCATAAGGGAGATGTTTGGGGGTTGAAGGAAGATGGTACCCATGGTTAATAATGGAGTTTTAGAGAAGCTTAATACATAAGAAATATGCAATCTCATTAATATGAATGCATTCACTTTTCCTATGGTAAATTTCACTTTTAACAAAGAACACAATCAAGGATTGTCGAAATTGCTCAACCAATTCCCATAAGATTCCTCTCTGATAAAAAAAATTGCAACAAATCTCTCCATCCCTAATATAGCAGGCAACTCATTTAAAATATCTTCTTGCATTTATAATGAATATGCTCAAAAGAGTGAATTTCGAGACAAGCATATATCTTCAGAACTTCTTTTTATCTGAGTATAGGGGATTTTGGCCTTAAAACTACCGATCGATTACCACATTTCTATCCAATGAAAAAGCAATGAAACTTGAGAATTGTTTGTACAAGACACTATAGCAAGTTGGTCCATTTTCCATTACATTTCAACAGTGCTTTTGTTGGAACATGTTACCTTGAATGGGAATTTTGATATTGCAGCAAAATATTCTTGTTTCTAGAAAATAAGTTTCATGAATTTTGTCAATAACACAAATTTATCAATGCAAATCTTTTCTTTTCCCAAGGGCCTGGTTTACTATTCATTTTGGGGAAGAAGACTTGGTGGATAAAAAGAAGCAGATGAATTTTGTTGAAGCAATCTTGAAGGTAATTTGTGACATGACAAACTCAACTAGCAATCCTGTAGTGGTTTGACTGGGTATTGAATTTGGGACAGCAATCATATGTTTTTTTTCCATGATTTTTCTATTGGAATTTGTATTGAAAATTGTCGAGGTCGTGTTGTTACTTGAAGAGTGTCCTTTTGCTCATTGGATCAATATTCTCTTCATCACCAGATTTGAGACCATTAGCATGATAAGCATTTATGCTGGATAATTTCTTGAGCTCCTTATGACAGCTTTGAAAAAGACTGAATTTTTCATTAGCTATATGAAGGTCTTTGCTGGAAATTCTTATTGATTACATAGTTGGCATTTCATATCATATTTAGGGTGGATTCGACTTTGAACTCAATATGGGATGGTTTCTATATTCAACACTCTGAACCTCGCCTCTATTACCATAGAACAGGTAAAAAAATTCAGTTTGGAGGGAGGGTTGATGTGTTGACAATGGAATATTCAGAGGTTTGTACATGGCATCCAATGGAAGACCATCATTATTAAGAGGATGGTGCAACAAGTATTTACATCATTAATTATGCATGGCTAGTTTTAATGTAGCACCAATTGTGCTTCAACGGATTAGTACAGTGTTTGGATGAGGAATTTGTTGTTGAAACTTATTACAAAAACATCATTTGGCTTTGCATGTTTTGCAGTTGATGATGGATTTCATAAATAGTCTTCATGTGGTTGAATCGTTTAGTCCACAAGATGGTAAGAGTTGAATTTGTTATTCAATATTTTCTTCCACATGCTAAATATTTAGATGGCTATGTTGGGTTTTGTTCTACAAAGGATTTCTTACGGTGCATTCCATCCAAGCAAAGTCCCAAGCTTTGTGTTATGAACAACTTGCTCTAAATTATATATTGTTCTTACTGCTTGAAGGGTTGGTCTCATATACTTGACAATCTAAAACAGATCAATGACTGTATGAATGAGATCAAGTTGCTAGGGACAAAAAACTTTGCGATGACTAATTCACATTTCCTCTCATTTACCCATGTTTTTTTTAAACAATGCATAAATTGAATCGTTGATATCTTCCAAATGGCGAACTGGGTATCCATAAAAATTGGAAAGCATAAGCATTATGGTAAGATGAACAAATCCACAAAGTTTCAACCAAACCTAGTTCATAAATTTTGAGAAATTAAGCACCATCACCTACAACTATTGTGACTTTTTCCCAAAATCTATGATGTGGGTATCTCCATTTTTTGGTTGGGAGAAGCATAATTGTATTCCTAAAACCCCATAAAAATTTTCCCAAAACCCAGTTTGTATTTCTGGAGAAATAACTTTTATTTTGGAAGCTATAGATTGTTAATCCATTGGCTGCAGTTCCTAGTTTTCTTGCATTTTTTACCTTGAGAATGTTATTTTGAAGGTATGTTGGCATGGAAAATTGTTCAGGATGATATTTCACACATCTTGATGATCAAATACATTGGTGGAGGCTTGTTGATGATGAATTTGGAGGTATGCATTAAAAAGGAAACATCATTGATTCAGCTTGGTTGACACAAGGTTGCATGAGGTCATGCAACATATTCAATTTGGGGGAGATGATGGGCCTTGGACTTGACATATTTTTATCATCATTTTACCTTATTTATAAACCCTTTTGCTTATCAATAATCTTGTATTAATCATGTATAATGCTCATATGCGGGTTTCAGTCTCAAGGTGTTTTTCCATTACATTGCTTAGTATTTCATTTGATATTTTACTAACATTGGGGGAATTAGTGTATTCTATATTTGCTTGAGGTATTGACTCATTTATTAGAAAGCTGCTACAGAACAAACTGCAATACAAAACCTCCTATAGAAATTTTTTCTGCATAACCATTTTGGAAATCATATAGCAGTCGTGGACCTGTCGCAAGCATACTACAAAAGCTACAGAACCTCTATGGGAGTTCCATAGTAGCTACAGATCCTTCTGCGAGATACAAAACCAAAGCTATGGAACCTTTTGTGGGTTATGGAAAATCTATAGGGAGTTGCAAATCCACTATAGAAACTCTACAGGAAAGCTGGGGATCCGCTACAAAAGCTATGGAAGCTGGGAATCCTCTACAAAAGCTGCAGAAACTATAAAAAAATCAATAATTTGAAATTCCCTTCTTATATGTCTCATATTGTTGGCTCCTTCGTTTTGAAGTGGACCAAGAAGGAAGCGGAAGAAGAGAAGTCAAAGGAATATAGTTGTGGAAAGGAAGGAAGTTTGCAGAAGAGTACCGGAAGTTGTGGAAGAGTACCAAAAGTTACGTACAGAAAGTTGCGGAAGAGAGGTAACAACCGCAACCGCTTTTGGATCAGTTTTGGACCTACTATGCAAGTATAAAAGGAAGTGACGGATAAGAAGAGGATAGGGGAAAGAGAGAACCAGCACATAAGGTAAGTCAGATAACATCCAAGCATCAATCAGACCAAATTTAGAAGAGACAGAGATGAATAGATCCATAATGGGGTTTAGGTAATCAGATTTTTGGGTTTCTAGCTATGAGATGTTTTGTCCCGCGACGAGTAATTCCACGATGAATGTAACGCTTTAAGCCCTGATGTAAGACGTTGTAATGGAACTAATATAATGAAATATATTGTTTGGCCCCTTCAAATTTATGTGTATGCTTTTGTTTTGTGTGATGGTGTTTACTATTTCGAGTTAAATAACTGAATGATGAATGTTGTTAAGTGTTGTTGCAGTATATTTCAATGAATAATATGATAATGTTGACATTTGTAAACCGTTGATCGTAACCATACAATTAACTAATCCCATATTTTTTCAGTCTTGGTTGTGCTTCAAGTGAGACCTTCCCCTTTAAAGGGATTGAAAATGCCAACACACTAGACTACAGCGACACCCTTTTGTTGGCTCACGGGAAAGAACCGTGGTCTCCATTTTGCGTCAACAAATGGTTTCGTCGCTGGGACTTTGTTATTAACGGAACCTTGTTAACTGTATGGACACTTTGGTGGTAACAAGTTGTATTCATGATTGGTGGGAAAACAAGCTCGACGATTTCCTAACCCAGGAGGCTAAACTACGAGGGTGGGAAGTAACAAAGTTCAGACAATATACTTTCTATGGAGGACCACTTCTAGATCAGTACGAAGTTTTCTACATTGAACTTACAATAAGCTTATCAGAATGGTTATGATGGCTTGTGGAAGCACCTGAGTATCGCAACAGACAGAGAAAGATTGTTGTGTGAACTACAAGAAATCTTATCAGGTTAAATCAGCGAGACTCACCCCTGAATAGGCCTGTTGATTTTTGGGTAGAAAGTACTATTTGGTTATATTCTAGAGTTCGCATCTGAAAACAACCAATCCACTCTAAAATATGAAGATGAAATTAGGAGAGGGGTATCGGGAAGACCACTAAAAGAGGTTCCTCTGTGGACTATGACCTGCTTGATGGAATTTGGGTTTCTTCCTTTAGAATTGATTAGAATGGAGGAGTAAACCCCTTGTGCCTAAGGGGAGAAGTCGGGGTGTGCTTCTACGTTGCGAAAGGTAGATCTATCATCAATGTAGGGGATTGATAGTGTTGAATCCAATACTAAGTGAGCATAGCGAAGAGCATAGATCAAAGAAAAATGGTGGAGATATCGGCGAAGAGAAGCATGAAGGAGAAGCATGCAACTGGAAGAAAGCATAAGGAACGGGGAAAACAGTAAATAAATTTAGGAGGAGATACGTCAGATGAAGTGTAGAGAGGAACTGACTAGCACCAAATTGAGAGAGGATGGGATGGACGTGTCAAAGAACCCAGTAAAAGGAAGTTGGGGGGAAGGCACAAGTGGGAGGTAGGATCATGAAGACCAATTGTCACGTAACGAAGTGCTCTATCATACACCAGATTCATCTCTGAACGTAGATGAATACTATCAAGAGATATTAGGACCTACTCCAAAAATTGAACCCCTCATTGAACAAGAAACTAGAAGCACTAGAGCAAGCACTCCCCTGAATGAACCCCAAGGGCCTTTGCAAAATCTGGTAACAAACTCTCAAAATTTTGTTTTACAATTGCCTTGGTAGCAATAGTTCTAAGAAAATCTCACTAGTAGGAGGAAGTAGCAGTAGTTCTCGGTCAAATAGTAGCAACTTTATTACACAACCAGGACCACAAGAATTTATTTTAGTAAGAACTCCAGTCACACCAATGGCGGGAGAACCAACAGAACTGCCCTTAAGATTCCCATAGTTTTGGGGGAATGTTGAAGATGACATAGCTTAGCATTGGTTTCTCTGTGAAGCAATATGGAATGTTAGGGAAACCCCAGTGGCGTCGAAGTTGGTGACTTTTCAGAAGACCCTTTAGGAAGGGGAATTACAGTGGTACATGAGGTTAGTTGAAAGAGGGGTTCCAAACACACCAGCTCCTTCCTTAGCGAAAACCAAGAATCTATTTTTAGATGAATTTGCACAGCCAAAATTTGAACAGCAGTGTGTTGCAGAACTAACAGAATCCAACAAAGGCCTAGAGAATCCACATGGGCATATGCACAGCGGTTCAGAGATGTGCTAAAAAATATAACATATCCAGTCCATGAAGCCCACCATAAGGAATGGTCCATTCAAGTTCTACTACCTATAAAAAAGATAACCTTATCGCAACAAGTAATTGACTCACCCAATATTGCTTTAGAACAAGCAATGAAGATTGAAGCTATGGAAAACTATCCAGAATCATTGGTAATGGGAGTGGGAATGGTAACTTCATCATCAACTGGTGAGATAGCACAAGTGCATCATAAATTAGTAGAGATAACTAAGAGACTCCAGGATCTGAATACACCAAAAGCACAATGACCACAGGGATGGTGCACTAGCTTCCTGACAGAGGGACATCACGCTTCAAAGTGCCCAAGGATGCAAAGAAAACAGGTTCCACCAGGGATACCATTTAACACAGGATCGAGTGTGACAGTTGCACAAATTGCTGCAATAAACCCATTTCATTCAACGAGACAACCATCATTTTCCAGAGCCACCAACTAGTTCTCCTAATGACTACTGTGAAATTTGTAAATCTTTCGGTCAACCACCACAACATTTTCCTCTGTTCCAGATGTACTCTGCAGTACCTAACATAGTCTACTGCGAATTATGTGGATATACTACACACAGTACTAATAAGTGCAAAGCTTTGGACACTCTCACAGAGAGATAGATCGATCTATATTATGGGTAACTAATTAACCCCAAGGGACAGGAAGGGGAGGTAGAGGAGGAGGATTTGGCGCTAGGAGAGGGGGAGGTCACACAGGACCAATGCGATGCTACAATTGTAATGAGGTAGGCCATCTGGCTCATGACTGTCCTTTACCCAAAAGGCCATGGTGTACTTATGGTGCTACTTATTATCGCTCCAATACCCATACTGTAGAGGAATTCCTTGAGCTCGTCACAAAATGTGAAGATCACACAAGAAGACTGACTAACTTCATAAACTACGAACCCCGAGAAGATTGGAAAGCAGCAATTTTTTTTGTCATTCAGGATGGCATGAAAGCTAAAGCATATCAACGATTACCAAACTCTCCAGTGATCCAGAAGGCAACACCTAAGAGGACTAAGTACATCCCAGTTCAGCAGAAGGAGATATATAGGGAAGCTACAACTATGTTTCGTCGAATATCAACCCCTCCAGCTCGAGAAGGTGTAAGACCTTTCCACAATCCCATCCAAGTGACACCAGAGCTCAAGGCGGGGGATCAGGTAATAATCAAGCAAAAGATCTTGTTTCACTCTAGTTTCACTTACTAAAGGATATTCTAGAAGATGAGATAGCCACTCAAAAGTTACGAGGGGTGATCCATAATCTTTTTGATGTTGTGGTAATTGAGGGAGGCATCTATGCCCCATTACCAGAAAGGAATCTATAGTTTGCGCGACGAAGGAGAAGGAAGAGAACCAATCAAGAATTTCGTTTGGACACACAAGTGCATGGCTACAATATCAAAAATGTAGTGCTAGACTTGGGCTCGGATGTGAACATCCTACCAAAGAATTCATGGGAAGTAATGGGTTCTCCAACTTTGGTCTATTCCCCCACTCAATTGCAGATGGAAAACTAGTATCGCATCTTCCCTATTGGTATCCTGGAGAATGTGGAAGTGGACATTGAGGGTGTTAAGACCAATGCAGATTTTGAAGTTATTGAGATTATAGGTGAACAAATCCTTATCCAACATTGCTCATAATTGAATGGGCCTATGAGAACTACAACATAATTGACCTAAAGAATAGAACAATGACCTTCGAAGTAGATGGCATGAAGGTAATGCAACCTCTAGATCTGCACCAAGGTCTGCGGTACACTGATTCGATTCAAGAGAACATGGAACGAGATGTTTTGGACAGGATCTATTCTCTGACTACATGATAGAGAGGCAACCATGTGAATCCAGCTACAGAGGTGTTCGTGAGATGGAGAAGTATTTAGTTCTTCGACAGTAATTTTGAGGATGCTTGGGACAACTAGCAAAGCAAATGCCGTGATATCTCATCCAGACACTGCACAAAGGTGAAATCTATAAGAAGGATCGACATAGAATCCAATCATTCTCCAACATATGATGGGAGAAACCAGCTAGATACATTCCTATGGGAGATGGAAGCTACAGTAGAGGAACAATACCATATGGATATATTGGAAACAACTCTTAGAGGCACTCCCACAAGATGGTGGGAAACGCATAAAGATGATTTTCCTTACTAGGATACCACACAACTTACTCTGATGATCAGGTTCAAATCATCCCTGCATGCTAACATGGTGGAAGAAGTCTACATGGGGGAATCCAATCCTTAGTGGCACATTGAACTCGGTGAGCACCAATGGGAATCAAGAGGATTACAACTTTAGTTCTAGGTTCACCAATTCTTCCATGAGCTTGGCCCTATCCTGAAGGCTTGGTATATGCATGAAGAAATAAGAAACAAACTAAATTTTGAAAAAAAAATCTTGCAAATATCTATCAAGACTTTTCCTTCTCTATAACAAGTGACACAGTAACAGAAGCGTTAATAGCTATTAATGGTGCATTGTTTACTAGCCAATTGAAAAATGTAGGACACTCATATATTTTTTCGACACATCAAGATTTGGCGGACTTCCACTTGATTATCCCAGATATGAGATAACCTCTTTGTTGCGCAAAGGTAGAGCAACGTGACCCAGAACCAGATGACCTGGAACAGTTGCGAGACCTCAATTTCTAAGAATTGGGCGGTGCTCGAGAATTCAAGCACAACAACCCTTAAGATACCGAAGCTATAAACACTCAACCTCTGCAGCTAAAGAAGATCAATATTGGTACTAAAGATAATAATAAAAATGGCAGCTATTGGATATTAACGAGACGACCTAACAGTCTCAGAAATCACATCCCTTTTGAAAGAATATGAAGATGTGCTTCCACAAATCTTCACAATACTTAAGGGAATTAAGGAATACCTAGGAGAAATGAAGATTGCAATGTTTCCAGATGCAAATCCCATCAAGCACCGTCCGTATTGGTTGAATCCTCGATTTAAGCAAAAGGTTAAAAAATAAATTGATCATATGTTGAGTGCAGGATTGATCTTCATAGACGACGAATCTTAGTGGATCAATCCCATTGTGATCTAGAGCAAGAAGGATACAGAGGACATCCAAGTTTGTGTTTATTTATGCATCCTGAATGTTGCATGTGTGCATGATCCATTCTCGATGCCATTGAATGATGAGGTATTAGACCAAGTAGTGGGAAACGAAGTATATTCTTTCACTAACAAACTCTTAGGCTATCACCAGGTAAGGATCGTTGAAGAAGATAAGAAGAAGACCACATTTACCGTTGAGTAGGGCTCATGCACATACAATGTTATGATGTTTGGACTTAAGAATGTTCCAATTGTCTTCTTTGGGATAGTAATAACAACTTTCTGTGAGTTCCTTCATAAATTCCTCAAAGTATATATAGATGACTATATGTTTTACAACCTTATCAAGGACCATGTTGCTCTCCTTCGGCTCATGTTGGATCGTTGTAGATAGATGGGGATTTCATTGAATCTGTGGAAGTGCATATTATGCATACCTTTTGGTAACCTGTTGGGACATATTGTAGGTAAGGTTGGAGTGTTGGTCGACCCTAGGAAAATTGTCGCTATTGTAAATCTATGGGCATCAATGACAGTAAAATAGTTATGATCCACATTAGATCATACCGGATATTATAGAATATTCATCCACAACTATTCATCTATTACTGCACTGTTGGAGAAATTATTAAAAAAGACCAAGATATTTTTGTGGAATGAAGATTGTGAGCAAGCATTCAACACATTCAAAGATAGAATGGTAAACGCCCCAATATTAGCATTTCCTGATTGGAAAAAGGAATTCCATGTCCATGTAGATGCATCAAGAATCATCCTTGGAGCTGGACTGGCCCAACCCGGAGAAGGTGAGATGGACCATCCAGTGTATTTTTCAAATAGAAATCTATTGCAAATGGAACATAACTACACAACCACATAGTAGGAGAGATTAGCTATGATGTATGCATTACAAAATTTCTACCACTATCATTTGGGAGTACATTTCAAGTTCTTCACAGACCACTCTGCATTGAAATATCCAGTGAACAAGTCGGTGTTATAGGAAAGAATATCCAGATGGTTATTGTTGTTTCAAGATTTCTCATTTGAAGTTATATTGAAATATCCCTTATCACCCACAGTTCTTTGTCCATGCATCATCTTGTTGTATCCATGGAGATAGTTTCACCAGCCCCTATGTCCATTCCCTTGCTGCTATACGAGATGCCTTTCTTACTTAAGCCTTGCTTATTCTTCTCCACCCCGAGCACCCCATTAATCACTCCCAAGACCCATTCGTGATAATTGAACATTTCGATGCTCAATGCCCAACGGGATTACCAAGGTTCACGATAGTTGAACATTTCAAGGGATCTCGATGTTCTACAAACAAGAATTGTCTTTACAATTTCTGCCACATCTCACACTCTCAAGCCCCCTTTAGCCATCGCTAAATAGTTTGGGAGTTTGAAAAAGGGATTCCCCATAAGCCAAGACGCAGGCGTTTGCCTCACTAGTATAAGTGCTTGTGCTTCATATTCGTTTCTTAGTCTCGTTGATGCTTAGGAGCTCGTCACTAGAAGTATGATCTCTTGTTGAAAAGAGAGACAACGACTTCCTTCCTACAATGGAGTCCTCAAGAATGAAGATTTTGAAGATGAAAAGTCGATTGCCGAGTATGTTTTGTGTATCACCACAGACGAGCAGATAGTTGTATTGATTATAGGAACTTCTTTTCTGAGCAACACCTGGTGATTTTCTTCTATATAACTGAGACAGAAGCTAAATATCAATGATGTTCAGTACCATATGCACTCAACCAACATTGTTCAATATCAGAGTTGGATCCTTCATTTGAAGGACCAAGAATCGAAGATGCTCAAGGATCAGTGATGCAGTAGAGTTGACTCGAGGGCGAGTCAACCTTTGTGGTTGGAGCTTGTTAGCTCCTTTGTTTTGAAGTGGACAAAGAAGGAAGCAAAAGAAGAGAATTCAAAGGAAGATAGTTGCAAAAAGGAAGGAATTTTGTGGAAGAGTACTAGAAGTCGTGGAAGAGAACTAGAAGATGCAAAAGAAAGGTAACAACTGTAACCGCTTTTGGACCAGTTTTGGACCTACTCTGCAAGTATAAAAGGAAGCAGAGGATAGAGAAGAGAAGGGGGGGCCAAGAGAGAACAAGTGCACGAGGAAAGTCAAAGAGCATCCGAGCATTAGACTAGAGTCAACATAGACAAATATGAACATATCCATAATGGGGTTTATGTAATCAAGTTTTGGGATTTCTAGCTATGAGATATTTTGTCCCGCAGTGGATAATTCTGTAGTGAATTTAAGGCTTAAATCCCTGATGTAAGATGCTGCAATGGAATTGATATAATGAAAGAGATTGTTTGGCCCCTTCAAATTTCCGCGTATGCTTATGTTATGTGTGATGTTGTTTACTGTTTCGAGTTAAATAACTAAATGATGAATGTTGTTAACTGTTGTTGTGGTATATTTCAGTGAATAATATGATAATGTTCATCTCTGTAAACCCTCGATCACAGCCATACAGTTAACTAATTCCATCTTATGTCGGTCTTAGATGTGCTTCAGGCGAGACCTTCCCCCTTAAGGGGATTGAAAATTCCAAACACTAGGCTACAACGAGGCCCTTTTGTTGGCCCATGCGCAAGAACCCTGGTCTCCATTTTGCACCAACACATATTATGATGTTAAATTATTTGAAGATAAAAGGGACAAAATTATAGTCCATATTTGGTTTATTCACAAAGATTTGAATACCTCCATGTAATATATGATGGACATAACAAGTTAAATGCTATTAGGAGCCATTTGGGATGAGTTTTGGGCATGTTGGTATGGCTCACATTCCCAAATTCGAATTTGACTTCAAAGGAATCATAAATAACATGAGAGTTAGCAAAGATCTTGGGATTAGCTTTAAATTAGTTTTGAGATCCAAATTATTAGCAATTTGTTGAGTATATTTTGGATCTTCATTTATTATTTGTTATGGAAAAACTCATGTATAAATAAGAGTTTCTTCTCCATTATATGGGAGGACTCTTAGAGAAATAGTCCAAATAATGATGGAATGTACTACAATTTCATATTGATTCAATATAGATCTTAGTTTTATAATTTTCTACAATGTGATTTTATTTATTTTATGTTGATGTAGTTTTATTTTGCTACGTAGTTTTGATTCAAACGTTTTCATTTCTTGTTATATGTGAAGTTTATTTTTGCAATACAATTTTAATATGTAGATTAGTGATTGAGAAGTTTATTTTACAATCCATGAATGCAATCAATGTGCTTAATGCAATAATCTTATTTACTACATTGGATCATAAACTGTAACTTGTTTTTGGCAAGGGTAGTTTTAGATTTCATTTATGCAAGTTACCTTTTTGTCAAGTGTGGTGTGAACTTAGTTTTAGAATTTACTTTCCCGCATAGTGTGAATTAGTTTTAGTATTTACTTTCCCACAAATTGTGAGTTTAGTCTTAGCATTTACTTTCTAGCAGAGCATGAATTTAGTTTAGTATTTTCTTTCCAGTAGAGTGTGAATTAGTTTTAGCATTTACATTCTAGAAAAGTGTGAATTAGTTTTAGCATTTACTTTCCAGCATTGTGTGAATTTACTTTCCTTGCAACTTAGTTTCAATAG
Source organism: Larix kaempferi (assembly GCA_027924585.1). Classification (NCBI taxonomy): domain Eukaryota; kingdom Viridiplantae; phylum Streptophyta; class Pinopsida; order Pinales; family Pinaceae; genus Larix; species Larix kaempferi. The sequence goes on along the minus strand of BSBM01000696.1, from coordinate 8,787,374 downwards.
TTGTTTAGCTGGCTAGTTCCTTGCCAAGACCATGTAACTATTCATACCATTGTTTGTAAGTAAGGTTATTGAACTACAACTTCACAATAAATCAACCAGTGTAAGAGGAGATTGTGGCCTGCACTTACAGTGCACGGTAACTCGCAAGTTCCCAATGAACCCTGGGTTGACAATTAATGTACAAAATTCTTGGTTGTTTTATGAGTAATTAGAAGGCAATTAAAAATCGTGTCTCTTAGTCTTGGTGAATTCAATCTTGGAGGCCATACTAGTGTATTGGCGTGCATTGGCACATATCCCAAAAGGTATTTTGCGAGAAACTGGCAAAATATTGTTTCAACTTCTTATGGAAGGGTAGTAGTGAGTATATGGGCTCTCACTAGGTCAACTGAAAAGGATGCAGCTCCCACGACTTTAGGGGGTTCGGGCCTAAAGGATATTCATAGTTTTCAACAATCACTTGCTGCAAAATCCCCATGGAACATGATAATTAATGAAAGTCTATGGAAAAGGATCTTAATTCAAAAGTACATTGCTCTAGGATATGTTTTGGACTAGATTAGAAAGGAGAGAAAAAAGTACAAAAAATGTTTTGAATCAATGGAAAGCTCTAACATTGGTTTTTCCCATGATCGAAATATTTCTAGCTTGGAATGTAGGTAATGCGATGCAGGTCAGAGTAGGTGTCGATTTTCTTTTGGGTTTTGATAAAAGGATTTGTATCCCTAGAGACCTGATACTCCATTTTCATATGTTTGGTAGAGTGAGAATAAATTAAATGGCTAACCCAACAAATACTACCATTTGGAACCATGGATGGTTGAGAGAATAAGAGTTAATCCTGGTAGGTGATTAGGCAGTACACTAGAACAACTACAGCAATACTCTGAAGAGGGAGCATACCATTCTGGGTACACCTGAAGATGAATTTATATGGGGGGGAAATGTGGTTAGTGGAAACTACATCGCAAATCTAGGTTGGGAAGCTGTTCTCGGTCCAAGGGTAAATGAAGATCTTTGGTAGTGGTAGAAACTTTGGAAGGTGAGAGCTCCACCAAAATCTGTGTTGATGATGTGGTTGGATCTAACTAATAGGGATATGCCATGGGAAATGTTAAGGAAAATAAATAAATTTGGGCCAGGTATTTGTCTTCTGTGCAGAAGGAGTGATGAAACAATAGCACATCTTTTTCTCATATGTTCCTACTCTTGACAAGTTTGGAAGGAACTGGAAGGGCTCTTGGCTCTTCCAAATTTATGGAATAAGGACTCAAAATAACTGGAAGGGCTCTTGGCTCTTCCAAATTTATGGAATAAGGACTCAAAATATGGGTGCTTTTCTATTTGGTTTTCCAACAAAGATCTAAACCCATTAGTGCTCTACCTTACTTGACTATTTGGGGCATTTGGATTACCCAAAACTCCATAATTTTCAAGGACAAATTTGTAGCAACTTTTCAAATTGTTGCTCAGTTTCTAGGCTTGATTTCATTCTATAAGATTAGGGTGGGGCCCAAACCAGGGCCAGAGCTGAGGGAGCACTAAATATGGATAAGTCAAAGCCTTGGATTTTTTTCAATGGGGCCCCCAATAATTCAATATGTGGATGTGGGTGTGCATTATATATGAATGAGTTAAACTATTTTCACCTCAAAGAAAATGTTGGAAAGGGTACTAATAATTATGGCAGCTTTATGGCGGTGTTCCTACTCTTAAAGTTCTCTTTGCTATGGGGGATTGATTCTTTACAGGCGCTTGGTGACTCCAAAATTGTCATCAATGTTCTATATGGCACTATCTAGATTCATAACATCTTTTTAAGTCCACCTGTTGCTCATATTACAAATATCTGGGGCTTATTTTGCATATTTAATTCACCCATGTCTATACGGAATTGGACCAAATCGTCAAGAAACTATCAAAGGATGATACCTTGCCTAAAAATAAGGTCTCCCTTCAAGAATATGTGGGAGGTCATGTTATAGCTTGTCACCAGTTATGATCCAAGACTTTTCAATAAATGGTAATATGTCAGTCTTGAATTGCCATGCAGTCTTAGTTTATAAGCTCCTTGTTTTAACTCTCAATTTGATAAGTAGTGACCTTCAGATGAAGGAGTATAGAATTGTTAAGCGAAAAGGCTTGTTGATCATAAGGCTATGTGATTAATCTTTTGGAGATTGCATGGAAAGTGCAATAGAACCTAAAGATTGTATTTACGTCCATCTTGAATATAAATACGTTTTCTTCTTGGAAAGAAATTATTTGAAATTTATCAATTCATGCAATCATTTAATCAAGTGTGTAAACATATTTAGTCAATATATTGTATCTTCTTGGACAATAAAGAATTCACATTGAAACGAGTTAAAGATTATGTGGCACTAAATGATTATAAGTTTTTACAATCACAATCCAAATAAAATGATTTATATAACTAGAGTTAAACATTATATGACATCTTTAAAAGTGCAATATTGCATTAAATGATTGATATGTTTCAAAATTAATTTTAACATAAAGAAATCATTAACAATGGTCATCATTATAAATAGTATTAATAATTAACATACTCATATAAATCAAACAACATTAGTCAATTGGGTGTGGCCCAAGTGGTTGAGGGAATGAATGTTATCATCCCCACCTAAGATCATTTCCCGCAACTGACATGTTGAGCTCTTAATTTGGATAATATTATATCAACCTTGAGCCACAAAGAATCTAGTTCACCTTGAGTACCATCCATGAAATGAGGGGAAGGGCCCAATGGGTTTTCCCAATATGTGTATTTCATGAATAAAAAAATAAATATGTAGAGTTGATTCAAGTTCAAGTATCTAATAAAATCATATGTGCTCATGAGGGAAGTTGGAAATTGAAAAAGGTTAAGCCACTAAAATTCCTCAGTGAACCTAAAATTGATTAGAGCAAATGACACTTCTTTGATGAGGCATGCCAAGGTTATCCAGGGATATGTGTGTTGGTGCTATACTATTGATTGATTAGACATGTTATTTTCTTTTAAAGTTAGTTGTAGGACAAGGCACTAATAATAGGGTAGAGATAATTGCAACGTGTCTCCTCCTTAAGATGAATGTTGAGAAAGGTGAAGAATCAAGTGTTGGAGTTAAATGGAAGATTTGAGGAACTCTATTTATCACATGCTCATAGAGAGTTTAATAACATTATTGATAGTTTATCCAAATAAGATTTGCTAAAGCAGGAAGGGTTCCTCTCTAAGTGTGAATTCAATGGAGGGGCGAAGTTTTTTATAGTTGAAATATATGTGTTCTATTATTGGTTGTAGTAGATTAATTCTCTTTGGTTTATGTTTTTGGTCTATTTTATTGTTGTTGTTGTTAAAGATGTATAACCTAAAGAAAACATTTTAATATTGTTTATAGTGATGTAAATGTGGTTTTTTCCAATGAAGGATATATATATTTGTGTGTGTGTGTGTGTGTGTGAATTCCTGCTAGCTCACTCGGTTAAGGTGTGGGTCTTGTCTGCAAGGCGACCCGAGTTCAATTCCCCTTAGGGGTGACTTAGTTGGGAGGCGACACTCAAAAATACAACCGAGTTGAGGCTGGTGCAGTCTAGGCTAGGTGCGATCTTTGGGTGATTTTGATGGCTTAAATGCCCCTAGGTCGTGGTTTCTCGGACAACAAGCCACTCCTGCAAGTTAGGGAAAACCCCCGGGTACTTCCTCTCATTTTGAGGATGGTACCCGAGGTAAATCCTATATTCTTCAAGACACAAGGCCAAGTCAACAGCATGGCATAAATCCATTACAACAATATTCTCATTATAAACTCCACCTGTCACTTACGAGAATAGAACATGGGTGGGGATGATAACACTCCATCCCACAACCACTCAAACTACACCAAATTGACACACACACACACACACACACAAACACAAACACCAAAACATCTCCCATTAATTACAAAATTTACAATATAAATACATCAAACATCAACGACCAAATATATGAAGAAAATGCATAATGTAATGAACGCTAACATCAAAACCAATATAATGAACATAGTTCATCTCTTGATACCCGACTGCATGCGATTGATGGCTGTGCCCTAGCTGGCTCGCACAGGCGCCATGCCTGCGATTGAGGGAGGGCTTCCCCCTCCCACCTCTTCATCTGCTTCCGACGCCTTCAACCGGCTCCTTCGCCCCTTTGGATCCAAGCCTAAGGTTCCTGCCGTCCTGAAATTTATCAAAAAACTCGACTCAATCCCTGAAATCGATCTGCCATGTGATATCCCCATCAAAGTTGCTTTGGCTCTAGCTGATAGGGGACTGGTTGGCCAGTTTATGGGGCTTTGGCCATCAACCAAGACCACAGACGACTGGATCCAACGAAACTGGAGACCCCAGATTAAGAATAGTGTCACCTGTTACCCCGTTGGCCGAGGCTTCTTCATCTTTGAGTTTATAGCCCAAGAAGACAGAGATCTGATCTTCAGAAATGGTCCATACTTCATGGGACCTCAAGGATTGTACCTCAACAGATGGACGCCTGATTTCAATGCAGAAACTGATGTGCCGAAAGAAGTCCCCGTATGGGTAAGGCTCCCTAATCTCCCAGTCCACTGCTGGAACACTCCTACCCTGGAAAAAATTGGAAACACCCTAGGAAAATACATTGACAAAGTCGATAACAAGGGCCAATACTCATGTGCCAAAATATGTGTCGAGGTTGACCTTGAAGCAGGCCTTCCTGAAGCTGTTAAACTCAAAGTTGGAGACTGGATATACTACCAAAAGCTTGACTACGAACAGATCCCATTCAAATGTCGCCAATGTCATGAACATGGTCACTTCCAAAGAAACTATCCGAAAAATCAGATCTCGGAAGATGAAGAAGGATGGCAAAAAGTCAAGAAAGGAAAAGCAAATCCAAAGAATCCTGAAAGGACCACAACGGACATGCAAAATCAACCTTCAAGCTCAAATAAGCCCCCCAGCGAAGCCTCAAAAGATGATCCAATCATGGTTTCAAGCCCCAAAGAACTTCAGGAGCCCAATCCAAACGAGAAGAAGCAATCTACAACAAATGATGAGCTCCATCCGACCAAGCAAACCAACAGGAAAGAGACTGGATCCCTGAACACAGATCAACTAGAGCCAGGGGAACTATCCCAACCTCGAGCAGGAGCTGATAATCCAGTATCCCCCAAAGAAGTTAATGAAGAACCTCTGATGCAAGATTCAGATCCAGGTGAAGAAACTGAGGAAGAGACATCCTCAAGTGGTCTCTACTCCATCCCTATCAAAACTCCAAGAGGAAGGAAATCCAAAAAGAAACAAAGAGAAGAAGCTACTTATCTTGAAGTCCTCGAAGGCTCTCAAAAAACTCTAAAAGGCATCATGAATACCCGTTCAAAAAAAGGTACATTCCAGGCCTCTAAAGAGGCCAAACCCTCCCCCCACAACTCTTAATGAAATACATTTCCTGGAACTGCAGAGGACTTGGCTCTACCCTGAAAGAAGCTGCAATGAGAGATCTAATCCGAATACATAGGCCAGAGATTCTGCTTGTCCAGGAAACTAAAATGGAGGAGATTGCTGCCCTCCAAACTGGGAAAAGATTCTGGAAAAAATGCACTGGTATTGGCAACAACTCAAGAGGCACTTCAGGAGGAATAGCCACCTTCTGGGATCCTTTTCTATATGATATTGAAGCTAAAGAACGAACTGTTCACTGGGTCTTCACCAAACTGAACCATAAGCAATCTGGACATAAGGTAAGCCTCTTTAATCTCTATGTTCCTGTTTTGCATGCGGAAAAAAAAGAGTGCTGGAGCACTCTTGAATCCTTTCTTCAACTGCAGAACAGAGATAATATTATTATAGCTGGAGATTTGAATGTTACTCTAGCGGCTAATGAAAAGAAAGGAGGAAATCCGGTTAGAGATCCCTCAAGAGAATGGGTCGAAGACATCATCTTTGGCTGGGATCTGCTTGACATCAAGCCCATCAATGGTAACTTTACTTGGACAAACAAAAGAAATGGGCCAGGCCATGTTGCAGCAAGGCTTGACCGCTTCCTTGTACACTCCTCCTTTCTCGATTTGGGTCTTTTAGCCTCTTCCAAAATCCTCCCTCACTGCACTTCTGACCACAAGCCGATCATGCTTGAGCTTGCTGCTGATCAAAATCTTGGACCAATCCCATTCCGGTTCAGTCCAATTTGGATTCAACAGGATGACTTTCTGCAAACTGTAGCTGATTCTTGGATTGCCCACCTCTCTGGCTCGCCCTCATTTATCTGGGAATCCAAACTTAAAAGACTCAAATCCGCCCTTAAAGCCTGGGCCAAAAATCTTTCCTCTCCGGCTTCCAACAGAGAATTTTGCCCAAGCTGAGCTAGAAACGCATCAATCCATAGTTGATTCCTCCCCTGCGTCTGATCTGCTCTTCATTAAGGAAGAAACCCTGCAAAAAAACTTCTTCTCTGCCTGTAGGATTGAAGAAGAGTTCCACCGTCAAAAATCCCGTAACCTCTGGCTTTTGAGTGGAGACAAAAACACAAAATTCTTTCACAAACAAGCAGAGGCTCGGAAGAATTACAAAGCTGTCTCGGAAATTCAGTTTGAGGGAGAACTGATCCAAGATGCTGAAGGCATCAAGAAAGCAGCGGTGGAAACTTTTTTCGAACTCTTCACAGCCCCTATTGAAGAGCCTCTCGATGTCACTTCCCACCCCTTCGACCTCATCCCTCAGCTCATCAATTCGGAGGATAATAACTTCCTGACCGTGCCTATCACCATGGATGAAGTTAAAAAAGCCCTCTCTATTATGAAACCTGATAGCGCACCGGGCCCGGATGGCTTTACAACTAGATTCCTCATCTGCTGCTGGGCAATTATTAAGTATGATCTCCTCAAAATGGTTCGGCACTCCCAGAAAACCAGCAAGCTGGGAGGCAGCACTAACTCATCTTTCCTAGCCCTGATCCCAAAAGAAAAAGGAGTAAATACCTTCAACCGATTCAGGCCCATCTCTCTCTGCAATACGGGCTACAAACTTATTACAAAGATCATTGCCTCCAGACTGAAAAGAATGCTCCCTCGGATCATCCCGGAGAATCAAGGAGGATTCATCAAAGGTAGGAAAATCCTGGATAACATCATTCTCGTCCAAGAAGCAATTTACTCTAGCAACCAGCGTAAGGAAAAAGGCATGGTCATCAAACTCGACTTAGCCAACGCCTTTGACCGTGTCAGACATGAATTCCTGTTTGCTGTTATGGCTAAATTCGGCTTCTCCATCAATTTCATAAACTAGATCAAAGGATGTGTGGGGGACCCTTGGATCGCCCCTCTAGTAAATGGCAGGCCTACTTGCTTCTTCAAAGCCTCTAGAGGATTAAGGCAGGGCTATCCGCTCTCTCCCCTTCTTTATGCTATCCAGGCTTCTATCCTCAGCTATCAACTTAACCTCAGTCAAGACATCCACATGCTTCCGGGGCTAAGAATAGTGAACAATGTCAGGGACATTAACCATGCCCAATTCGCTGATGACACTCTGCTTCTGGGAGGAGCCTCTGTCCATTCTGCGGAGCAATTCAAAAGAGAACTGGAGTTATACAAAAAAGTCTCAGGAAGCAAAATAAATTTCCAAAAAAGCAAAATCTTTAGCTGGAATTGTGCTGCCAGGGAGCTTAGGAACATCATCAGAACGTTGGGGATGGAAGGTACCAAATATTGGAACAACTTCATTTATCTCGGAATCCCCATCTGTAAAAACAAAATCACTTCAGCAAACTGGGAACCCATTGTTGACAAGCTCAAACGCAAAATCCAAAAATGGGGGGCCAGCTCAATCTTGCAGGTAAAACTACTCTCATCAAATCTATTCTCAATAGCATGCCTATTTACCAGTCCTCTATTCTGCTTGCTCCCTGCTCAGTAGTTAACAAGATTGAAGGGCTGCTCAGAAAATTCATTTGGGAAGGAGGTAAAGGGAATGGGAATAAAATCCATCTAATCAGCTGGGAAAAGATTAAAAATCCCCGGGATGAAGGTGGTCTCCAGGTGAGAAGTTTAACAACCCAAAATATTGCTTTGGGAGCTAAGTTACTCTGGCATTTGATTTCAGGAAAAACTAGCTGGAGCAAAGAAGTTCTCCGCAAAAAACATTTCCCTGGACCGAGGAAAAGATGCATGGACCGGCAACCTCCCCCTGGGAAGGGCTCTCCAATCTACAAATTATGCATAAAATCTCTGGTCCCTTTCCAAAACAAACTTTACTGGATCCCTAGAAATGGGATCTCAATCAACGTCTGGGAAGACTCTATCCTGGGGAACCCCCCCATTGGTTCTAATTCGGATATCAGTAACATCCAAAGCTGGCTTCTTGACAAGGGTTCCACCACACTATGGGACCTTTCTGTCTGGGAGGACGATATATGGAAAGGTTGGGACTTAGGCCACTTTCCTCCTGATCTAAACTCTGAAGCAGAAGCTTTGATTGACCTCCTCCAAGGTAAGTCCCCCTCCAAGATGGACTCCAGAGATAGAAAGGGTTGGGGAACTTTTGGAGTTTATACTACTGCTGAAGGCTACAAAGATATACAGGCCATCCCCTATGCTGCCCCAAACCCAACTATCTGGAAGTTTATTTGGTCCAAACCTTTCATCCAGAAAATTGATATCTTCTGTTGGTCTTTAGCCCACAAGAGTATCCTCACCGGTGACAACCTCAAGAGAAGAGGAATGGAAGGACCCTCCCGATGTCCCCTCTGTAAATGCCATGAAGAAACTATGGATCACATCATGCTGGAGTGTCCCTATGCTAATGAAGTCTGGCTCCATGCTATGAGCCTTAACTACGCCACTATCCTGCCCCAAACTGTTCAAAACCTTTTCTCCAATTGGAAGTCCCTGTCTCCCTTCAAGCTAAACAACAAGAATCTGCTTCAAACTGCTTGGGAATGGCTCCCAAAAGCCATCTGCTGGAAACTATGGCTTGAGAGAAACAACAGAATTTTTCGGAGCCATGAATCCCCTCCCTGGAAAACTGCAGTGAAGGCTAGAGCCATTCTTGGAGAAGCCCTGGATTGCAATAGTTCATTAAAAAACTCCGCCCAGCTTTTGCAAGAGGAGATAAGTTGGTTAAGTCTGCTAATGGCCAACCTTCCACTTCATGCCACTTGCCGTGTTCCACAGTCAGAGAACTGGGAAATTAGACTTGAGGAAGCCGAATTCAGACGTTGGGAAACCTCCTTGAATGAGCCTTGCCTTTTCTTTGATGGGGCATCGAAAGGAAACCCAGGCCCTGCAGGTGCCGGAGGAGTAATCAGATCAGCTAGCGGGATCACTATCATCAATTATGCCTGGGGCCTTGGAATTGAGTCTAACAACACAGCTGAATTCTGCAATCTATGGCAAGGTTTAAATCTTGCGCGTGCTAAAGGAATTAGCAATTTAACAGTCTTTGGGGATTCCAGGATTCTTATCAGTGCCCTCATAACAAAGAAGATCCCTCCGAATAATAAACTACGCCATATCTATCAAAGAATCCTTCAGGTGAGCAAACAATTCCATAAGATCAGATTTTACCATGTGCTTCGTGTGCTGAATAAGCAAGCAGACATTGAAGCAAATAAAGGTGTCGAGCTGGCTCAAAGCATTTTAAGCATAGATGGCGCTCTTCAGATATGTGACATCCCATAGCTGCAGGGGATCATGTATCTTCTCACAGCGAGCTCATTGGATTTCCCCAAACCACGTTTCCCTTGCGTGTGGCAAAGATTCCCTGCATACTTGCACAGCGTCAGGTCCTTTGGCCCCTCGGGAGTCTCCCTGTATGCTCTTAAAGATGCTCCTCCCCTGTCTCGAAACCATTCTCCATCGTTTGGCGAGCTCAGTCACTGGACTTAAGGTTTTCAAGCAGTCCGAGTTTCCCCTTGTCAAGATCGGGCACAGCTCGACTTTCACACTGTGCTCCTGGCCAAGATGGCGTCTGATAGCTCATCAAGCTCCGAAATCACGGCTGAAGAAAGGATAGGAGCCCTGGAAGCTGCCCTGGGCCGACTAAGGACCAAGCACGATGATCAGAATGCAAAGCTGGAAGTGCTCTCAAAGGCAGGAGAGCAGTCATGGGACCTGTTGAACAAGTAACTTATGCAACTCCGAGCTGACTTCTCAGACCACATGGAAGACCTGAAAGATGAAACTCGCACCGGATTCAAGGATACAGCTAATGTCCATGGAAACTTCGGGCACAGGATTGCAGTCCTGGAAGCTGAAGTCACAAAGCTGAAAGCTAAATTGGAAAAATGAACTATGATTCTAGCAGCGCAATACGCCAATCTCCACTGTAATAGTTAAATAATTTCAGGCAAATGGGAGGAGTGGAGCCCTGCCTAGTTTTGGGTGATCTCTGAAACGTCACTGTACATCTTTGATGCGTATTGTAACTGTGAATTCTATGTACTAAGCATTCGGTAGCTATATACCGGCCTTTAATATAATCTTTCCCCATGTTACTGTCAAAAAAAAAACATCAAAACCAATATATATTTGAAATATACATCTCAAGTATACATGTCAACAACCAATATACATCTCCCATATATGTTGTTGTTGATAGGTCAGATGTTGGTGCATCAGGATTAGTAGGTGATTTAATAGTTGGATCAATGGGTAGAGCATAGGAGCAATTAGTGGCGTGAATAGAGTAAAAGGACGTGATGGAGGAGTAATGTCCTTAAACACCTCATCTTATGAAGATGTAGAAGATGAAGAATATGGACTAGCACATCTTGCAACATGTTGATCCCCATTCCTTTCCCTCTAGAATGCCATTGAGATGTAAACAATATGATGAAACAACAATGTCAAGTCTCGGGGAAGGATCAAAAGGATCTTCTCAAGCTCAGGATCCTACAAGATCACTCTAGGTCGAACTAGTTGGTCTCCATATCTACTCATCAAAGTACATAATCGATCAGTTACTTGTGGATGAAATTAGAGATTTGATCGAATTTGAGGCATGTCAGCTTTTCACTCTCGAGTTAGCTCATTGGGCTCAACCATCTTCACATAATTCCAATAAGGAGTCCCTTCACCACCATATGAGCAAATATTTGTAAAATAGTAGACAATAATTAGACAATTAAAGGAAATGTTGTTATCAATAACATTTACATGAAATAAGACAAAAAATTACACATCTAAACTGATCAATACATCATGATAATAATACTTGCCTCGACTATTGGACAACCATAATAAATAGGAATTGTTGGCTTACGTAATTGTCTTGAGGTTTTCTATAAAGACCCAGGTTCTTCGCAGTTCAAGGAACCAACAAAACCCCTTTTCACCGACCCTTTCAGCAACAATCTGTGAACAGATTGAGGTCTCACCCAAGGCGAAGTAATGGGGGAGTTGCGGAATCACGTTTCCACAACCAGGTGATAAGTGCGTAAGCGGATCTGATGAACAATGCGCTGCGGAGGTCATGCTGCGAACTGAGGACTGGGCGGTTCGACAGATGTTTGATAACAAGACAGCGCAATTGACAACTGCGCTTCCTCTCTAGACTTAACCAGCTTCAACAAGAAACACTTAGAGTTTTACCCATCCATCAGTTGTCTTCGGTTATTTATCTTATGGCTTATGCTATATGACAGAACACAAAATACTGCGCACTTCCGGTGCTACGCTGCAAGTGAATTGCTCACCACGGACTCTACTCGCTTAAGTGTTTATCCGACTGACTTATGCATTCACAGACTTAGAATTACTTGTGCATCTAACATTCATCTCCATATGCATTACTTCATATATTATTCCCATCTCATTCTTTATGGCGAATACATATAAAAGTAAAACACATCAACTGATAAGCAAGATCTTAAGCATTCATTGTAAGCAAATAAACAAGTGCAAACACATAAACAATCACACAACACAGAATTTAACGTGGTTCACCCCCATGATGGGAGATACGTCCACATGAATTGTTGTTATATTATCTTGGGAAGGGTACAACAGTTCTAGTCTGTGCACTCAGCTACAAACCCTCTTCTATCTCAATAGGCCTCTGCGCATGCAGCTTGCAGAGCCTTTACAATAGCATTCAGCAAAACAACACGTATTGCTCAGATTCAGCAATTACATTTCAACATTAACCCTTTCCCTTACAAAATGTGCCTTTTTATAGATCATGCCCGTAGGTCATGTCTTTACAATGCATAGGCCCCAAAAAATCCTAAGGTTCCCAAAAATTGGTGTGGATACCCGCCACCTTGCCTGTTGTCGTCGACAGCTTGCTCCACTCACTTGGCCGCCTTACGAGACCACTCATGGCTCTCACTCCCTTCTGACAGTCGTAGTCATCAACAAAATGGTTACAACTGCATTGTGGCCTATCACTTTCCACCCCTTTAGCCTACCTATCACCGTCACTTAGTGGCCTATCTCCTTAATTGTTTGCCGCCACTCTCTTGACAGGTCACTTTCCTCTTTCTCCACCCTACTCCTTACCCAAAATAGGTCGCTTCCTCGGCTCGACCTTCCCTTATACTTTTTACCCAAAATGGTTGTTACATTGGCACTACGCACCAACATAGCTACACAAAAACTGACTCCGCGGTCTAAACTACGCACTCTGCAAAATTGTGCCATCTGACCCTGCAGCCCGAGCTGTGCAGTTCCCAAAACTGCACTTCAACAAACTCATGCCCACTTGGGCCAGGACCAACAGGCCCCTAACACTTACTTGTGGATCGTCCCCAATCCACTCCCGCTAGCCGGCTTCTCCTGCGTATCTTCAGCGGTGCTTAGCTTTGTAGTGAAGTTGCTCAAAGTAACGGCAAGCTCCTCAATCGTTTCCTTTGCCTTTTTCTCAAAATCTCTAATGGTTTCCACCTGTGCCTGTGAGACCTTCTCCTGGGATTGTTCTTTAACTGTGCCCTCTGATGTTTGAAGTTCCACGAACTTCTCATCAAACTGTTGTATGAGCTGTAGTCCTTCTTCTTCGATGTCCTGGAGCTGCCAAGAAGTGACAGCTTCCTTTTCCCTTAGTGTCGTCAACTTCTTCTGGAGCGCCTTTACTTCATTAAATTTTGGGAGCTTCTGCTGTGCGGGCAAGGTCTTTAACTCTGCGTTTGCAACATCGATCTCTTGTTGTGTCTGCTGCAGATCAACTTTGATCTTATGGATCCCTACGTCTTCGTTTAACCTTGTCAAAACTATGTTTACTTTTTCAAGTAAATATTGACACCTCATCACTTCGGACAAGATGTTGTCTATCATTTCTTTCACTTCATCACTTGGGGATGCGCGTTGATCTGGTGGTGTAGTGGGTTGCCTAGCCTCCAAGTCCGCAATCTTCCCTTTATAAGATATCTCCATCTCCATCATTTGGGTCGTAAGGGACTCCACTTTGGCCCCAATCTTAATTATTGTGTCTTCCATATCTACTTCTTCCTCACACTTGTCAATCTTTGCGCATACCGCTAATACTATTTCCTTGAGTTTGCGGTTTATCTCTTGAGACTCAGATAGCTCCCTGGTGTTCTGCGCTGACTCATTTTTTAGCTCATAGAGGCTCTGTTGGAGCTGGATACCCTTTTCATATGAGGCTATGCCTCTTTCATGGATCTCTTCAAAAATATGCATATGTAGATCATTCAAATCTTCGATTGCCAATGACCCAATGTTGAGGTCAAAATGCGTCGAGCCCTTTGCTCCAATCCTGCGTCTACAAGGTCTCAGCGTTGGATTGTTCGTCAACCTACCGACGCATGTATTGGTCCAGTTGGAATTGTGGGAACTTATTCGGCTTCAACTATGTTCCTTCTAGCAAGTCGTGGTCCTCGAACTTGCAGTCTCGTACTTTCCCCAGAAGGTTTTCTACAACCCTCACCTTACTAGAAATGGGCGGGATTGGAATCTCATAAACCGCATTTTTCTTCAGTTGGACCGGTGGTGCATCATCTTTCCGAGGTGGGCTATACTCGTGGACGAGATGGATGGGCTTCTCGTGGAACAAGACTGGTTTCTGCAGCTTTATTGTCTTCGGCTCTCCCTGGTCTTTAGCTGGATGTTTATCCTTCTTCGTCTCAGCCTGTCTTGCACAGCTTCAAGATGAAGCACCTTTCTCCCTTGCAGGCTTTGTAGCTAGAGCCAACATGACTCCCTGAAAGCCTAACTAGATGAATATTTTAGGATTTTGGCACTGGTAAGTGGCTCAGACATGCACTTACAAATTGCTCGACTCTCTAGTTATGGAAGCTCTGAAATTGCACGCAGACGAAATAGAGTTCTCGGTAAACGTATAAGTGTTTGGGCCAGGGTTATTTATAGACCCTGCTAGTATGGGACGTGGCGATCGACCGTTAATGGAGTAGTTAATGGTTCGTCCTTCTGCTAGATCTCATCAAGGATCTTCGTCTTGTCGACCAATCATCATGCATGAACCAATGATGTTTCCTTAATTTCCAAAATGTGCCGGTACTGTTGAACTATTAAATCAGTTAAGTCAGCGTTTAATTGCCAGCCTATCCGCCGGATCTTGGCGAGATTTCAGTCACTTCGCCCTTTATTATGCCTGAATGGTCATATCCACCATTAATGCTTGATCTTCACTGGTGCCGCCATTTCGGATAACAGCCCACTAACAGGCCGACAATTTCCATGGCTAACATTTTTTGTCGTGACGCGTTGGCGGTTCTGACAAGTGGTCCTGATCTACACATGTGCTTTTTGGTCTTTAGTTGTGCAGCTACGGTCCCATCAGATGCCTCGCGCCGCAACTTCTCATTCTTTGCAGTTGGTCTGTTCAACTTGATCTACGTAGCTACCTTTTCAGCTTCGTACTGTGCAGTTCTCGGTTCTAAGCTTTTCACTCTCTGCTTCATTAGATCTGCGTAGCTACCTTTGAACTTCGTGTTGCGCAGTTTTTCTTTTTCTCTTTCTTTCTTTCTTTCTTTCTTTTTTTTAAAAACTTCCCGGCTCATTCTACAGAGGGTTTTGCGAAGTAGGGCTATCCTGATAGGGTTTTAGCCTACTTCCATTGACTAATCCAAGTAATGTATCTTCTACTAATGTGGCTAACTAAACTGCACCACCATTAGTAACATGCAAAATAGTATATGGGCCAAGCCAATGCATTTTAAACTTTCCAGGAAACTTCATAAATTTGCTATTGTACAGGAGGACTAGATCACCTACCTGAAAGCACTTGTTCTTGATATGGCGATCATGCCATGCTTTTTCTCTATCTTTCTGCACTTGCTGGTGAAAGCCTGCGATGAAGTGATCTTCCTCCAACCCAACCAAGTGTAGAATCCTTTCTTCGAGTGCCTCCTGATCTTCCATGCCTGCAAATGTAGCTATTCTCAAGCTGGGTACAATATACTCCATAGGCATTACTGCTTCCTGTCCATAGGCCAACCTAAAAGGTGTATGGCTAGTCACTTTCTTACAAGTGGCTCAGTACGCCCATAGCACAACTGGAATGCGTAGATCCCAATCATCCCTATTGACATTGCATACCTTAGTCAGCGCATTCTCTAGTACCTTATTGAAAGCTTCCATAGTTCCATTTGCTTGCGGATGATATGGCATACTTCGCTGGTGGTAAATGTGGAACTCTTCCGTCAGTGCCTCAATAGTCATGTTCAAAAAATGATTGCCTTGATCACTCATCAAGATCTTCGGACATCCAAACCTGGTAAGGATGTTCTCAAAAATGAACTGCACGGCAGTAACTGCGCTACAGTCCTTCACTGACTTTGCTTCTGCCCATCGGGTGAGATAATCAGTAGCAGTAATGATATATCTCGTACCAGTCCTTTTTCCTGGTGGGTTAATAGGTCCCATGAAATCAATGGCCCACTTCTCAAATGCCTGAAGGGTCAACTGCGGATTTAATGGCATTTCATCTCTTTGTGACGGCTATCCTATCCTTTGACAAACATCACAGCTCTGGCAATGTTCTTTCGAATCTTTGTGAATAGTAGGCCACCACAACCCTGCTCGCAGTATCTTCTGCATAGTGGCTCTTCCTACATAGTGACCTCCCGATACACCTGAATGTGCATCGTCCAATATGAATAGCTTCTCGTTTTCTAATACACATCTACACAGCACTTCATCCGGTCCCAATTTGTATAGTTGTCCCGCGATTATGGTGAAGTCTGCTGCTCGTACTACCAACTGCTTCTTCTGCTGCGTAGTAAACTCCGTCGGTGCTAACCCAGTAGTCAAGAAATCAACAATGTCTTTGTAGTAGCAATATGTGATCTGTATAGAAAATAACTACGCGTTAGGCAGACTATCTTTAAGATTGGTGGGTTCCTCACCTGACTCAATCCTTGAGAGATGGTCAGGTCCTAAGTTCAATCTGCCTGGTTTGACTACGATTTCAAAGTCATACTCCTGAAAGAGTAACAACCATCTACAAATTCTTCCCCCTAACACTGGCTTATTGACCAGGTACTTCAAACCTGAATGGTCATTGTACATAGAGAAGTGCGCACCGAGCAAATAGTGCCTGAATTTCTGCAGTGCGTAGACCATAGCTAGACCCTCTCTCTCAGTGGTGGTATAATTCTTTTCAGCAGATGAAAGCTTCCTGCTCGAAAATGCAATGGGATGGTCAATACCTCCCTCTCCTGGTTGTGCTAGTACAACACCCAATGCTATACATGAATCATCAACATGTGCATGAAATGGCTTCTCCCAGTCTGGAAAAAATAGGATCGACGCAGTTACCATTTTCTCTTTTAATGTGTCTAAGCCTTGCTCACATCCCGCGTTCCAGATGAACTGCGCATCTTTCTTCAACAGCTTCTCCATTGGTGTGGTTATCTGCGCATAACCTTTGATGAATTTCCTGTAGTAACCCGTATGTCCCCACGTGGTGCGAAGTTGCTTAACTGATGTTGGTGTAGGTAAATTCACAATTACTGCGATCTTCGCAGGATCTACCATCAGGACCTGTTTACAAACAATGTGTCCCAACATAATGCCATAGGGTACAAAAAAAACACACTTCTTTAAATTCAAGTAAATTTGATGTTGCATGCACTTAGATAACATCATTATGAGGTTCTCACAGTGGTTTTTTAGCAAACCAAAGACAGTCCAATCATCAAAATATGCTTCTAAAAATTTATGCATGAAATCTTTAAATGTTGCAACAACAACTCTGGAAAAGATGGCAAGTGCGTTCTTCAGACCAAAGGGCATTACTATATAATGGAACGAGCCCCATTTAGTAGCAAAAGTGGTCTTGTGTCTATCTATTGGATCGATCATGATCTGATGATATCCATAGAATCCATCAGTAAATGAATAGGCCTCATTTCCTCCAACATTATCTAGCACTTCATCTGTAAAAGGAGTAGGAAATGGTTCATGCAGCGAAGCATCATTCAGCTTCCTGAGATCCACGCAAATCCTGATCTCGCCCTTATTTTTCTTGTCCTGGATAACCATCGGGATTATCCACTCTGATTATTCAACCGGCTCAATGATCCCCGCATCGAGCATCTTATCAAGTTTTGCCTTGATTCTTTCTTTATATCAAGGATGCAGTCTATAGGGACTTTGCTTAACAGGTTTCACGCCTGGCTTAAGAGGTATCTTCATAACCCCTAAGTGCCCAGAATACCTTTCATTTCTGTAAACTTTGTCGGAAATAAATCCCTATATTCATGTAGTAGGTCTGCGATCTCCGTGACTGTCTGATCATCCTAGTAGTCTCCAATAGATGCGAACTTTGACTCTTCACTTGTGCCAATGTTCACTTTTCTTGTCTTCACAGGGCCGCTCATGTCTGGAATTTCCAGTGGAGGTCCCTCTACATCGCGCGCACCCTCTGACTCAGGTATATTGACATTGCGTGGACCCTCCTCATCGCTTTCTTCTTGTTCTTCTTCATTTTCAGCAAGGTTGTAGCATTCAAGGGCATGTTCTATTGTTCTTTCCCATTCTAGCTGTAGGTTCACAGGTACTTTTATATCTTCAAACACTCTCTCTTTGAGTTCATCCAATGCCTCATTTATACTTGGGCATTCTGCTCTGAATATTCTTTCCTTGATGACCTGCAACGCTTCATTTATACTTGGACTTTCATCTTCAAATCTGAAAGTTCTCTAGAAGTTCGCAGTCAGGGTAGGCCAATCTGTAGATCCTCTGCACAAATCCATGTCTAGATATCAGTTCTTTGGAGTGTGATCCTCCAATGTATGCACAAACAGATGCACCCATTATGTCTTTGGTCTCTCCTCCCATGCATGTGAACGGATTTCAGTATGATCCCTTGGATCCGTCTGTCCATTATATTTTTCAAAGGGTAGTATAACCTTCTCAGTGAACCTGATCTGCATCATGTGCTTGCACTGATCCCATGTGGTCAATGTCTACTTATGCGCAGCCCACCATCTGGTTGGTGTCTCGCGCAGTGCCATGTCTAATGCTGGTATGCGATGTCCATCTGCAACTGATACGGTATATTCTTGGATAAATGAATAAACATTAGATGAACCATCATAGGTGGCGATTGGACTTACCTCTTTTCCAATCCAGCATAGTAAATTTGTAATCTGCGCGCATCTTCTTACAGATACTTCATGCATGCGGCCTTGCCAGTTCTCCAGTCCTGCGTTAGAGTCTGAGATGCAAGAACTGTCACATCACCAACTGAGTGTTCCATCTATCGTAGGATTAACATAGTCATCTCGATTCGCAGTCATCTTGTAAAGGAGGTCAAGATCCTATGCTCTGGATTCTTCCTGAATCGGCTCACTCTATCTTTCTCTGTCTGAAGGGTCCAATGGTGCGATGACCCTAAGATGTTGTCCTTCAAAGATCATCTTCTTTGTCTTCAATTTTATGATGGCGAGGTTATCCATTGCCTAGTCTATACCCAATAGTGTTGGATAAGGCTGACTATCATCCACAATCTCGATAACCTCGAAGTATGCATGACTTCGCACTCCATCAATGTCAACAATAACATTGGCTAACCTTCCAAAAGGTATGACTTTCTCCTGGTTGGCCATTCTCAACTATATGGGTGACCATAACAACTTTGGTCTCCCCATCTGCTGCCATGTCTATTTAGTCAAGACATTTACTTCAGATCCCAGATCAAGGATGATCTCATCCATCTCATAGTCTCCTATCTGCGCATTGAGCCTCATTTATCTTCCTATTCTTATCCATATCGTTTCGACAGGATTCTGCCTAGTTTCAAAGTTTGTTGAAGTCGAAGCTTCTGCTTGCCTATCCCTCCCTGTGGAAGCGCCACTTCACGTCATTGCATTGATACTTGGATCCGCAACCCTTCTCTTTGTTGTGATCAACTGAATGTTTAGGTTAGGTGCATCTTGCTTTCTTTTCTACATTTCTGCCGCTACACTGGGCAGTCCTCAATAATATGGTCGAAAGATTTACAATAATTACAAGTAGTACATTCATTGGTACAATCTCTACATAAGTGACCTGCCTGGCCACAGTTGTAACATATCATCTGGCCTCTTCCCCTTCCTTGTCCTGGGCCAGTATTTCATCCTCTTCCACGGAATCCTCCACGGCCTCTGTATCTACCTTGGTCATACTGCGCATTATCTTGCTTCTGCGGAGTTGCTTCTTGGACTCTGTATACTCTACTATCACGCATATGCTCCATGTATCGCTTCCTTTCCTGCATGAGCTCATATGCTCTACAATTGGATTCATCATGTCCAACTAACTTACAGAAGTTTCAATATAGGTTCTTAGGAGTGTGCACATACTTCTGTATCAGATAACAGTCTTCAGGCCGGTGTCCTCGCGTTTTACAGATTTCACACCACGGTGCTTGATTCTAATTCAGGGGATTTGGTGCTCCACTGTTAAGGTACTCCTTAAATAAAGGGCAATGCTCTCTGGTGTGTCCTTCTCCCTTACATCCTGTACACCAGACTTCTTGTCTCTGCTCTTTTCCCTTCTTCATATCTTGCAACTGTAGTGTCAGGGTAGCTAGCTGTGTCTGGATCTGAGACATGCCAGTGCTAGTCTCACCAATGGGTGAAGCTTCTAACTTCATCGCAATCTCCAAGGCTTCTGCCTGCGAAGCTACTTTCTGCTGCATCAACGACAGTCTGATATGGGGCAACAGTGCGGCTATAAACCATTCTTGGTGTTGTTGCGGTGCTATGATGAAACTTACTTGGTCCAACAGTGCCTTAAACTTCTGGTCTAATTCCCAGACTGTCTCATTAGATTTTTTCTTAATTTCCTTTAATTTTGTTATACATTGGGATTCTGACTTTGGTTTCTTGAACTCACTCAACAATGAAACCTTAATCTCCACTAAGTTTCTATTATGTCCCTGAGAATATTTCATGAACCAATTCAGGCTCGATCTCTGAACGTGGTGACGAGTTGCGCTCTCTTCACAGCATCATCCTGAACCTGCTTAACACTCCACATGGCTTCACATAGAAACCAATGTTGCTGAGGATCTTCTAGGCCCGTTCCCTTAAATATCGGCAGCTTAATATCATCATTCATCCTTCTCCTAGGTGGTCCAGGGTTCTGCGCAGTGTTTTGAGTGGTGTTAGGGATATTCTGCGCAGTGTTCTGAATCAGAATGTTCTGATTTGGGATAGTCGGATTCGGAATGGTCTGAGTACTCACTCCCGCGGTGATACTGGTATTGACGCTCTGAGGATTAGGAATATTAACAACTTGAGGGTTATGAACTAATGGAATCTGAAAATAGGAGGCGTGGTACTTGCAACCGACGAATTCTGCAGAGTAATAGGCTGATAAGTGGCTGATAGAGGTGCGGTTTGGCTATCAGGCGCGGTTTGTAAATCAATGTCGACGTGGAGTCCATGTTCACTGGAAGTCTTCTTAGTGGTATACTTATATCTTTTTCCACTTCTCAAATTATGTGTTTCTTCATCAGAATCACTATAGATGCCATTGACCATTACAGACTCAAAAAATTTCACTGCATTTTTAAAACGCCTTTCTCAGCTAAAATCATTTTAATGTATAAACTCAAATTGTTCAGGTACTTACCTCTGAAAACTTTGAAAACCTTTGCTTCAACTGCATTGTAGGACTTCAGCATGTCCACAGCGAACTCTGTCATGAATCCTTCTAGTATACTATCAACCCAAAAGTCGATTGCTCACGAAAATGGATTATCTATTGCTTTGAGTCTCGCAATGAGCTCCAAGGTCCACTCGGTCGGTACTTCTGGTAGGAAACAGTTCTTGCGCTTTGCAAGCCTCGATAACCACTCGTGTAACTCATTTCCAAAAGATGCCCAGAAAATCTCGTGAATATCTTTCCACAGGTATTTGTTCAACCAATCTATGTCAGACAGATGCAGGTATCTATTTTCTTTCCTTGCGAAGTCTCTTTCTGTCTTGTCACACCAAGCCAAGATTTCTTTCTTGTCTGGATGCCAAATTTTTGCAATCAACGGAACCTTTTCTCCCAAGCACATCACTTATTTCAAGCGCAACAACTCATCATGGATTCTTAGCGCGGCAACGGAACCATTTGTTGGCTTACGTAACTGTCTTGAGGTTTTCTATAAAGACCCAGGTTCTCGCGGTTCAAGGAACCAACAAAACCCCTTTTCACCGGCCCTTTCGGCAACAATCTGCAAACATACTGAGGTCTCACCCGAGGTGAAGTAATGGGGGAGTTGCGGAATCACGTTTCCACAACAAGGTGATGAGTGCATAAGCGGATCTGATGAATAGCACGCTACAGAGGTCGCGCTGTGGACTGAGGACTGCACAGTTCGACGGATGTTTGATAACATGACAGCGCAAATGACAACTGCGCTTCCTCTCTAGACTTAACCAGCTTCAACAAGCGACACTTAGAGTTTTACCCATCCATCAGTTGTCTTAGGTTATTTATCTTATGGCTTATGCTATATGGCAGAACACAAAATACTGCGCACTTTCGGTGCTGCGCTGTGAGTGAATTGCTCACCACGGACTCTACTCGCTTAAGTGTTTATCCGACTGACTTATGCATTCACAGACTTAGAACTACTTGTGCATCTAACATTCATATCCATATGTGTTACTTAACATATTATTCCCATCTCATTCTTTATGGCAAATACATATAAAAGTAAAACACATCAACTGATAAACAAGATCTTAAGCATTCATTGTAAGCAAATAAACAGGTGCAAACACATAAACAATCACACAACACAGAATTTAACGTGGTTCACCCCTAGGATGGGAGCTACGTCCACAGGAACTGTTGTTATATTATCTTGGGAAGGGTACAATAGTTCCAGACTGCGCACTCAGCTGCAGACCCTCTTCTATCTCAATAGGCCTCTGCGCACGCAGCTTGCAAAGCCTTTACAATAACATTCAGCAAAACAACACGTATTGCTCAGATTCAACAGTTACATTTCAACATTAACCCTTTCCCTTACAAAATGTGCCTTTTTATAGATCATTCCCATAGGTCATGTCTTGACAATGCATAAGCCCCAAAAACCCCTAAGGTTCCCAAAAACTGGTGCAGATACCCGCCACCCTGCCTGTCGCCATCGACAGCTTTCTCCACTCGCTTCGGCCACCTTACTGGACCGCTCGTGGCTCTAACGCCCTTCTGACAGCCACAGTCATCAACAAAACGGTTACAACTGCATTGTGGCCTGTCACTTTCTGCCCCTTTAGCCTGCCTGTCGCCGTCACTTAGTGGCCTAGCTCCTTAACTGCTTGCTGCCACTCTCTTGACAAGTCACTTTCCTCTTTCTCCACTCTGCTCCTTACCCAAAATAGGTCGCTTCCTCGGCTCGACCTTCGCTTATACTTTTTACCCAAAATGGTTGTTACGCTGGCACTGCGCACCAGATAGCTGCACAAAAACTGACTCTGCAGTCTGAACTGCGCACTACGCAAAACTGTCCCATCTGACTCTGTAGCTCGAGCTACGAAGTTCCCAAAACTGCATTTCAACAAAATCATGCCCACTTGGGCCAGGCCCAACAGGAATCTCATATGACCTTTCCACTCCATCCTTGCATAAGGATATTGTACAAGGTCGTGGATGTGATCATACTCACTGCCTAACATATCAATAACAACCTGACCCACAACCATGCACCAAAAATATGATTGGCCCCTCTTAGGAAACATATAGCCCCACATGTGCATATGCATATCATTAATCTATCTTATAGGGTGGTGGTCAAATGAAAACGAGGTAACCAAGAACCTCTTGAAAAAAACTTTGAAACAAATAAAAAGAAATTTTCCCATCCAACACCATATGACATCTATCCAAAGCAATCAAAGACTATCATTCTTGACCCCTTATCAATATGTTGTTGTTGTAATCACACACACAGAATTATGTCAATTGATTTGTTGATGTTGTGGCTATCCCTTATTCACATTCAAAGATCATTAGGAAAATAAAAATATAAAACATATCATCTATATTAAATCGCCATTTTTAATATTCATTCAATATTGAATTTTAAATCCAGTGTATAAAAAATGAGTAAAACACTCCAGTGTGTTTGTTTAAATTCAACACACTATCTCTAGTGTGCCTATATCTTTGGAGTGCATCACCCACAGTGCTATAAACTATTGCACTTTCCATCAGTACACTTGTATGAATCAACACATTGTAAATACATGCTTTTTATACCACGTTAGTGCGCCATGAGAGCTAAGCATGTTTGGTAGCACCATAGATAGCACATTGAGTCATCCCTAAATACAACAAGGGCTGTGAGCAATAAAGTTCCTGCCTTGAAATGAAAATTTTGCATAAGATTGGAAGCTCTTGTAAGAACATATGTTGTATTTTATGGATCATTTTAGATTAGTGTATTTTTTGAATCATTCTGAGTTTGTTTAGGTAAGTTGAGAGGTCTGAAAGTGACATTAACTACTATGAGAAATGCATGGAGGAGATTTGAAAATGGCACAACTAACTAAACTAACTCATTGTTTGTAATCATGGAAAGAATAAAGGAAAAAGCGATAAGTGCTATTGACAAGCAATAAGCCAAAAAAAACATAATGAAATCAGGAAAAGCATGAAAGATTTTCTTTACTTTCCTCCTCACGTCAACAGAATGAAATCGGGAAAAGCAAGAAAGCTTTCCTAATCTTTCCTCCTCACATCCAAGGAAGTTTCCTAACATTAATAATTAATAATAGGAAACTTTTTTATTTTTTGTTGAATCTTTTTATTCTTAATTTTTATGGTATAGCACCAATCATAGTTGAAAGAAATTATTATGGAAATTAAAATAAATAAATAAAATGAACCAAAAATTTAGCTACACTTTAGAAATGTTGAAATATTAAATGTACTTTTATAAAATTAATAGAAAAAATAGAATAGCATTATTTAGTTTTCGTGTAAATATTGACATTATAATAACACAATATTGTAATGCATTTATATTATTATTTTTGCAACAGCAATATAAATGCATTACAATATTTCAGAATCACGTCATATTTCAGAATCTTCCTCCAAATATTAATGAAGTGGTTAATAGGATTTTATCGGCCTTAAACACCCAATGTTATGAAGAAGCACCTATTAAAAACATACTGTTAGCTAAACATGTTTTCATGGGTGGTATTCCATCAGGTTTCTTTGATGGTGCTATGCGAAATGGCAGGTGCGGTGCTGGATTGACCATACAGAAAAGTGCATCATAATGGTATAATTTTTGTTTGGGGGTTGGTCTTGGCACAAATTCAAAATCATAATTAATTGTGTTGTGGGGACTATTATGGTGTGCCAAATTCCTCGACATCCATGATTTTCAAATTGCAAGCGACTCAAAATGCATTATTGACTGGGCAAATGGATAGGCTTCGCTTTGTTCAATTTCTCTTTATCATTGGAAGATGCAAACTAGAAAGCTAATCTCCTCATTTTCTAGTATCTCATTCCAACATATCTACTATGAATTCAATGGAAAGGTTGATCATCTTTCAATGCTGGGAATAGGCGAGTTCGACGGTATTATTTTTTTTTGACAAGTTCAGCAATGGCCACCTCACAGATTCTAGAAGGCTCACCTGTTTTTAGATATGTTCATCCTTATCTTATGTAGTCATGGTTATTCCTTAAAGTCTATTGCTGCCATGTTGAGTGTTGTAAGTCCTTAGTTTTGTCCGCTTGATTAGTTTTTTAGTGTCAATTATCATTACAGTCTAGCAGTCTTGAAGACTCAGTATGAATTTTTTTTATCTTGGATTCACATTAGAGTGGATATGCTATCTGGTCATAATGTAACAACTTTGATTCCCGTGAATAACAAGTTGTTATTTTTTCCGGTGTGTAAAAAAAAATCTCCACAATATTAATTTTTTAAGTAAATATCATTAATGAACGTGGAATCTATTTCTTTATTTAATATTTATTTAAAAGTATTTTTTCTCCCAGATGGAAGTCAACCAATAGAAATTCAAGATTCAAGGAGGAGAAATCTACCACTTGTATACACAAAATTCTAATATTGGTGACAAATGACCTAACGGTTGAGAGATGCAGAGGTCGCGGCTAAGGTTTGCAAGCAGCCGACTAGCCGACGGCTATCTGCCAGTCGGTTGATAATGATAGTTTTCAAGCTCTGACGTTGACAGAGTGACGTTGGTACCATCTGTTGGTCTCGAGAATAATGTTTTTCCCCTTTTTACCTAGTTTTGTCAGGACCACTTGATCAGTTCTACCTTTTACCTTGTTTCCGGTGGTTTTTTACTTCTACTATTACTATGGAGTTTGAGGAGGGTGTGGATTATAACAGTGACCACCTGGATTCTGGAGATATCTGGGTTTCGCCAGCTGGTGGACCTCATGTTGAGGTGGGATCTTGATCACTGACAGTGTCTGGTGGTGTTCCGTCCAAGGCGCCTCGAGTACACCCTTCAGATGTGGGTTTTCCTTCTGTTGAGTTTTTTAACCTTCCTTCCTCTCCGGAGCTAGATTTGGGGTTACCCTTCTCGACTGGTTCTGGTGCGGACTTAAATGTTGATGTGCTGGGTGGACCTTCATGGGGTTTTTCGGGTCATCATCATCCATTGTTCACAGCTCTGGTCGTTCATTCGGGACTGGGTTGGTCTTTCGATCTTTTGGATGATTATGGTTTGGGTCTTCTGCCCAGTTTTGGTAAGAATGGGGGAGGTTTATAGGTTTCCCACAAAATTTCAATGTTAGGGTCGGCTCAACTGAGCGAGTTAGGTTTTCTTGCAGACTTCTTGGGAACCCTTGAACATAGGGGCTACCCAAGCCCGACCTCACGCAGGGTATCGAGTCCGGTATATCGGCAGGGAACGGTGGAGGAGGGTTTGGATTCTTGTTCCCGGAAGGAGATCAGAAAGCGATGGCTGAAGTCTAAGGGGAAGGGTATCAACTACACATTGGGCGAAGATATTGGTTTCCATCAGATTTTGCAGATGACTAAACTGACTTTGGTAGGGAGGGCTTATGGTTGGTCTTTCGCAATGAGGACAGTGATTAGCTGAGCAGAGACGAACTGGATGGAGCAGTTGGGCTATGTACCGGAGGTGGTGGCTCTTTCTAGAAACTGGTTTGTCTTCCATTTCCTTCAGGCTGACCATGCTCTATGGATTTTGAGCCGTAATTGGAACCTGGATCATGCTCCTTTCTTACTCAAACCCAGGGACCCCCTTTTTGATGCTAGTAGGGAAAGAGATACCATTCCTCTTTGGGTGCGCCTGTTGGGCCTTCCCCTTCACTACTGGACTGAGGAACACTTCAAAAACATTGGGAATATTTTGGGATCCTTCTTGGAAGCGGATTTATCTTTCATGGAAACTAAATAGAGGAAGGTTGCACGGGTACTAGTGAGTATTAATTTCAGGGATGGACTTATGGAAGAAATGGAATTATGTTGGGGACCCTTTGTTTATCTTCAGAATTTGGATTATGAGAATGTCCCTTTTCGGTGCAGGCGGTGCCATGAGTATGGGCATCCGGTGGCAGAATGCAAGATGCCGCTTCGGACTCTAAATGGTCTGCATTTGCAAAGAATGGGGGATTTTGAAAATGCCTCCCAAACTGCTCTAATTTCACCTCCCCCGGTGGTGATGAACCACGAAACAGGTAGTGAACAAGAACCGGATAAGGTCGATGATTTTCCTTGTGCTCAACCAGAGGAAGAAGATGATGGTCTGCAAGAGTCAATGAATCTTCAAGTGCCCTCTTTCACGGGTACTTCTTTTCCCCCTATCACTTAGTCCTTTAATTTATTTATGAAAAATGTTTATGTCTATGGTCTTGATTGGGTTGAAGGTCTCAAGAACCTTTTGATCTCTTCTCATTTACTTTCACCTCATTCCTCTTTCCTTGGATCCTCCTCTCTGATGGACGGTTCCCCCCCTCCTGTGCTGGTTTTCCTCCCCCCTGATCCTGATCCCTATCCATCTGTGGTCCTCAATCCTTCATCCCCTTCTTACCCTCCGGATTCCTCTGATTCTAGATATTTTCTTCGCTCCTCCGCTAAAAATGCCTCTGGAGGTCTTGGGAAAGATAGGAAGAAACCTGTCAAAGGTCGAGGTAGGAATTCTTTCATTTCTTTGGTTCAGTCAAGAGCTATCAAGGACCTGTTAGAAGGGAAGCAACAATCTATTGAAAGGGCACTTAGAGCAGTGCGATCCCAGAAGAAGGGTCACAAATGAAAAAAATGTCCTATAACTATAGAGGTTTTGTTGGTCCCTCTAAAAGATCAGCATTGAAGAGGGTGGTCAATCTTGAGCACCCTGATGTAATTCGGTTACAAGAAACGATGGGAGTAGGGGAAGAGGTTAAAATTCGGTTAGAAATTTGGTCTCTGGGATGGCTTTTTGAGGCTTTGGATGCTAGAGGTAGGTCTGGAGGGATGATTGTGGGAGGGAATGAAGCTAAGGTAAAGGTTTTTAATTTGTAGGGGATGGACTCTGCTATGGGTTTGTCTTGTTTGTTTCTAGACATTAATGTGGAGCTCACCATCATCAATGTTTATGGGCCTTATCTTAATCGGATGCCCTTTTGGGAATCCTTGTTCAATAAATCATTGATCAAAGGTGATTCTGTGATTTTGGGTGGTGATTTAAATTTTTCCTTGGGACAGGAGGAAGTTTGGGGGCCTCATGCACAGGTAGACAATCTCACTTATTTCTTTACTCAGAAACTTGTAGAAAGGAACTTGGTCGATGTGGAACCTGTTCGCATCAGGCTAACTTGGAAAAACAATCGAGTTAGAGAGAGTCATGTTGCTAAAAGACTAGATAGGTTTCTGCTTGTTGAACGGCTGGTGGATCGATTTTTTCACCTTAGGCAATGGGTTGGAAGTGGAGGCAATTCTGATCACTTTCCAATATTTCTGGAACTAAAAGATGGGTTATGCAAGGCGCCTAGTCCTCTGAAATTTAACAAAGTTTGGCTCAAAGATCAAACTTTCTTTGACCTGATTAAGTTGGTTTGGATTCCTTACAATCCAAGGGATCCCAGCTCTGCTGCTTTTCAATGTGCTGCAAACATCAAACATATGAAGGGTCCTATTAAATGTTGGGATTTTGAGAAAAGGCAAAGGGAGGATATGGAACTTAAGCAGATTGAAGAAGCTTTGTTGGTAGTCTTTGAGGGTGAAGGAGGGGGTTTCCTTAACCAGGATTCCAAAGACAATATAGTACGTTTGGAGGGTAGAAGGAATGCACTTACAGGAAAAGGAGGAGACTTGGAGGCTGAAGAGTAGAGCAATTTGGTTGGAAAGTGGTGATGATAATACTAAGTCCTTTCATGCTTATTCCAAAGGAAGGAGATATTCCAATACTATTTGGAGTTTGGGAAATCAACATGGGGAAGCACAAAATACCTTTGAAGGTATGGCTAGGGATGGGGTGAACCATTTTCATAATATTTTTAAATCTGGCGAACAAGTTTCCATTGAGGAAGTTATAAGAGTGGCCTAAATTTTCCCTCGGTTTGTGGAAGAGGATGACAACAGATCCTTGATGGAAGAAATCACTGAAGATGAACTGAAAGAAGTCCTTTCCAGTATTCAACGTGATAAAATTCCGGGTCCCGATGGGTGGATGATTGAATTTTTTCAAGAGCTTTATGATTTCATTGGTGATGATTTGTTGAGAGTGGTCGAAGACACTAGAAAATATGGCAGAATCCCGACGAGCTTTAACTCAACTTTCATTGCTTTGATTCGAAAGACTAACTCTTTCACTTCGTTAAATGATTTTAGACCTATTTCACTGTGTAATTGTATCTATAAGGTTGTTACTAAAATCATTGCAACACGTATCAGGGCTATTCTCTCAACTCATATCTCAGAGGAACAATTCGGGTTTTTGGAAGGCTGACAAATTCATGAAGCCGTCGGGGTTCCTAAGGAGGGTCTGCATAGTATAAAAACCAAGAAGTTGAAAGGGGCAATTTTAAAATTTGATCTATCAAAGGCCTATGATAAAGTAAGTTGGATTTTCTTACGTCTTTTACTTACCCATCTTGGTTTTTATATTGGTTTCATTAGATGGATTATGAGTTGCATTACCACTGTATCCTTCTCTATGCTTATCAATGGGGAAGCTTCCCCCTTTTTTCATTCGGGACGTGGTCTCAGTCAAGGATGTTCGTTCTCGTCCCTATTGTTTATGTTAGTAGCTGAAGGACTTAGTTGTGCTATAAAGGATGCCAGAAGTTCTGGTTCTCTAAGGGGTATACATATTTCCCCATAACTACAAATCACACATCTACTTTTTTTAGATGATGTTCTCATTTTCTGTTCTGGCTCGGAACGGGATGCTCTTAAGTTGAGGGAGATTCTTGTTCTTTTTTCCAAGGTGACAGGGATGGAAATCAACTCTGGAAAATCCACTTTGTCTACCAACCTGCTCAGTGTCAAGGAGGTGGTTGCTTTTAACAAGTTCTTCCCCTATAACCACTTAACTTTGCAAGAAGGGCTAAAATATATGGGTTTCAATTTGAAACCTAATGACTATAAAATCTAGGATTGGAAGTGGTTGATCGAGAAGTTGGAGAAGCGACTTAAGATTTGGAGTCACAAATGGCTCTCTCGGGCTGGGAGATTGGTTTTGGTAAAGTCTGTTTTGGAAGCAATCCCTGTGTACTGGATGTCCCTGTCTTGGATCCCTAAAGGTATCTTGGAAATTATTAGACAGTTGTGTTTTCGTTTTCTATGGAATGGCAAAGAGGATGCTTTTGTTTCTCCCTGGGTTAGAGATTGCTAACCCAAAATCTATTGGGGGAAGGGGACTGAAGAACATCTTTTCATTTTCTACAGCGTTGGCAGCAAAGGGTGGTTGGAGAATGATTAAGACTGGTCGATTATGGGCACAGGTGATGTTTCAAAAGTATATTGCACCGAACATGATCGAAGATTGGATCAGGAATCCTGAGAAGACACATTCTGGTGGATCTGTGATTTGGAAAGCTGTGGTTTCATCTTTCCACGTTATTGAAAAGATCTGGTTTGGAACATTGGAAATGGACGTAAGGTTGGGGTTGGACAAGATCTGTGGGTAGGTTTTGAAATCCAACATCTGTTATCTGAACCGATGGTGGATGCTTTGCGGCAAGGGGGTATTGTCTTCCTACATCAGCTCGCAGATCCCCTTATGAGAATCCCAGGCATTCAATCTTGGAGATCGGAAAACTCTTTGGGATTGAATGTTGTAGTTGAACTTGAACTTTCCAGGTATATTAGGAATCTCAACAAAGATCATATCTGCCTTGGTGAAATTGAAGATGAACTTATTTGGGACATTGATCCATCAGGCGTGTACACTCCTAAAGGTGGATATTTGAGGATTAGTGAAGACCATGTACATGGAAATCCGGTTTGGTGGTGGAGAGTGTTGTGGAAACTTAAGAGTCCGCCCAAGACTCGGCTGTTCATGTGGAATGTTCTGGAAAATAAAGTACCAACATGGGACAACCTACAAAAATGAAATAAACATGGACCAGGTTGGTGTGTATTGTGCAAATCTGCAGAGGAAACTGTCTGTCACCTTTTTCTTCATTGTCCATTTATTAAAGAAGTGTGGGTGGAATGCTCGAGGGTGTTTAAACTCAT
The DNA here is from genome assembly GCA_027924585.1 of Larix kaempferi. NCBI lineage: Eukaryota > Viridiplantae > Streptophyta > Pinopsida > Pinales > Pinaceae > Larix > Larix kaempferi. The sequence continues at coordinate 8,756,261 of BSBM01000696.1, read as the reverse complement.
ATGCAGATGGGAGGAGGTTTCTGTGGATTAAGCATGGAGCTCGTGGTTCAATGATCCAACTTTTAAAATTTTCAATGTCCTTCCTTTGTTGGTTCTTTGGGGGGTGTGGTTAGCTCGCAACCATCTCATTTTCACTTCGAAAACATGCTCACCGGTTATTACTGCCACATCCTGTTGCGGACTCCTTCTTGCTTTCTAGCATATTATTAGAGCTACTCATTCCAGGGTTATTCATCCAGTGGTTATTGATAGGACCCAGCCATGGGGTTTCTTTGGCAAGGCCTCACAGAATAACATTTTTGGGGGAGGGGCTCTCCTTTTTCTTTCAAATGAGCACTATTTTGAGATATCTCTTGGTCTTGGTGTGGGTAGCAACAACTATGCTGAGCTTTTGAGCTTAAATTTCCTTATTACCTATGTAGTTGAGATTGGGTGCAGAAACTTAACAGTTTTTGGTGATTCTTTGAATGTGGTTAAGTGGATTTCTAGCACTCAACTATGTCGGAATTTAAGACTCTCAAACATTTTGAACTCCATCAGGGCAATATTGAACTCTTTTGATTATTTTGCTTGTTGTCATGTCTACAAGGAAAATAACCAAGAAATGGACAGGGTCTCGAAGGAGGGGTTGCAGCTGGCTCTGGGTGTATGGAAGATGAAAGAATACATTAATGGGGATGCTCAGGAATTTTATCATAGACCATTCATAGAATGATCTGTGAGGATCGATGTTTCTTACTGTTTTTGTTGGATGAATTTTTTTGGTTCCTGCGGCTCATCACTGAACTGAGTTATCTCTACGAGGACACTTATGTATATATTTTTTTGTACTTGATACAACAGTCACTCATGATGTTATTCATCGTTTACTTATCCTGATATGTAAAAAAAACTATAATGCTTTTGAAATTCATGAAGAATACATCTGGTCTTTATTTTAGTCATGTTTATTAGCAATACACTCTTGAACAATGTACATTCATAATGTAATTTTGTTCTTGGAAGATGAAATAAAATTACGCTTTTTTTCCAAGGAAAAAAAATTATAAGATTGGTGGTGGTTTTTATGCTTTCCTAATGATGCCATAATTTATTTTGTTATTTTGTATAATATACATTTCCAGTTACTTGGTCTGTGAGGGAATCTCTTAAGATTAAAGAAGTAGAAGTCACGCCGCGTAAGAGAATTGGAACCGAGATAAGACTGTTTTCTAGTTGCTTGTGTCACAACGAGCTTATTTACTTGCTTGGACTACATATGGTTAGGCTGATTTCCAGTAGTATGTCATGTAGAATGCTAATCTACTCTATAATTAAGTAGAAAATTACTAATGACTAAGAAATTATGAAGGAATTTTAATAACCAGAGCATAATTTATTCCCTCGCAGAACAACTTCCTTAAGTTGATGAAGTGTTGTCAAGTCGACCAATATTCTTGAGATACCTTCCGATTATAAGATGATATTTTCCCCTCTTGAGAAAGAAATGAAAAACTATGTTAATTGTTTTGATCTCGAAGATTATGTACCCACTAACTATTTACGAAATGAGGGTGTGCATATGTATTTGCATTTGTGAAAAACAAATATGAGTCCAAAAAAAGATCAAAATTATTTCAAAACATAAATCTTTCTAAAAAAAATTTACATTTTCAAAGAATTTGCACATTCAAAGATTTAAATCATGTCTTGTCCTCTGATAAATCTAAAGCTAAATTGTGTCCCCCACAGCGGGTGCACACAGGGTCACATGGCACCACCAGGGGCCCGCCGGATGACAGCCACGCCAGCACCCAGTTGCCCGTCACTAGCACGCACCTTGCATCTGCTCCCAGGTCGAACCACGTGCCCTCTGCATGCTCCAGCCCATTGCCCGGACCACATGCCCATTGCTTGCTCCCATGTATCTGCTGCATGCTCCTGCCACCTGCCGGTTCATGCACCGCTTGCCTTAACGACCACCTGCTCCTTCCCCTGTGATGATACAACTCCCCATGCAATCTGATTATTTCCTCACCGTTCCTTCTGTCCGGAGCTCGGCCACCCGACGTAGGCTTAATTGCTCCAGCGTGCGTAAAATATTGTCTGCTACTCACCTCCTGCTTGAAGTGATGGCTCTGTCAATTCACTTGACCTCTGATCATTCCCTTTGTCCTTTCATCCTCATGAATTCAACTAGCACTTCAAGTATTCATTCTGAAGCTCATTCGCATTTCCAGCAGCTTCTCCTCAGGCCGACAGACGCTCAATTAAAAGCTCTGCTCAGGAAAGGATCCACTGCTGCCACCCGGGTAAGTGATAGTTTCCTTGGCTCATGGTTTTGCTCAGGTTATCTCCGTTACACTGTTGGTTCTGTTCCTTCTAATCCCTTGGCTCTTGGGGTCTCTGTTCTCTGGTATGCTGAGCGCCTGAACTCTGGAATTTTTTGCCCTGGCTATCTCTCTTTCGGGGTTTTGGAGCTCTTAAGCTAGTCTTCTGGCCTCAGTTACATTTTATGTTGCTCCTTCATTCTACTTATACTATATCCCTGGTTATCATGGCCACTCCTCGGCACGTCCGCACCCATCAAGACTCTCGGCTTTTGCATTCTAGGGAGCATGGCTCCTCCTCCACAATCCATGTTCGTCTGATGAGAGGGGTGGTGGATAAAGCCCGTAAATTCCATTATGAGATTCCTAAGAAGGCCCAAGAGGAGATTCACGAAGCCAAAGAAGACACCCAGGTTACCATGTGCTGTATGACCGATGAGGAAATCCAGGAGGAGTTTGAAGCTCTTGTTCCTGACCCTGGCAACACGCGGGGAAGAAGCACGCTCTACCAGAAGACTCTAGACCTACACTGGTCGCACAAGCTCATCCTGGGTAAAACTCTCACTGACCGTAATGAGGCGCAGACCGAAATTCTGATGCAGCTCGACGATCTCCAAGACATGATGAAGCAGCTGCTCTACAATCAGTAGCAATTTGCCCACATATTTGGCATTACTCTAGCCAAAGACCCCACCACTCGGCCAGAGCAGAAGGAGTACCATAGCAACTAATGAGTATTGTCAATGCTCATCTTCTTGCTTATATTTCGGTTTATGCAGTCATTTTGTATCAGACAGTTCAGTCATTTAGTTTAGAGACAGTTCTCTGTAGGACTCAATATAGCACTGCTAGGTTTATTTTATCGCATATTTATGTTTCAAAGATACATTTCCAAATAGTTTATGGGTATGTTTTCTCCATGGTGAGAGGACCCGACTCATCCCTGACTTTGTATATTTTGATTCTGCTAATATAAGGACCTACATATAGCTTATAAAAAAAAATCTAAAGTTAAATTGGATTTAAAACTTACACAATATAAATGAAGTGTAATACCGACCCCCTTACACTGAATTCCAAAAGCTTTGAGATGTTCGTGATAAGCCTACCGAGATCAAGTTTGAAATTTTCATATGTAGTTGTCTTAATCATATGATTGGATGCCATTGGAACTCTGTAAGAGGAGGGAAGAATCCACTTACGCTGAAAAGAAGAAGTTACACCACTTGTATGATCTGGATTGTGAAGACACGAGGCATTTTTAGGGTATGATTGAAAAATGGCCTTCTTTACAGAGCATGAGAAAGAATTGTTGGATAAGCTTTTTTTCTTTTGCATTACAAGGGAAAACACTAGAAACGCTTGAAATAGTGGCATGGTGACATTGAAATGATTCATATCACCTGGAATTTTCTTAATTTTAATAACAATTATCAACTATGGAAAATATTATACATGTATTATACTATTTAAAATATGAAAAATCTTTTACACATGTGCACTTGAGTGCTATTTTTCATGTGTAAAATTTATTAATTTCTAAACCATTAAGTAGGTGTATGTATGATACATTTTAATTTGTATAAGGTTCAATTTAACATTGCATAATCATTATGGTCGTGTTGCAACCATCTTAAAATGAGTGACTCATGAACCAACATGTTTCAAAATCATGGTGTCATGAGTTTTGATTTTGCAATATGTATGAAACTATATTTTAATTTTCAAACTACCATATGATTGAAAATATCAATATTCAATGTGAATGCTGCAAAGCATTGCACCTTTTATCTAGACCTTAAACACCGAGCAAAATATTGAAGTCCATAAACCTTACCTTCATAAATTCAACTACCAAATCATTGAAATTATCCCATGCCAAGCTATAGCATGCACCTGGACAAGAAATAATGTTACATCATATTTGTTTAAGAAAATGGATTCCAATCTCTTAAAAGTACAATATAGGGATTGTAAGAGAAAGAGACATGGATAAACCATTTTAAAGCAATAAGAGCAATCGAACAGTCATTGGTAATTGACTAAAGAATTTAAATGTAATAGCATGATTTGGTAGATGATAACGAAAACTATAGTGGGTCACCATTCGTTTAATCTTCACTTCTATTATAGCCTACGATTTACAAAATGTAAATCTTTCCAAAAGGAAAATACACTGTCAGAATTGGTTGAAGGGAAAGTTTCGAAAAGAGCTTTTAATTTTTTAATGTTAGTTGTATTTATCAATAGAAAAACACAATAATTATTAATTAGGAAGTTCACAAAAAATAGAATGAAATCAGAAAAGTAGGAAAGCTTTCCTAAGCTTTCCTCTCTAAATAAGTAAACTTGTGTTATGAATATGAAATGTTTTTTATTTTTTATTTTTTTTATCCTTCATTTTTATGGTATAGCACCAATCATAGTTGAGATAATGCTTCTGGAAATTCAAATAAATAAAGAAAATGAATCAATACTTTGATTATACTTTAGAAATGTTGAAATATTAAATCTACATCTATGCAATTAATGGAAAAACTTGAAAACAATAGTCTCTGCCTACAATAGGGACTAACAATGTGCGCAAAACATTAGAAAAAAAATGGAATAACAAAAAGTGGTGTGTATAACTTTAATGAATGCATTGGTGCATCTAGACATCGGTGAATGTGATCACCAATTTTGGTGTGTGTGGACTAATCCATACCACTATAATACAATGCTACTTGTCCACGTCAACGTACTGCAAATCGTAAACACATAAAAAAAATGCAAAGTCAATATGCCAACATGATAGGGTAGTATTGACGACAATGCTTTGAGTCATCCACACACACGTAGTTATCATAAGGGGTATCTTACTTGCATTTTGTAATTGCATACATGGATAACAGGCTGAGATAATGACGCTCCATAACATCTCTTAACGCACCACTATTGCAATAAATACTTTTTTTTTTAACAGAAACGAGTATTGTATATAAAAAAAAAAGCCGTGGTTATGAACCAAATTGGCAGAGTACAAATGAGGCCATATTGGCAATGAGCAGATTTCGGTTTCACCAAATTGGTGGCCTGAGAGAGCCTTTATTGGTTGAGAAGGTAATTGAGGGTATGGGTGCCTATCTTCAGTTTAAGAAACACTTGCTTAAGAATCTTATTGCACTGGGTTGAGTGGAAAAAATTCACTATAAGAGATAATGATTACTGTAAAAGAATACATCTATCATGAATTGTTGAACTACTTAAAGAATTTTATGAAGAAATATTTAGTCTATGCCTGTCGAGATTCTGAGCCAGGCTTCCACCATAGATAAGAAAAGTGTGTTGAATGTTTCCATGATGGCAGTCATCAAACTTTTTGAAGACTGCGTTGAGAAGCTTCTTCTCCTTTTAAATATGGAAACATGATTGAAAGAATGTTGTGTAATGCTGAGATTGTTGCCGAGATGCTCTCAATCTAGAAACCGTGCTTGATTAGTTAAGCTGCTGAGAATGATAGGACTCGGGATGCTCTGCATCATTTGAATCTTAGAGGTCGAAAAGACTCAATATCCAAGGAGTGATTCGATTAGTCTGCTCTGCACATTCAATTAATCAATTATAATTTTTCCAGGAGTGATTCGATTAGTCTTCTCTTTCAAAATTGGAATTGCAAATTCTTTGAATCTGTTGGGAGAATCCTGGCTTAAGGAATATGATAAGCTTCAATTACAGTATCGGATAGTTTCAGATTGCCTTGGCTTAGACTGGTGGCTCCATTAGCTTCAATATCAGCTTCAATTTTTAAGCTTCTTAAAATGTGATAAGCTTTGAAATTTGTGAAATTGCTCGAGATTTTGCGGATTCTCTTAATGATTCGACTAAGAGGAAGATTGTTGGGAGTGGTATTAGTGTTGAGAGATCTGATGATAATCATTGAGTCTCCAAATACTTGAATATTGTCAATTTTGTGCTTTTTGGCAAGCTGGCATCCTTTCATCGAGGCCAATGCTTCTGCTATATTATTTGAGCAGGTGCCTAGGCCCCAGCTATACTTCAGTCTCATCGTTCCTTCTCTATTCCAGAAGACACCCCCAGCTCCGGCTGCACCGGGGTTATTTTTGGAGGCTCCGTCGAAATGCAGGTTGTCTGTATCCTGATTATTTCTCCACTCCTGGAAATCCAGATTAGAGAGTCTGATGTGCCAAGCAGGTTGAAGTCTCCGGAGGGGCTCAATACTAGGGTGAGGGGGGGTGACTCCGATCCAAATCCATTCTGCGTTGCTGAGGGTTGCATCAGACCTGTGTTTGGAGAAATTGAGACACTCAATTAGAAAACCTTTGGCTTGGCTTGCGGTTTGTAGGGGGGTGCAGTGCTTGTCATGGAAAATGGCATTATTTCTTGCTATCCAAATTTTCCAGCAAGCGAATTTAGGCATGGAGATCCAGAAATGGAACCAGAGTTTCTTATTGGAGAGTGGGGCAGGATAGAAGGATTTCCAGTCTTTAAAGAGCTAGGGGATTGAGCTAAAGTTAGGAAGGGTGAGGTTGAGATCGAGCAACAGATGATTCCAGACAGTCTTGGCAAAATGACACTCCAAAAAAATATGGTTGATAGTTTCTAGATTACTTTGATAGAGGGGACACCTAAAAGGCCCATGGAGTCGTCTCTTGCTAAGATTATCGTCGGTGAGGACATTGCAGTGGATTAAAGTCCAGGTGAAAAAATTGATTTTAGGGAGTCCAAATGGGTCCCAAACCTGCTTCCAAAGATCATTTCTTGCTTCATCATGAATTTGTAGAGCTTTGTAACCGAGAACAGTTGTGTAAGAGCCTGAATGGCCCCAACCCCGCTCGTCTCTGGCCATTAGATGTAAGGGTGCACATCCTTTCAGGTTTTCAATAAGCCTGACTTTGGTTGTCTCAAGATGTGGTGGTATGGCTATATTTTTCCAGCTCTGCTAGTTGCCATGCGTGTCCCAGGTGTTAAAATATTTAAGAGTATTGATCCCATGCTGAGAGAGCCAGGCTGCGATATTTTGAAGCTCTTGAATGTTTTGAAGTGGATCATTGTCCATTATTTTGTCGGAAAATATGTCGATTTTCCTTCCATTGCATGGTACCCAATATAGATCTTTTGCAAAAAAATCCCACGTTGCTTTGCATAATGTCCAAGTGTTGGTACCTTTGGACGTTGGCTTATGATCTAGACATCTTTAGTTTGTCCCATTTAAATATTTCTTCCTAAAAAACTGACTAACTCTATGGCACTTGTGATGTAGAATTTGCGAAAGTATCTTACCACCCAATGCCAAGTTTACAAGCCGTGGGTCACGAATTTGAAGGCCTCCTGAGCCTTTCATTTGCTTAATGGTCTCCCAATTCACTAAGTGGAATCTGTTTTCATTGTTTTTCCCACCGGACCATAGGAAGTCTCTCATTAATTTGCTAATCTGATCTGCTATTCCTTTTGGAGCTAGAAGGGTAGAAAATCGGTGGATAGGAGAGGCGGATAGAACAGAGTTTACTAAGATCAATTTTCCAGCCTTGCTAAGCCAATGGCCTCCCCATCTTATGATTCTTCTTTTTATTTTGTTGAGCGTGTCTTCCCATTTTCCAGCATTTGATTTTCCATAAGTGATAGGAAGGCCAAGATAGGTGAATTTGTCCCATTGGGTATGGACATTAATGCCAAGAATTATGTTGATATTGGCTGCAACTCTGTTGTTGAGGTTCCAGCTATATACTGCACTTTTATGCAAATTAATCTTACCTCCGAAGGCATTGCAGTACATATTCAAATTGCACTTAAACTTCTGAGCAATGATGGAGGAGGCTCCACCCAAAAAAAGTGAATCATCTGCAAAAAGGGTATGGTTGAGTGGGTGAGAATCGAGGGTCAAATGGAGGTCGGGAAGGAAGCCATTTAGAAGATCATGGTTTAATTTTCGACTGAGGGAATCTGCCAAAATGATATATAGGAAAGGGGAGAGCGGGCATCCTTGCCTAATGCCTCGGGTTGCTTGGAAGAAGTCAGCAGGGCGGCCATTAATTAAAGGAGCAATCCACGGGTTACTAATGCATGCAGAGGTCCAACTGATGAAGGTTTCATCGAATCCAAAGCGAGCCATGATATTAAAGAGGAAGGAGTGCTTGACACAATCGAATGCATTGGCCATGTCAAGCTTGATTAACATACCTTTTTCCTTTCTGGATTTGCTGGAGTGTATAGCTTTTGTACGAGTATGACGTTGTCAAGTATTTGTCTCCCTTCCAGAAAGCCTCCTTGATTGTCAAAAATTATTTTGTTGAGCAGAGGCTTCATCCGAGTTGCCGGCATCTTGGATATGATTTTGTAGGAGGAGTTGCATAATGAAATCGACCTGAATCTGCTGAAGGAGCTGGGATTGGTTTCTTTCGGGATGAGGGACAAGAAGGTGTTGTTTGTGCCTCCACCGATTTTTGACTTTGAGTGGAAATTTTTTATCATTCTCATGAAATCTTTACTTATATACTTCCATCACTTTTTTATAAAAATGTATCGAGAATCCATCGGTGCTCGATGCACTGTCAGCTTCAAAAAAGTGGATCGTATTAATCACTTCCTGCTTGGTGAAAGGTTTAGTGATGTTGCGATTTTCATCAAGGGAAATACTGTTTGGAATATGCTCCAACAGGCAGAGCTCATTACCTCCTTCATTTCTGTCCTCTTCAGCGAACAGTTTGGATAAATGAGCATGTGCTGCATTTTTAATATTATTGTTTCCTGTGTAAATCATGCCATCCTCACCTTTTATTTCTGCGATGTGGTTGAATGTTTGTCTGAGCTTGAATTGCTTGTGAAAATAATTTGTGTTCTTATCACCTGTTTTGAGCCAAATACTCCTTGACTTCAGCCTCCAATAATCCTCTTCAATTCGAAAGGCCTGATAAACTTTTGTTTGCTGAGTAACTTCTGTGTGCAACGTGAAAGGTTCCACAGGCTGCTCCTCCATGGCGGATTGGATATCTTCAAGTTTTCCCACGGCCTTCTTTCTGAGTTGAGTCTAGGCTGGGCAAATGGTTTTGGCCCAGATATTGAGAGTTGATTTGGTATTTTTAATTTTTTGTTCCCAAACATGACAAGGAGATCCCATGATGGGAATTTTCCATGCTTTTTCCAAAGTAGTCCAGAAGCTTGCATGATCAAGCCACTGGGGACTAAACCTGAAGTGGATAGGGCCAAGATCCTCGATGTCATTAAAAAGGAGTTGGATAGGTTTATGGTCTGAGGCGAGATTGACTAAAATGCTAGAGGAGATGATTTGGGTATCGGACAGAAGGCTGCTATGCACTAGGAATCTGTCCAGTCTACCATGATATTTCAATTGCCAAGACACTTATTGGACCAAGTGTATTTCCCTTTTTTGGGCTTGATAACTATAAGATCCCATTTATGGATCAGGGCTTCCACCTGTGCTTTGAAGAAGTCGTTACCATTGAGGCCACCTTTCTTTTCAGTTTTGGAAAGTGTGATGTTCATATCACTGACTATAATGATATTTTGAGGATTATAAGCGTCCAGAAAATCATCGAGAAGAGTCCAGCAGTCTTTTTTCTCGAGGTATAGATTTGGTACATACATGTTGAAAAGGGCGATTTGCTTATTGCTCTTCAGGTGGGTGAGTTCTGTGAAAATTCAATACTACGTAGCGAAGTGGTTGTGGAGCTGGAAATTTTCTGAGGACCATAATGTTGCCAGACCGCCAGAAGCTCCTCTGGCACTGACTGCATAACCTACATTTTTCTTCCAATGTTCTTTTCCTATGTCTAAGACTGTGTTATCATCGAGTTTGGTCTCTTGGAGTAAAAGAAGATCTGACATGTCACTTCTCTGTAAATATTTAACTGCTTCAATCTTACAAGGATTGCCCATACCTCTGCAATTCCAGGAAACCAGCTTCATCATTTAGGTATGTAAATGGAGGAGGGTGTTCCTCCAGCTATGTCTCTGTATTTTTTCCCTACTATCCTGGCTCTGGTATTTCTGTTGAAGACCATATTTCTATTGTGGCTTAGGATCCGTGGACTTTCTCCCGCTCGGCTTCTTCTTCCCTTAGGTCTTTAGTGGATTTACGACCTGGTTTTTTTGGAAGATTTATCTATAGGATCTTTCGATCGGGAAGGGGAGCCGGGGGGGTCTCGCTTTGGTGATTTCAGTGTAGGGGGGAGTATCCTTGATCAGGGTAGATCTAAGTGGGATGGGGGAATTCTGGGCTGGGGGGATCATAGGATTTTCAGGGGCAGGTGGAGATTCTTGAGTGACTTGTTGTTCATGTATTTCTCCTTCTTCTTCAACCTCAAGGTTGTCATTGATCTCACATGTTTCCAGGACTTTGAAGTTGTTTCTGTTGGTCAAGGCCGACGGATCTTGTTGTTGCTGATCTGTTTTCTGTTTATTTAGACTTTTTGGATGGGATTTCATACTTGATTTGTTATTTTTTTTTATGGTTGTCCATTGATCTTTTTTCCCATCCGATTCTGGATCCGCTGGCTTCTTTTTGCATGATCGAGTGAAATGGCCGTATTCGTGGTAGAATTTGCATTTGAAGGGGATTTGTTCATAGTCGAGTTCTTGAATGTGGGACCAATCTGCTACTGTAAGATTTATAGCTTCCAACGGGCCATGTTCTAAATTTACTTCAACACAGATTCTCGCACATGAGTATTGATCTTTCTGGTCAGCTTTGTCGATGTATTTACCCAGGGTATTTTCGATGGCTTCGAGGGATTATGTGTTCTAGCAGTGCAGGGGTAAGTGGGGAAGCCTCACCCAAACAGGGACTGCCGAGGGGAAGTCGAGCGATGGGTCAAAGTTCGGAGTCCATCTGTTCATGTAGAGCCCTTGTGGACCCATGAAGTAGGGATCGTTCCTGAATATGAGCTCGCGATCCTGTTTGCATTCGAAGATGAAAGCGAAGTATCCTTTACCCAGGAAGAATGATTTGACATCTTCCGTGATCAGGGGTCTCTAGTTTTTCTGGACCCAGTTTTCGGTGGATTTAGGAGAAGGCCATAATCCTGTGAACTGACCGATTAAAGCACGTTCCGACATATTGAGGGCTGTCTTGCAAGGTAATTCCACCGGTAGAGCTACATTCGGGATTTCATTGAGTTTTTTCAAGAATTTTTGCTGAGAAGATGAAAGTGGCCTCCTGCCTTGGGCTGCCAAAAGCTTGAGGAAGTTACCAAGGTCAGGGGGGGAGCTTTTCAGCTTCCAAGGCCATTGGAGACCAAGCCCTAGAAGAGGGCGGAGGAAGAGAGGAGAGATGCCAGGATCGAGGGTGAGGGAGGTTAGGCTATAAGGGAGGCGAACAGGAGAAGAAAGGGAGGAAGGGAGGGCCAAGGGCCAGCCGCAGATCAAGGCAGGTCGGGCAAGGCACTCAGCCAAGGAGCCAAGCACGCAGCTATTCATTCCTTAGGAGCTGAGCACGCACCATCTTGATCGAGCATTGTCGAAAAGTGAAAAACTGTAATTTTTTATTCATCGAAAAGAGAATCCGGCACAAAAAAAAATCATGATCGGGATGTAGTATTAATGTTAAGCATTTAAAGAGATTTAACTTTCTTTTGGTTCTGAAATCAAATCCAATTTTTCATCATGCAATAAATACTCACTCTAACCATTTTCAAATAATTGTCGTGCTTAGAATGGTAATGTCCATCGCAAGTTATGTAGCTTGTAAATGCGTTGTCATGTGATGCACAAAAAAAACAAATGGTGGTAGCACTGACAACATTGTTTTTCAAAAGAACTGGAAGAAAGGGAATTTACTTGTTGAAATGGAAAACTAAAACTATGAAATGTAAATTAATATGTAGCAAAGAAATTAATTGGTCTCATCTCTGTACAAAGGCGTGGTTACTACATAAATCACAAACTAAAATTTGGGGGGGTGTTTGGAAAATCTAGATATGAAATGGAATTTGTTATGGATGAATATTTCTAATGAAATCCAACAATTCGGAAGCACTAGACAATGGGGTTCTCATAGAGGAATAGAGGATATTGGTGCTTGAATATGTTGGAAGCACTTGTGGATGATAAAAATGGGAAATCAACTTGGTGATTGTTTTTTAAACCCACCATGGTGTGACTTTATCCCGATGCACTGGTGTGGTTATAGGTCTAGGGTACATCACCAAGCAATTTTTTTAGATAGCATGTTTTACAAAATTTGAATGTGGTTTGGTTTTTTTTCAATTTAACCATATTGCGGTGTGCCTTGTATTACAACACACTAGTGCGACTATAGGTATAGTAAGTACCACAGAATATAAAATAAAATAAATAAATAAATTTAATAGGTTTTTTTACAAATTTTAAGTTGTTTTATTGAACCCTAAAGCAATGCGCCTTGTATCAAGAGGCATAAGTTTGTTGTATAATTAATGTGCACTACATATCATTTTTTTAGATGGCCAATTTTACAAAATTTGAGCACGATTTGGTATTTTTAATTTGACATTATTGTGACATCAATACTGTTATGGTTTAAGAATCATGATAGAACAATTTTTTAAATTAGGCTTCTTCTTAGAATCTTTTTTTATTTTTTTATTTAACTCTAAAGCGATGCAACTTGTACCAAGAAGCACTAGTGCAATTATATGTATAGTGTGCATCGGTATATCACTTTTTCTAAAAGTAGCATGTTTTACAAAAGTGACTATGGTTTGGTAATTATTTTTTGTTTAGCCCTAACACAATGAACCTTATATACAGTGGCATTAGGGTGTATTTATATAGGTGCACTAGGGTTGTTATATGATTAGTTAGCACCATAGGGCATTTTTTTAAATATCATGTTTTACAATATCTAAGCACATGAGGTGACCTTTTGAATTATTATGTGTGGTGTGTTTATATATATAATAGCATGAGTGCATGTGTTATCATAGATCACATATGCACCTAATTATTTTTAAGCACACACACCATAAAATATCTTCTATAACTTCCACCTACCTGCCTCTGTAGAGACATTCGCTAAAAACATGATAGGGAGAGGTGCTTCTATGAAAACCTCCACAAATTATTGCTTTCCTTGTAGTGTGGATTTTCTCTTCACTTGGAGTTACCCATTGTGAGCATATCTTATACATCACCCTATTGGCATCCATTGAAGACTAAGAAGAGGAATCCATTGAAAACCATTAAAAGAGCATTGGATTATTAGAAATCATTAAGAGGAACAAACCTCGAGTGTTGAACTTTGGTTGTCATTGATGTCAATTGATGTCAAGGAGGATTCAGTATTCATGTTCTTGTTTTAAGAAGAATATGAAATCCAGATTGAAGAAGTACATAAGGAATACATTCAGTGCATATGGTACAGGTACAGGTCTCAAGTCCACCCAATCATACTAATTCAAATCTATATGCCAAAGAAATGGTTTGACAAGGTTAGGGAGTGTGCAAGAAGATTGAGAACAAGAAGCGGTTGAACATGCAAGCAAGTCCTAAAAGTGTGTAAGACTCACCAATTGGAAGAAGCATTCAAGTTGTTGAAGCGTGCAAGAGTATCGGAAGAAAGTAGCAGTTGGAGAAGTCATGTGTGCAAGTCCTACATGCGATGGTACATCGAGGGCACAAGACTACACACGAAGGGCGCAAGTCCCACTAGGAAATGGACCAAGTATGCACGAGACCCACAAGATATGACACCTCAGTGGTGTAGAACATGACAAGTGGCGGAAGCATGAAGTAAGCGAAACAGTAAAGCAAGGAAGAAGGGACACCATGACCAACTTGTGGACATACCATCCATGCAGGACAAGTATAAATAAGAAGCCAAGTTGGAGAATTAATGTGAGCTTGTGAGATCAAGACTGGAATATATAGATTTAGCAAGCTTCTTCTCTCGTGGAATCAAGGGCTCATGGAACCAGAACAACATGATCTAGAAAAGAGTCGAGTGCGCACAAGCAAAAGAATAAAATTGCTGACAGTGCGCAGGATGATGTAGTTTATCTGTGACAGTTGCGCAAAGATAGAAATGCAGAACTACAAAGGATGCGCAAGTGCATGAGAACAGAATGACAGTATCAAAGATGTGCAAGTCCCACTAGGAAATGATCTAGGACAGATGTGTGAAGACATACTTGAAGCACAACCAGTGATGCGTGAAGTGAAGTAGGTTATTTGATGCGCAAAGACAAAGTTGCAGCACAGTAAAGGATGCGCATTATGATAAGGGTAATATGAGACAAGTGTGAAAAACAGAAAGGCAGTATCATAGGTGATGCATAGAAGGTCGTGGATTATCTAAAGACTAATGCACCAAGACATAAGGGTAATATCACAGAAGGTGCGCAGACTAATCTGATACTGATGCGCTAAGTCGGAACAGCAGCACAACAGAAGATGCGTAGTATCAGTTGAAGTTTGTAGATGCGCAAAAACATAACGACATATTGATCCAAAGCGCATATTGCATAATGTCATGAAGACGCGGTAATGTGAAGTATGAAGTCAAGAGTATGATGTTGTTGTAGTCAAGTGAAGTTCGTGATACAGATCAGTGATTGCAAGATCTCAAGGATACATAAGGTGTGCACTACAATGTGAACTATAGACAATCTGAAGAGTGCGCAGGTCAGAAGAACAACAAGGAAATATCTTATACTTTCATATAAGGGTGGCATGACGGGGAGAGGAGTAGGGGGTCGGTGCCTCCTTCTAGTTGAAGCTAGTAAATCAGGGATTCGATGCTTCCTTCATGTTGTAGCATGTAAAACCAGGGGGTCGATGCCTCCTTCCAGTTGATGTTGGAGAACTTTGGAAGTTGGTGCTTCCTTGAATGTAATCTTTTAATATAAGAGAGCATTTTGTGGTTTTCTCCCGTTTGGGTTTTTCCATGTAAAAATATATGTGTTCTGTGTATTGTGCATATGTGTGGATAAATGTTATTGTTTATGTGATTGCATAATTTAAGTTCAAGTTAAATCTGATATGAAGTAAAAATTGTTCATAACTGCACTAATATTGATTCACCCCCCCTTCTCAATATTAATAAAATTTAAAAAATTGGTATCAAAGAGGGTGTCTTCAGTAACAGCTTAACATCTGGAAGATAGATCTATGTGCAGATATGGACAAGAAGGAAGGACTCTCCACTAACAAAGCACCAAGATTTGATGGTACCAACTACACCTTCTGGAGGATTAGGATGGAAGTGTATATGAAATCACTAAGAGCTGATGTGTGGTAGACTATTGAGGATGGTTATGACATTCCTGCAGCTACACCAGTTGATCCACTTGAGAAAAGATAGTATGAGTGCAATCAAAGAGCTAGGAATGCATTGTTATGTGGGCTAACAAACACAAAATTCACTAAAGTCATGCACTATGCTTAAGCCAAGGAGGTATGGGACAAGATCTGAAAGATCTATGAAGGAGACGAGAAAGTAAAGAAAGAAAAACTGCAGAATTACTCTAGCTTATTCGAGTCTTTGAAAATGAAAGATGAAGAAAATATCGCCTCATATTTCTTTCGAGTTGATGAGTTAGCTAATGCTATCAAAAGTCTTGGAGTTACACTAGACGAAGAATCAGTTGTGTAGAAGATACTACGAACTCTACCTCCATGATTTGACTCAAAAGTATCTATATTAGAAGACAAATCCAATCTTGCAGATCTCACAAAGGATGAACTTCAAGGGATCCTAACTACGTATGAGATGAGAACTGAACAAGAAAATCCAATCAGAAAGGAAGCAACCTTTAATGCCACCAGGAAAGCGAAGCATGAACATGACAAAGGTTCTTGTGGTGAATCAGATGAGGAAGAATCAAACTCTGTGAGAAAGTTAAAAAGAGGACATGGTAAGTATAAGGGAAAAATACCTTTCAAATGTTTTAGACATGGAAGAGTAGGCCACTTTGCTTCAAAGTGTCCATATAAGGAGGATGGAGATAGTGACAGTGAGGAAGAGGCTAGTTACAATGAACGAAGGTTAGCGCACACTCAAGACAGATATGAGACCATGACTAAGGTTCCAAAACAAAGGAAGAGTTTGTACACTAAGGAATACAACAATTTATCTAAGCAAAGTGATTGCAACAACAAGCCAAAAGAAATTATTTTCATGGCCTTTGTGGAAGATGAAAATAGTGAAGAAAAGAAAAATAGTTGTTTCTCTATCTAGAAAACCACACTAGTTGCGCAAAGTCAACCAGTATCATTGGATAAGTATTTCTTTAGTGGATTCTTTAATACACCTCCAAATCCTATCGCATAAATTAAATCAAGCCGTCAATCCGAAGAAGAAGAAGCTATAGAGGTTGATTGGGAAGGTGAACTGGTTAGTGCCTTGGATGAATTAAAGAAGTCAAGAAGGAAGAATAAACTCTTGCATGACCAATTGTCAAAGTATGAATAGCAAGTCAAACAAGCAAAGGTGATTCAAGAGTCTCTTGAGAAACATGTTAGTGAAAAGACAATGAATTTTGAGAAACAACTACATTGCGTAGTAGACAAAGTCGGAATGCTTGAAGAAGAGAAATCAGTATTGAAGACATCTTTGGAAGAGTCAGTGCAGAAAAATAAATTGCCAACAAGTAAGCTTGAACAGAAGGAAAGAGAGATCTCTCCCTTAGAAGGAAAATTGGATGAGATAAAAGGGAAGAAACAGGTTCAAGATCATTTCATGATTGATACTCCGAACTGCGCACATTCAAGAAGTAACAAGGCTTGTCTCGAAGAAGAAATGAAGAATAAGTTCAAAGGTAGCACATCAATCCTGAATAAGATTCTGAATGATCAAATATTACCAATAGATAAGTCAGGACTTGGCTACGACAGAACATCTGGGAAGGTCTGCGACAATAAGCACCGTCCAAAACAAATGGAGTCATTTAGGTATGATAATTCTTTCAGTGATTACAACTATTTTTGTTACACTACCTAAAGAAGGATTAATACAATGAAGTGTGCAAGGTGCAATTATATTGGTCATATTGCAAAGTATTGTCAAACTATGCGATGTTATGCATGTGATGGTTTTGGACACAAGGCTATGTATTGTCGAAGAATAGTGAATTCTCCAGGTAGAAATAGTTTGCATAACAACAATCACAATAATAGGACTAAAAGGGAAGACATCCAGGTGTAGTATCAAAATGGAAGTGTGCAAATGAAGATATGGGTAAGGAAAACTCCTCAAGCATGCGCAGAAGAAGCTAACAAACCAAGTACGTCTCAAGCAACAAGTAATTGTTTCCCATCTTGCTAATCTCTAAGAGATTGTGTGAGATCCTTGAATTCAACACGATGCTCATTAGGAATTCAAGGAGTGTGTCAGTGAAGTATTGCAGTTAGAGAATATATGAAGTTGGTTGTCGCATTAATGTTATGTTGCAAAAGATATGCGCATATATTCAATTATTTATTGTGATGTGTTGGATTGTCACATAAAAGAGCTCATACATAAAAAGAAGAATGCAAATGAGTATTGTTGATGAACAAACATAAGGAGAGTTCAAATATACGCAGTTACATAAACGAAGCTTGTATTATCTTCAAAATTGTGTCGTTAAAAAATTGCATGAGTCCTCTCCTCTATTGCTAAGAACATATTTGAAGTACAAAAGAGGCAGCATGCCAAGGCCTAAAGACAATTGAAGTATAAAACAATGACGAAAGTCGTATCAAGCAAAACCGAGAGTCACAAAGATAATTCAAAGCTACAGCTCAAGGTCTAATTCCAAGGTTGGTTGTTGTGCAAGACTAAGCTCGAGATCCATTGGAACTGGCTTGTCGAATTCATAGAATGGCTGCAAAGGACAAAGCTGTAGAGTTGAAGATGATGCATATGCAGTAGACTGTTCGGTTCGAATCAGGTCCAGCATGTCGAGAATTTGTTGTTGTTGTTGTTCCAGAAATTCAACTCGCATGCTAAGACCAGATAATCCTTCAACAGTGCTATGATTAACCTGTGACTTCGTGTACCAATGGTTGAACTCAAACTCCTTGAATTGGGCTTGTATGACACCCATGTACACTCTTAGTCATGTGAACTCAGCTTGCTGCAACTGCACTGCCAAGCAAATACTGTCAAACGACTCATTGAACTATTGGAATAAGGAAGACATTATGAAAGAAGTTGAGGAACTCACAGACTGTGACCCTCAAAACAAGCTAGACAGCATACGAACAAGGGTGAAGAACCGAGGAAATCTCAGCTCATTTTTAGAAACAAAAGGTGGTTCTTCATGTGTGCGAAAATAAATTGAAGAGACGTTGAGGATTAATGGCATTCATGTCTGCGCAATTTGAAGCTGGTTATGGAGACGTCAAAAGTTAATGCATGAGTTAATGAATTCGGGAAAAAAGAAAAAAAGTGGAAATCCAATTCATTGCTCCATGCGACCGGAATGATGTTGCCCAAAAGGCTCGATTACGAATGTGACACGTCAAAGTTTCCACACGAATTATTTGTCACGTCAATTTATTGCCAAACTGGCTGATAGATGGAAATGTGTGCACATAATATTTGGTTGTCGTGGCAAGATATGTGACGTCATAAAAGGTAACGATGATTGGTTATAGCAAAGTAAATGTGACAAAAGGAACAATTGTATGCTGGAAGAAGTCGACATAGAAGACGATGCAAACCAGAAGCATATGTAACTCTGTAGTGCGCAATGAATATGACAGGAAGATGGTATGAAAGACTGTGCAAGAAATGAAGAAGTGCGATTGATGATTGATAGATAGAAGATAACAACTGTACAGGGGGCGCATATTCAATTTATATAGAGAAACAACATTGAATGTACATATTTCAATATGACTGTACTCTGCACAACAACCCTAGTGAAAGAGAAGAGAAGAAAGCATAAATTCGCGGGGAGTAGTCTAAAGCAAGTGGATGTTTGAAGGCCAACGCAAAAACAAAGAAAGAAGAACCTGTAACTTGCACAGTGATGGCACCTCTTTTCCATTGATGTCAAAGGGGGGGGAATATCATGAAGCATGTGATCAGCGCAGAAGGATTATGGAGAGGCACAGAAAGATCACGAAGCATGCAATCAACGTAGAGATGAAAAGCAACAGAAAAGTATTGATCCGTGCAATGCAAAGAAACACAGGAGGACAAATAGTGGAAGCATGCACTAGTAGAAGAAATATGCGCATAAATGAAAAATAACAGAAAAGAATTGACAACAGAATGCACAGATCACTGCTTTGAGAGACATTCACCAGTGTTGTGCCAAGGGCTTTTGTCGAACTTGCACCACTTCCTAGTGTCCTTCTTTATCTTTTTGTTACCCTTATTTGCTTGTGGTTGGGATTGTTCATCTTGGGGTTGGCCATCCTTACCTTGTCCTTTGTTTTGCGAGCCATAGTTTCCCTTGCCTTGTTTATGTGGCAAATTACAGGTCCAAATTATCACTTATTCTTTTGCAGAAATTTCTGCTCGATTTTGACAACATACCCATAAGCGGCTCGCAATGAAGAGATGTCCAAGAATTCCATCTCTATTTGGATGTATCAATGTAGGCCACTGTGATATTTTAGAACTAGGTGTCACTCGAAGTCTCTGATACCTAGCTTTGTGCACAACGTGTGAAAGTTGGTGGTGTACTCTAACACCATTTGGTCCCTCTCTTAATGCAGTGTGGTCCATCTCACGTACTGGTCATCATAGTTTCCCATGGGGTGATATTGTTATTTAACGACATCTATAAAATAGGACCAAGTGGGATTGGCCTCAAACATTTTAGACTCCTTTGTTATTAAGGTTTGCTCACAATAATTTTCCCACCAATTTTTGACATGGGGGATAGCCTTAAGGAGTGTAAAGGTGATATTTTCCCGATCGAAGAAATTGTGGACAAACAAATACCCTACTAGAAATCTCAACCATTTATTTAGGGCATCGACATTGATATGTCCCTGGAATAAAGGAATATCAAAATTAACTTGTACCTTGAAGGGTGTGGCTCCTCTGAAGTGACTACTTAATGATCCCTTTGTTGTTGTTGCCATTTGTTGAAGGATTTTGGTGAAATTATATTCAATCATCTCGTTCCTCTATCGCGCGAGGGCTTACTCGAGAAACAACTTAATATGATATTCTGCTCCGCCATCTCTCTTTCCTTCTCCCGCCATGTGAGGATGCTTGGGTTGATGAGAGTGGTTTTCCCCAAGCTCGACTAGTTCAAGACCCAACTCTCGATACCTAGATCTCGTTGGGGACATGCATCAAGAGACAACAAAGAGCAGACTACTTTGATACTACTGATCTGAATTTATGTGGGAACGAAATGAAAGAGCATATCTAAAACAAAATACACAGGTATATTGCAAGGAATGCAATGATACAATAAACTCAAATTATATTTCTGAATGAAATAGAACATACTGTAAAATAAAAGAAGTTGGAATGGTGGTAGATTTATCTCTAAGAATAGATGTGGTGGCTACGCTCATTCATCACAAGTTGATTACAAAAGGAGGCAAAAGAGCCTTTTTTATCATAAGCACGAGGGGAAAAAATCTAACATCCAAAAAACTAACCCTAAGAGATGATCCATAAAAAGGTTTGTGGGTCTCGAGGCGGTTAGTTGAGGTGTCAACTTCTCGGGGGCATAAATTTTGCATATGATATCTGTTTAGGGTGTTCGATAGCTCATTGGAAAGGTCTAGATGAGAAGTACACATTTCTCCCATCCAACCATGCCTTTGCATGTGACCAATCTACGGAGTCACCAAAAAACATCGTTTAGGGGCCTAAAAATGACCCTGGAAGTTTTGGGCACGGAAATCTGTAAAAATTTTCAAACTAGAGAAGTTGTGTTGAGCCAGTGGAATAGGTGGGTGGCCACCGATACCCGTCTAGATCAATCCTTTGACCAAAAAAACTACCAAACTGGAGTATTTGTGTTGAGTCAGTGGAATAGGTTAGTGGCCACTGATACCCATCTGAATCATAGAGACATAATAACGCCCTTTATAAGAAAAATCCAACAACACTTAGTATCATATTTGTACCAACTTATATTATGTTAGATTAGTACCAAACCTAATTAAGAGTATGTTGTCACCCTACCGAGAAGAAAAAAATACTTAGGATCCCTTTCTATTTGCTTACTAATTAAAAGGAGAACATGTAGTTAACTTAAAGTTTTTTTGTGTTCCTTACATTGGATGTAAAAGATGTATAAATATGATGCATTTACTCTTATTTCTAGATCCATGATTTCCTTTCAAGTAGGCTAATTAAATCATCAAAGTTAAAGGGATGATAAATCAACTTCAAATTCATTTACAATTTGTCAATTCCCTATTTAGTTTTATTTTTTGTGAAATAACCTAAATCCACTCATATGGTAGTCCAAAATTAGTTATAGTCCACTAAACAATTAATTCCTTACTTAACGTAATGGCATGCCCCTTCCATTTTACCTTGTTTTCCCAGTTTCTTCAAAAAAAATGGTGGCAACGCCAATCCACCTAGTTAAGTTTCCTAGATTGACAAACCCTTGTTTGATAGTGAGGTGGACCTACTTCTAGGTTTGGATTATGTTCTCATTTTCATGATATATTTTTCCTTTCGGATGGAACCTATTCATCCATCTCTTCCTTATGAGGTTTGTATCCCATTGCTCCTTTATGACACTTCCACCTACTACATTTTGGTGATTCCACTCAGAAGTTCTCATAAACCCTTCCTTTTTTCAAGCATAGGCTTTCCTTCACCCTTCCTCTCTCTCTCTCTCTTATCCATAAAAAATACTTTTCCTGACTCTCCCTATCCTAGTGCCCACAACCTTTTCCATGGCCCTAATGTAGCCCATCGCCAAAACATGTCAAACCCAAACCAAGGTAATGGCATTTACAACCAACACTTTCAAATTAATATAGCAACTATTTCATGAACAATGAAAATTGTTTACCTAGCCCAAATGTAACTCAAATGAACATATTTATCTTATTGCCACATAACAACCCAACTCAAGGTCTTGACACGTATCCAACTGTGAATCAACATTTAAGAGATACTCCCTAGTTAAGGTTTTAATCTAGTTATGCTAGCCCCACAAGTTCAAATGGTAACACCACCTATTCAAAACATAAGCCATACTCAAGGAAACAACAACCACCTTACCATTTACCTAAAATTAGTCAACACTAAAGGTCCCATATCACCTCAGTCAAACATTACCCAATATATTGGCCTCAACTAAGTTTATCATACAACTCTACCCCAAACTTTACACAACGTTGATGTTTAAACTTCCAACTTTCTTCAATACATTAATGTATTATGAGAATGTAGATCATGCACATATCTTATGTCGTATGCTAGTCAAGTTGTTTGTCAGTTCACTAAATATAACAACTTTGAGACTATGGTTATAGGGTATTTACACCTCACAAATGACAAAAAGTCTTCCCCCAACTAAACCCAAGCTAAACATGTTATTATCGATAAAAGTGAAACCTCGACCAAGATCATTGAAAACAAATCAAATGTTCAACCTAGTGCACCTACTACTCCACATTGTAAGTACCATGAAGCCCATGCCCACATGATGAAGCATTGCCATGCTTTCAAAGAATACCCCCTCAACAAATCAATGTTTAACTAATCAAAGTGTAGCCAAAGGTCAACATATCTCACCTATACTTGAACCTAAGATGTAGTGTTGTTACCACAACCACAACACTAACAACATAGAACGTTATTGTGCTCTATAAATAGAGGATGATAATAAGACTACTTGTATGGATGCTAGACCCTCTTAAGTAAGCATTAATGTCATTAATGCTTACATTAGTGTCACACCCAAACACACAAAGTGATGGCATCTCAACATGATGCTCTCAAGTCACAAAATGTTACCCATAGACAAATTACCCCAAACCAAGATTGGGGCCATTTTCCTTGTGACACACTTGACACATAAGCATACATGGTAGGATGTATCAACATTTCCATACCTAGCACATCAGACTTTGATACTAATCCATTCTTGACCGATATTAACTATGTTGGATGGTTGGACACTAAGATAACTCTTATGCTTGACCCTCCTCTTGTTATTCCTTGCTCTCTTGACTTGTCCCTCCCTTGAAGGCTCGTCGCTCCTTTGGATCACTCCCTTACTTGGGATAGAAAAGCATTGTTGTTAGTCTTGATACCTCCCCCTTGTGTTATTTCCCTACTTGATGCACCTCCCTTGTTTCTTGTCCAACTTACCCAGCTCTAGACACCACCTTCATCTTTGACTCATGACCCATCCAACACCACATGAGGTGTACTCTTCTCCTCCTCCTTGCTCTACCCAAATTGAGGCATCCTCCTTACCCTTGCACATTGTTGGGCCTAGCATTTTGGAGGTACCATTTTTGGTGGAAACAGTTTTGGAGTGGACAAAGGCAAGACGGAAGTGGTTCAACGAAGTAGTCAACTCTGACGAAGCAACCAAGAATTTGGGAAAAAACAATTATGTTGATAAAGTCAAATGGTCGGAGTTGAGTTGATTAGTTAGAAATGGTCCACATTGTATTAATGAGTCGGTTAGTAAGATAGTGGGTCAGTGGGAGCGAGGAAAGCTAAGTGTGCCCTATAAATATGTAATAAGGGAAGAGTTTTGGGTTGGTTCTGGTTGGTTACTGCGGGTTACTAGTTTTTGTTACTGTCAGTGGATGCTATAAGAGCATATTTTGAGTCTGTAATGAAGCATTATGTCATATCTGTTGTCATTTTTTTGGAGAAACCGAGTCGCTGATCTGTAATTTGTGTGCGCATATCCCTTGTATGTCATGAGGAAATCTGTAAGTCTCAACTTAAGTGCTCATTTGGCTGCGACTCATGATAAAAGACAAGCGCTTTCGTGGTTTTTCCCAGGATGGGTTTCCATGTTAAACATGGTGTCCTTATGTGTTATCATGTGATATGTGATATGTGTTTATTTCCTTTTCCTGAATGCTTAAATGAATGCATGGTCAAGATAGTTATAAGTAATATGAATGCAGAATATAGTTTAAGTTATGTCATTATGGCGATGTCATGGGTTCTGTTGAAGTGATGAATGTGTCGAAACTCTAATTCTGTTAATGTTCTAGATTAGTCTATTTTATTGGGTTGTAAGATGAATGCATCACATGTCGAGCAATTCCCCTTCAGTACTACAAAAATATGGTTCCTATAGTCACCATAGGTACTTTTGGTAAGACTACATCTGCTCTGCAGGTGTTTCCAAAAGGGACTAAAATCCCTTTTGGGTCGGTATCTGTGGTAGTGATGTTTGTTGGTATGTTGTTGAATGTTTGAACCCTGATTGAAGTAAAAGTGTGCCAACAAATGGCTTCGTTATCGGGACCGGGATTTCTGTGAAGGGGAATGGTGTGGCATTCGACTAAACCAAAGATTCAAGATTGGGTAGATCAACAATTGAAAGAATTTTCAAAGGAATAGAACAACCACCCACTGTTGGACGATGAAGGTTGGTTAGACAAGTACATTTTTACTGATATTCATGAGTTCTTCTTTGGCGAGTTCCTTGTGATATTGAATGAATGGTTAGCAAGGTTGACTGAGCAGAAGACAAATTTTCAAGGAGGCGAGCCTCGACATTGGACGCCAGTATTGATACAACGACTAAAAGGTGTGAATAACCAAATTTCATGTACAGTATATTATTGGTTGGACAGTATACTGGAACGGGACATTACTGAATTTGTTGTTGACGCTATCAAGTCGTATAGTGCAGCAGAACGAGATTTCTTTTAAATTATGTGCGGTAAGTACCTCAAGTCCTTGAACTTGTCAATCAAGAAGCTACTTTGTGAAAAGGGTGTGATGCAAATGGAATCTGACGAGTAGAGCGATTGTGCGTGGTGGGCATGGGTATTGTATGGAGGAAGGTCTAGACGGATAAATGGGATGAGATGAAATGATAACGGGAGAAGAAATTGAATCGGACGAAGAGTGTGGATTTTTGCGGAGTGGGAGATGGTTTCGGTCAAACAAGAGGATGAGAACTGCGACATGAAAGAAGGGTTGCAGTGCGACTGAAAGAAGAGACTACGGACCAATACCACAACTCGATGAGGATTCTAGTGACGAGGAAGACGAATACCAACTCATTTTCGAGGATGAAGAAGGATCTGCAGAACCGTTATAGACCCTAGGTCGTGACATACCCACGACCTTGCATACATCCCAGGAAACTGAGGTAAGACCTAGTAATTCTTCACATTTCTTTCGATCCAGTCAAACTAGTGGAAAATAGTCAGAATAATACTTCGATGAGTGGGAAGGCTCCAAGTAATGGTCCATTAGTAGTGAATCAACCAAGACCCAGAGGCCCAGAATGGCTGGGAATGACATGAAGTTGCCTATTTTTAATGGGAATGGCTCCGAAGATGCAGAAAAACACTGGTGTTATGCAATGCAATATGGATTGTAAAACAAGTACAAGATGGCAATGTCAAGTTAGCACAGTTGATCATGACCTTTAGAGGTTGTGCCTTATATTTGTTTATGAAATTTTCTGGAGTCACTGGAACTCAAACTGTGAAGACCATAGCATAGGTCAAGGAGGGATTGAAGACTGAATTCAAGAAGCCGAAGTTTGAATCTCAATGCATTACCGAATTGAAGGAGATCAAGTAAGCGTCGAATGAGTCCATTTGGGACTTCGACCAACAATTTAAAACTTTAATGGCTTGTGCATGCTTTCCGATGAATGATTCACAGCATAAGAAATGGTTCATTGTTGCGTTACTACCCCATATTAGAGCCCCACTCATGCAAAAAAAGATTTCGACGCAAACAGAAGCCTTGGAGTTGGCCATGAAGTTAGAAGCATCACCTGTCGGAGAGACTCGAGCTGGTATTGTTAAATTTTCAGAATTTACTTCAATCTGATCTAGGATCTTAACTGAGAGAACAACATGTACAGCAAATCTATAGCATATCAATCATGGACACAATAATGCAAGCACACAAGAGACACAGAGTTTACTTGGGGGAAACCATAAAGGTGAAAAACCCCAATAACTTCCTCAGAGATAGATAGAGCAATGATACAACCCAAGCATAAGAGATAGACATCTCCTAGCAGCAGCTTCTCCTCCTCCACAAGAGCACCACTCTCCCGAGAGTGTGAGAGAGAATAGAATGTGTAAAATGAGAGAGACACACTCTCTATTTATACACTAACTTGACTTGACCTTTACTCAACTAGGTCAGACTCAACTAACCACTTAACATAATGCTGACTGGGCCGACACCCAATAGGGTGGTCTAATAACCCTTTGACCCACATGGTCGACCCCCAAAAGGGTGGTCTAATAACCCTTCGACCCACATGACTTATACAGGGCCGACCCCAACAAGGTGGTCTAATAACCCATCAAGTATAAGTTACGACACTTACAATATAAATGACGACACTTTTATATAGAGGAATAATAACATCTCTATAGGAATACAAACACTTCCGTATAGAGGAATAATAACATCTCTATAGGAATACAATATACATATATGTGAAATACATTCCGAAGTTACATATACATCAACACTCCCTCTTAACTAGGAAGGTATTTCTCGACACAGGTCTTCTAGCACAAGTCTTCTTCTCTAGATCATCGTCACTGGATAATCGTCATCGAGTCATCGTCATCTTCACTGCTGCTGCTATCTCAATCAATCTCGAGTCTACTCGTCTTAGGAAGTTCTACAGAGCCAGTCCTTTTTCATACTGGATGTAGACCCACCACCTGTAGGTCTTCATCATCACTAGCCATACTGTGGAATCCTTAGGACTTATTACGTGCATCACAAAACCTGGCTGCAGCATCCCAGGCTATTACGAGCACACAGCTCTACCTGTCGGATCTCCCATGAGCACATTACATGTGACCCATCACAAAACCTGGCTGAAGCATCCCAGGCTGTTACGAGCACACAGCTCTACCTGTCGGATCTCCTAGGAGCACATTACATGTGATCTCACCACAAAACCTAGCTGAAGCATCCCAGGCTGTTACGAGCACACAGCTCTACCTTTCGGATCTCCCAGGAGCACATTACATGTGGTCCACCACAAAACCTGGCTGAAGCATCTGAGGCCTTTTTCATCCTGTCCAAATCTCCTAGGAGCAAATTACATGTGGTCATGGCAAAACCTGGCTGAAGCATCTGAGGCCTTTTTCATCCTGTCCAGATCTCCACGGAGCAAATTATATGCCATAGGAAAAAACCTCGCAAGAGCATCTCAGGATGTTACGGGTACACAACTCCGACCTGAAGATCTCCCAGGGCACAAATTACATGTCCTCCCAGAGCAATGTCTCGAAAGAGCATCCCAGGCTGTTACGGGTGCACAACTCTGACATATAGGATCTCCCAAACATGCTCATCTGCACAACCTGATCCACGGCCACAAAGTATCATCCTGATACTCACCATACATCATCCTGATATACATACGATCATCCTGATCATCATCACTGCATCGTCCTGATGCATGTCATCTGGAGAAGCTTGTCATCCACGATCATCCTGATCATACAATGCATCCACCTGATGCATACCAAGTATCTACCTGATACATATCATCATATACAATGTATCTACCTGATACATACATAGATACATGATCCACACAATGTATCCATCAACATGCATGATCTACTTGATACATATACAGATACATGGTCCAAGCATCCAACATGATGCGTACATACATAAATGTAAATGATCCAACTGATCATATCCAGCATCCAACATGATGCGTACATACATAAATGTAAATGATCCAACTGATCATACAGAGCAGAAACTAGAACATCATCCTGATGCTCATCATCCAGCGCTTACATCCACAGCCATGTGAAGGATCCTCCTTCCAACATGCTTGGAATGGCTTCAGCAAATGTTTTCATCACTTCTTCCTCAAAGTTTCGTTGATCTAAAGAACACCAAGCCTCTCTCTGAAGTACTCGAACTTCACTCTGGCTAGTGGCTTCGTCAGCACATCTGCAATCTGCTCATCCGTCGCAACATACAGGAGCTTCACTGCTCCTCTCTGCACCATATCCCTGATATAGTGGTATTTGATCTCTATGTGTTTCGACCTGTCGTGGAACACCAGGTTCTCAGACAGCTTCACACAACTCTGGTTGTCACAAAAGATACCGGTAGTCTCCAGCGGGAGATCAAATAACTCTAACAGTAGCTTCCGAAGCCATACTGCCTCACAACTAGCTGAACAGGCTGCAACATACTCTGCCTCAGCTATACTCAGTGCTACGTAGGATTGCTTCCTACTAAACCAAGAGATCACACCTGATCCCATGGACCCATACTGAAGTAGCACCCAGATGTGCTCTTCCTATCTGCAGCACTGCCTGCCCAATCTGAATCAACATAACCCTGCAGGTTAAACTTTTGATTCGCTTCATACCTGAGCCCATAATCAACTGTACCCTTCAGGTACCTCAGAATATGCTTTACAACAACCAGGTGAACACTCCTTGGATCCGTCAGGAATTGGCTCAATGTGTTCACCGCAAAGCAAATATATGGTCTTGTGTTTGTCAGGTACATCAAGGACCCAATCATCTGACGATACATCATAGCATCAACCGGTTCAGAAGAAGCATCACACAGAAGCTTCAGGTTCGATGCCATGGGTGTGGCCATGGCCTTGAGTCCATCATCCTGAACCTCTTTAGGATCTCTACTGCATACTTCCCTTGTCCAAGGAAGATTCCATCTGCACTCTACCACACCTCCATGCCAAAAACAAATAGTGCATTATCCCCAAGTTCTTCATCTCGAACTTGGTAGCAAGCTTTCGCTACGTGTCGGCAATCAATCTATCTTCACCTGTAATAAACAGGTCATCCACATACAAAAGTAGTATCACTGGATTGCCTTCCTCAACCTTGTAGTAAAGGTTGGAATCCGCTTTACTCTTGGTAAAGCCCAAACTGGATAGAAAGATGTCTATCCTACCATACCAAGTTCTGCACATATATGACTCCCTGTCATGTGTCTCAGAACCAAGTGGCTGCTCCACATACACTTCTTCTTCAACTACACCATTCAAGAAAGCTGTCTTGAAATCCATCTGGTGTATCTTCCACTTCATCACTGCAGCCAGAGCAAGTACTGATCTAATGGAAGTGTATCTGGCTACAGGAGCAAAAGTCTCTATGCTACCACCTACAGCATGCTTGATCTTGTAGAAACTCTTGGAAGTCACTACAGACTCCCCTTCAGGTCTTGGGACTGCATCCCAAACATCTTCATGATCGACTGGTACTCCTCGATCATGGCATTCTTCCCAGATCCTGGGAACTTCAATATTTTCAATAGATAACTTTGTTGCTGAACAAATGTTGTAGTCCTTCTTTTGTAGGTGATGGTATACAATCTTTCCTACACAACAAGTTAAATTGCATGATTAGAAAACATCTCGTAGTTTTCAGAACAAATTCTTACACATAAAGAAATATGTCATACAGTCATGCAATTATCTTAGCCAATGCGTCAATACAACATTTATCCATATCCCGTAACTTTCTAGATGCCTTCCAATCTCTACCAGAACATTGTTAAGAGTGTGCACAACTCCCAACATGTCAGCAAAGAGGTTTTATTCTAGATAGGTAGCAATGGAATGTTGTACAGTGCCATAGGCCACTTACCCATGTATATTAGTAGTATACTATTCATCAATGCAACTATTCTAATATGCATAATACACAACCTAATTCTAGGAACATCAGAATATACATTATTGAATAGTATTATTTAAACAATAAAATATGCAAGTAATGACAATTCAAATACTTATCTTTGTTTGTTTGTTGGGTTGACTCCCTCTTAGCTTTGCTTCTTTTCTGCAACTCCATTCTGACGTGGATTGTGAGAAGTGGTCAACTCCCTCTGAATATCTGCATCCTTGCAAAAACTACTGAAGTGTGCTCCTTCTTGATCTTTGCTTCCTTGCAGGAACAACTAGAGTGTCCTCCCTCTTGATCTTTGCTTCCTAGATTTCCTGTCCTTGAACTTATATCCATCCTTAATCACTATGCATGCTTATTAGTATCATCATTGTGTTATCATTGAGATCTCATACATAATCATACATTCATTAGTATATTCTTAATACTATCAAAACACAATAATCTTAAGCATGTATAGACATGATCATTTCAAACAGAAATAATAAGCATTTCAAGGTTTATGTAGGACTCTTATGGTTAGTCATATCATAAATTAAAGGAAGAAACATAATATGCCTAAACCCGTGATTACTCAAACCTATACCTTCATGATTCTTTTGATTAGTCATATCATCAATTATGGTAAGAAGCATAATATGCACACAACCATGCCTATTCAAACCTATGACTACATGAATAATCATTATCAACAACACAACAATATAAGATCCTAACACAAGGTAGGATTCTAGCTTGATATAGGAAAAACATACCTAGATTAGCATGCTAGCTAGTTATGTCTAACATACCCGCATAATGTCTTCCGGTTCTCTTCAATGACTTGTGCTAGTAACCTGCATGTCTCATAAGTTATCCATTGTAGAACCAAGTTATACATACCTCGTAAGTAGATTTTCTAAGTGATCCATGACAATGGATGAATCTTTGTCTTCATGTCATCATGATCATATGTTCTTGAACTAGAACATGATTTGTCTTTCTTGGTGTACCTTTCATGTTAGCGGACAACATAAACCTCATACAGCACCATAATGCATTAGTACAATCATAAGTGTCAACACCCTAATGCATGCATTCATAATTTTGTTAAGGTGATACGACAAGTCTAAAATCAAGATTGTTCTAACCGTAATAACATGAAGAAAAACATATCATAAACTTAATCATGAACAAATCTCGAGACATACCTGGATGAGTCATACCTGTCGAGATTGCTTGTAATCTTCTTATGTAAGGCCTTAGCCTCATCTCCCTCTGAAACAGGAACTTCTTCACTTATGCAGGTGACCAATCCATCCTCGTCTAGGATTAAACCAATCCACTTGATTTGCAGGAACTGGATCTGGAGCTGTAATAGGGTTTGTCAGAGAAACCCCAAAAATTCAAACTTTGAATTTCAAACTTCCGAAAGGATAGAAATATGCGCCTTGATGAGCTGATCAAGCTGGTATATTCAGAATTTGAAAACTGCAAAGTTTCACTCCACAATATTTCCTTTGAAACTTCTGGATTCACTAGACGTGACCCTAAACTGGGGTTTGATGAAGACCACTCTTCTGCCCAATCAAAAGGCTTGATCCAAAGCTCTAAACTTCTATTTTTCTGAGAAGCTTCTAGTCGTGGTCACAGATTTAAAAAATTCCCATTTTTACAGAAGCCCTAATTTTCCACTTTTCTTATCAAAGTCTCGAACTAGGGTCTGATCAAGCCCAGCCTTCTGCCCAACCAAAAATTCTGATCTTGGTCTCTAAATTTTGATTTTGATGAGTAGAATTCAGCCATGGTCTCTAATTACAAGGATTCAACTTTCTCCGAAACCCTAAATTCCGGAAGCCATGAATGAAGGTGCTAAAAAATAATTCTGTTTTGACAGAAATATGTACCTGATTGTTTATGGTGTAACTCCATACTTTTCGATCCACAGGGTCTGAAAACTTTTTTTGTGATAGCCTGACCTGTCATCTTTCCATCCCGATAGGTTTGACCTCAATTGGATTTTCTGAGAGAGATTTATGCCAAGTGTCGCAACGTGTCCTGTTTATGAGATAATACAGGAGAGTGAACTTGTACAGCATGCCACATGTCATTGGTTCAACTTTAGCCTCTGAAAAAGTTTCCTAAGATATTACAGTCTGTTTACTACCTGTCACTTATTACGAAATTTCATTTGGAGCTTCCTAGCCCAAGTTATGACCTTTTTTCCAAGGTCACCTGTTTTTGACTCAGATCTGGAAGAGGCAGAAACCCTATATTATACAGATCATAAATCACAAAGTACAACGAATTAGAGGTTTTCCTTTGGACACAAGGTACATGGGGATCTGATCTTCGACCTGGAAAAGTTTCAGACCCGAAAACGTCATCAAAATGGATTTATAGCGAAAGTGCTACGATGACTGGTTTTTGCTATATCAAGCCCTAGCATCGTAAGTGCAACAAGTGTCATACATGCCATATCATGCCTTCTTTCAGGCTAGCTCTGATTCCATGTTAAATTTTCAGAATTTACTTCAATCTGATCTAGGATCTTAACTGAGAGAACAACATGTACAGCAAATCTACAGCATATCGATCATGGACACAATAATGCAAGCACACAAGAGACATAGAGTTTACTTGGGGAAAACGATAAAGGTGAAAAACCCCAATAACTTCCTCAGAGATAGATAGAGCAATGATACAACCCAAGCATAAGAGATAGACATCTCCTAGCAGCAGCTTTTCCTCCTCCACAAGTGCGCCACTCTCCCGAGAGTGTGAGAGAGAATAGAATGTGTAAAATGAGAGAGACACACTCTCTATTTATACACTAACTTGACTTGACCTTTACTCAACTAGGTCGGCCTCAACTTAACCACTTAACATAATGTTGACTGGGCCGACACCCAATAGGGTGGTCTAATAACCCTTTGACCCACATGGTCGACCCCCAAAAGGGTGGTCTAATAACCCTTCAACCCACATGACTTATACAGGGCCGACCCCAACAAGGTGGTCTAATAACCCATCAAGTATAAGTTACGACACTTACAATATAAATGACGACACTTCCATATAGAGGAATAATAACATCTCTATAGGAATACAAACACTTCCGTATAGAGGAATAATAACATCTCTATAGGAATACAATATACATATTTGTGAAATACATTCCGAAGTTACATATACATCAACAGGTGTGGCTCAGATCCAATCACGGTTAGCAAACTTGTCTATTCAGATTCAAGATATCAAGAAAGGTAAAGAAAAGCGAGAAGATGTTTGGTGCACTAGATGTAAGGAGGACATACATTCTAAAGTTCAATGTACAACGTTTCATGATTATCGTAATGCTAGTAATCCGAGTCCATTAAATCCTATTGTATGGTGTAGAATTTGTCAGACTAAAGAACACCAACCAAAAGAATGCTACTTATTACAGAAGATGGTGAGTACTACTCAAAAATTATGGTGCAACTTATGTCGCTCTGTCAGACATGATGAGAAAAATTATTGAGCATATCAGTTGCTCACTAAGTGCACTGCAAACACATTTCTTATGAAGGGAGAAGGTTAGGCTGAGAGAAGTGACGCACTGTTCAATCAAACACGAGGTGGATTCAGAGGCCATGGACGAGGAGGATTTGGTCGAGGTAGAGGACAAGTCATATGTTATAATTTTGGTACACCTAGACATTATGCTCGAGAGTGTCCACATCCTACCACGACTTGCACGTATTGTAGAGCACTAGATCATACCATTGAAGACTGTACGCAGCTTATAGCGAAATGGCAGGTGGATCAAAATCAAAACCAGAATCGGAATCAAAATCAAAATGTACAGAATATTTCAACAAAACCGCAACCGAATCAGCCTACTGTCGTTATAGTAACAAGAGATGGAGTTACGACGAGTGGAGATAAGAACGATTATAATAATTTGAGAGATCCAAGAGTAAGGCCAATATATTAGAAGCCGCCACAATTTGATGTTCAGAAGGAAAATGACATATTATTTGAATCTCGTAACGAATTTATGAAGGGTCCGTTGATATCCTCCCCGCCACCCATTGTCGAAGAAGGACCTGTATATGACATGCCACCTCGCTTTGACAGGTCTGCACCAAACATGATATCCTAAAAAGTTGTTTATATTTGGTCAAAGATGACAATGTATTAAGGGAATTGCAAAAGTTAATTGGGGAGTCTAAGGAATAAGTGAAATCCAAAAGGTTTGTCAATCATGTTCAGAAAAAGGATCAAGACTGGTTGGGAACTGCGACTTAATGCGTAGATTGGTGACTACGACATGGATTTTGTTATCTTATATTTGGGTTCAGATGTGAACATCTTGACCAAACAAACATGGAAAAATATGGGTAAGCCAAAGCTAGTATGGTCGCTTATTCAGTTACGGTTGGCAAATCAACATAAAGTTATACCATTTGGTAGAATGGTTGGGGTCCTTGTCGAAGTGGAGGGACTACGTACTTTTGCACACTTTGAGGTGATAGAGATTGTTGATGACACTAATCCGTACTCTGCACTATTGGGGATTGATTGGACAGTTCAGAATCAGACCATTATAAATTTTAAGAAGAGAATCTTAATATTTGAAAATGAAGACATCGGATTTGTCGCACCTCTAGATTCACTAGAGGGACAGAGGTATGTGTTGGCAGGCGATTTGATGAGGAAAAATCAAGGTACTGTTGATGCCGCGACACGTTGGATGAAGGCGCGAAAGGAGTATCTTGGGCCAAAGGATACCGCACTTGGCGGGTTTTGGGTCACTTGGACCATTTATTTGGTAGTATTGAGTCAAGTATACCGCAGTTGGCGGGTTTTTGGTCATATATTTTGTAATATCAAGTCATTGTACTGCGGTATGCGGGTTTTTGGGTCATTAGACCAAGTCAGTTAGTAGATTGTCCATAGTGTCGGTTAGGAAATTGGACAAGTATTGTAATCGGCAGAAGCCTATAAATAGAGGAGAATTGTAAGTGTTACAGGAGTCGATAGTAGTGGGTGTGGTAGAGCTATATGCGGAGATGAACAGAGATAATGCGGATGTTGCATAAAGACTTATGTATTGCTTTTGGTTTGCCGAGTGATATAAGGATGATGATTTTGTGCAATCTATGTGTAATGTTGCTGGATGTTCATGTTGTTGCTTATTCTTAATGTCGTTATCTGGTTTCTATTGTTATAATGTGAATGCTGCGATAATGTGCTATCAGTATATGTGAAAATGCTGCGATTAGAGTAATGTTAATATGCAATCTCTGTTTCTGGTAATGTTAAATACTGCGATGTGCTAGAACTTCATGATGAATGTTTAGAATTGATGTTAGTACTATATTGCCACAACCTGCCTCCTCCCTCGGCGGAAACACGATTCCGTCTGCTCTTCCTGGACGCCTCGGGTGAGACCTCATCCACTCTGTGAGTGTTGCTGGGTGGGCTCAAACCTGCCCGGGCCGGTGCCCAGGGAGACTGTGGTATGGGTCGACAGTTGGTGGACCCCTGTCGACTGTGAGGTCGCGATTCAGTCAACAACTGGTTCCATTGCCTGGACCGTGTGCAAAGTAGGAAGAGGCCATGTTGTGGCACCCGACGAAGCCGTAGATACAGAAATGGTTCGATCAGAAGTTGCAGGAGTTCGCTGAAGAAGAAAGTCAGAACACACGATTAACGGTAGATCACTGGTTGGGAAGATATATTCACGACGGACCACATGAATGGTTTTTCTATGAATTTGGTCATTCTATATGAATGGTTGTCGAAGTTGACCTTCCAGAAGAGAAATTTCCAAGGTGGCGAACCGACGACTTGGACCCCGGAATTGATTAAGGAATTGCAGGGAGTTGATAATAAGGCATCATGGGCTGTCGAAGTTTGGCTTGATAGTATCTTGGAAGGATATATTACGGAGTTTGCAGTCGATACAAAGAAATCCTATAGTGAAGCTGAAAGATACTTCTTTGACGGACCGAGGGGAAGGTTTCTGCTATCGCTCCAACTGTCGATTAAGATGCTAATTTGCGAGAAAGGTATATTAAAGATGCACCTTGATCAGTAGACAGCCTGGTGGGCGGAGGCCGTGGGTACCGTGACTGTTTGGGAACGGTGCATGGAATGGTAAAGGGGTAGATGGGTGCAGACCATGAGGAGACTATGAGCGAAGCCGAGGAAGAAAGTGGCCTAACGAGGGGAGGAGCAAGGTTCCGACAAGAAAAGAGGCAGAGGATAGGAGAAGGTCCTGCTGCGATCGGACTGCAAGACCGTGAAGGAAGGCCACACGGAATGAAGCGACCTCACAGTCCTGATAGGAATGACCAGGCTACGCCCAAGATAGAGGCAGGACCGAACCCCAACACCAACGTAACCACACCTCCGCTCACTAGCTCTCAACCAGCAAGAAAAACTACTTCGACACCGCTGAGTACATCGACACCACAAAAATTAATTGGTAGCAATACAGTGATAGGAGGAAGGAAGCCCAAGATGGCGGGTGATGATGCTAAGCTACCATTGTTCCATGGCAGTGCAGCCCTGGAGATTGCAATGCGATTGGAGGCGTCACCGATTGGAGATAATGCAGCTGGGATGTCGCAGATATAGACACAGCTCGCTAACCTGACTATACAATTTGAGGATTTAAAGAAGAACAAAGAACAGTGCGATGAAGTATGGTGTACGCGATGTCGACGGGAGGGACATGCGAAAGATGATTGCCCAGATTTTCGTAACTATTTGGTCTCAGGTGCGCCCAATCCGCTGAATGGCGGCAGTATGCTGTGGTGTCGCGTCTGCCAAGTGTTTGGGCACGGTCATGAGAGTTGTCCGTATATGCAAAAAATGGTCACAACCCCACGAAATCTGTATTGCACCTTCTGTAAGTCGGTAGGCCATGATGATAAGGATTGTCGTGCATATGGGTGCTACAGGAGAGAATGTGTGATGCATTTTATGTCAAAGAGGATCAGCGGGCTGCACCGCTACAGCCGCAGGTAGCTCAGCCGATACCTCAACATCAGATGCAGTTTGTACCGCAATATACATTGGTGAACCCCCCGCAGCCTCAGTACGTGCAACAACTGCAGTACGCACCACAAGGGCCAGGGATGCCGCCAGCACCCATGCAGCAGCAGTTTAACCAACCCCAGTATCAGCACTAGGGCGGCTATCGAGGAGGCTACAGGGGTGGACACGGTGGTGGATTTGGTCGTGGAGGAGGAGGCCGAGGTGGTCGTGGACCTGTTCAATGTTACCACCGTGCGGTATGGGGGCATTATCAGCGTGACTACCCACTACTACAGAATCAGTGTACATTTTGTTCTGGTAATGATCATACAGTCAAGAATTGTCCGCAGTTGATTGCAAGATGGTAGGCTGGAAACACTCCACAGCTACAAAACCTAGTGCAACAACCAGTGCAGAACCAGGTGCAGCAACCGGTGCAAAACCAACCCACGCGACCACCGCCAAATGCTAATCCCAATGTAAATCAATGAGGGAATTTACAGCAGAATCCGACGCAAGGTGCTAATATTGAGACTATTTCTCTGGAAGTGCGGCCACAAGATGCTTCGGTGGCTGTTGTCACTCGTGGAGGTAAGACGACTGGGGAAGATGGTTCACAACCATTGATTTGGTTAGCTGGCCGGAAGACGGTAAATTTCGACATTAATGCGGAACGGGAGATGTTCGTCGAGGCACGTCGCACATTGGAGAAAGACCGCGGTAAGGCTATTGTTTGTGATATGTTGCCTATCTTTGATACCACCTCAGACGTCGATCGACCACCACCAGGGATATTGCAGAAGTTCCTTGAAAGCTATCTGTCATTGGCACGAGACCCGGTTTCCCTAGTTGAGATTGAGGGATGGTTGCAGTGCCGAAAGGACGGCAAGAATCGACAGTCAATTCTTTACAATGACGGAAGACTGGCAAGGAAATGCAAATGAATATTCAGATCGGTGATTATGATGTTGATTCTGTAATTCTTGATCTTGGTTTGGATGTTAACATCTTAACCAAGTAGGCATGGCAAAAAATGGGGATTCCCCCATTAAGTTGGTCTACTGTGCAGCTCTGGTTGGCTAACCATGCGAAGGTTACACCCATTGGGCGAGTTCCGCGGCTCGCAATTGATATTGAGGGCATGAAGAATTATGCCGACTTCGACGTCATTGAGGTAGTTGATGGAGGAAGCTCCTATCCTGTGCTATTGGGGATAGGATGGGCTAATGATAGTGGAGCTATAATCAACTTCAAGAAGCGCATGATGACTTTTGAGAACTGCGATTTTCGAGTTATCACTCCGTTGGATCCGGTTGAAGAACGTCGATATGTTGAGCCCGTCAAAGATGATGATCATACTGGTTGGGATCATGCATTCAATATTTATGAGGATTACATTCATCCCACTATCCATGGTGAGCTGGAGTGGCGCAGCGAGAGTTCTGCGACTTCCGATTCTGATTATGCATTAGAACATTGGCAGAATCGTATGCATGAGATATCAGTCTGGAAGTGTGGCTTAGTTACGCAATCTTTATGTTGGGTTGCAACAGAAACAATCACATTGCCTATCTATGAGGGGTTGCCTGGCTTAAACACCTTTGTAACAGAATTTGAAGACCGCGTTCCAGAACCACAACGACTGCTGGCCTTGGAGGAAGCACTGAAGGCTGCTCCAGCACACTGGTGGGAAACGCATAAGAAATTTATTAAAGATTGGTCATAATGTCGAAGGTTCATGATGGTTCGATTTGGCAATGCGGAGGTTTATCACACTGGAAAGTATGATGGCCGAACCGATCCTGGTGATCATGTGATGGAGTGTCAACGGTTCTGGGTAACGCGACCTAGAGATGAGTGGGTTCATGCTTTTGTCCATACTTTGGAGGAGATACCGCGTTCGTGGTACACTACAGCCGAGTTACGCCGAGCTATTACCACATGGGGGGAGTTAACGATCTGTTTCACTCATACCTTCACGTTTGAGGATGCCAACCCTGATGTCCATAATGCCCTCCAGCTCATCAGGGATGTGATATTTCAGGTTGTTCCGATGAAATGCACTATTGACCCGCACATACACAGTCAGATGCAGTCTCTCATGGAGTGTTTCAACGTCAGTGGAGGGCCAGAGGATGATGATGACCCCCGGAATATTAACATTCCTGAATCCGAAGGAAGTCGCAATGTGGTACCACCTGTTGCGCTAAATAACCCGTTCAATCAACTGTTGCAGCTTCGCAAAACAAATATCGGCACTAAAGCTACTCCCAAGTTTGCTAATGTAGGGGATTATTGGGATGATGAGATGATGAGTAAATTTACCGAGTTACTGCATGAATTCCAAGATGTGTTTCCCACGAAGTTTTCTGAAATGAAGGGAATCCTGGGTGATTTAGGGGAGATGAGGATTCCATTGAAACCAGATGCTAAGCCAGTCCGACAGTGACCTTATCGGCTAAATCGGCGACATA
The DNA here is from genome assembly GCA_027924585.1 of Larix kaempferi. NCBI lineage: Eukaryota > Viridiplantae > Streptophyta > Pinopsida > Pinales > Pinaceae > Larix > Larix kaempferi. The sequence goes on along the minus strand of BSBM01000696.1, from coordinate 8,716,723 downwards.
AAGAAAATGTCAAGGCGGAACTTGATCGGATGCTGCTGGTATCATCGGCAGAACGCAATTACACTACCACAGAACGCGAAGGCCTGGCCATGGTTTATGCACTGCAGAAATTCAGGCATTAATTGTTGGGTGGCCATTTTAAAATGTTTACTAATCATTCTGCATTGAAATACTTGGTCAATAAGCCTGTGTTGGGGGGGAAGATCTGCCGATGGCTACTTTTGTTTCAAGAGTTCGATTTCGAAGTCATTGTGAAACCGAGACAGTTGAATGCTGGTCCAGATCATCTATCGCGGATTGACACAGGGGAGGAACCGACTAATATCGAAGACGGATTGCCAGATGCCCAGCTGTTTCATGTTGCCGCCGCTGATCACTATTTTGATGACATCCTTCGGTTCTTGGCGACCGGCACAGCGCCCGATGACTTTACCACTGCTTAGAAGCAACAATTGGTCGTCAAGGCTGCTGACTTTCAACTAATCGCGGAAGAGTTGTATAAATTGGGTGTCGATGAGATATTGCGCAGATGTGTCTTGCCACATGAACAGGCGTAGATATTGGCTGAAGCACATGGCGGAGTCGCAGGTGGACATTATGGCGGTTGGGCGACTTCCCGGAAGGTATTGCATGTAGGGCTTTGGTGGCCCACACTACATAACGATGCGACAGACTATGCATGGTCTTGTGATGTTTGTCAACGAACTGGCAAACCATCCAAACGTGATGAGATGTCGTTGCTACCTCCAGTAACACTACAACCATTTGAGAAATGGGCTGTGGATTTTGTCGGGCCGATCAATCCACCAGGGAAATGTACAGGTGCGTGGTATATTATCACAGCGACATAATATTTGACTCTATGGGCGGAGGTGGCCCTTGTAGCTGATTGTTCTGCAGCAACGGCTGCCCGGTTCTTGTTTGATCACATTATCACTCGGTTCGGTTGCACCAAGATTCTGCTGAGTGATCAAGGCAACCATTTTCTCAATCGCACTATCAGCGCATTAACGGAGGAATTGCAGATTCAGCACAAGAAGAGTACACCCTATCACCCACAGGCGAATGGGACGGTCGAGGCGTTTAATAAAGTATTGGAGCATGCATTAACAAAAGTATGCAATGCAAACCGTGACGACTGGGATTTGAAAGTTCCAGCGGTGTTATGGGCTTATCGCACCACATGTAAAAGGTTGACTGGTCAGACACCTTTCAAGCTGGTATATGGGAAGGAAGCCATTATGCCTATGGAGTACATTGTTCCAAGTTTACAGATCGTGGTTGTTACAGGCATGGATGATGTTGTCGCACTAGACGAGCGTCTAGCACAATTAGTGGAACTCGAAGAAGATCAATTTATCGCTGGATTTCATCAAGGAGTGGAGAAGGATCGCTAGAAGGCATGGCATGATCGCCACATAAAAAAAAAGCAGTTTCAGCAAGGTGACTTAATACTATTGTATGACAGTAAGTTTATGAAACATCCAGGCAAATTGCAGATGCATTGGCTGGGTCCCTACCGCATCAATAATATTACTTCGGGAGGACCGGTTCAGTTGCAATGCTTGGATGAGGGGATGCTCCCCAAGCTAGTAAATGGTCACAGGTTGAAGCCCTATTGCGCGGGCTTAGAGCAGTGCGATGTCTGAGTCGCATCGTGTAAAAAAAAATAAAAAAAAATTTGCTAATGATTGTTGTAGGTGGTAGATGGCGCACCAATAGAAGAAGGTACGCGATAGCAGGGAAGCTTGTACTGCAAGCTTGGCACAGTCAACGACATATGGCTGCGTGGCGGCCTGGTCAGATCAGTAATAAATACTCAAAAGTGGAGATCGGTAAATATCGACGCGGTTGGAACCTGGGCATTAATGACGAATACGGCCGCGGGGAGGACAAGATCGCCGACAGATTTCCCTCATTAATACCGGGATTTGGTTGAATTAATGCATGATCTAGTCATGATTACGGTCGGTTTGGATCGATGTTATAAAGCAGGGTTTGGCGTCGAGCAGACAATGCCGAGAAATTAGCACGTCGTGTTGTTGTGGAACGCTGTTGTGCTTTCAGTCAGCTACTGTTTGGTGTATTACGACGAGTGGTGAGGTATGCCACGAGAACTGGAGACAGTGGACATTAGCAGTGAAGTGGAGTCTCCATTTTTTCCCATTGCTGTAGACCGAGAAGATACGTCCTCAGACACTGTTGATCTGGGAGCCGAGGTCACCAACATGCCGGTTGGAACCTCAACTGTTGCTAAGAAGCGCCGAGGAGGTCAGCCTTCTGAATCCCCGAAGAGTAAGAGACTGCTCCGGTCCGCGGTGGTCGATGAAACTCCAGAACAGGTGGGGCAGTGCAGTCGCCCTGCCATTAGATCTACCCAATGGCTGGGCCAGTCCGCTAGTAATATTCTTGGGTACATCCCTCCTGTTCGACCGGATACCGCCCAGCGTAAGATGACCTCGAAACTGAAATTCAGTGTGAAGATGCCCGCACTCCTGGCAGGCTTCGAGTGCTCGTTGGATATTGGGCTGGCGTTGATGCACCTATGCTACGACGACCATGACATGGTGGTCCACCCAAAAATTGCTGCCGCCCCATACGTAAAAGAGACGCGCCATTTACCAAAACCAGTGATACATGAATGGGCACGGGGATTGCGGCAGGCTGGTCTATTAGGGTTAATTAACATGCCGCATTTTGGACGACTGACAGAAGTTAATTCCTGCGTCAAACAGCTTTTGTCATGCTTCCATGGTGGTTCATTATGGTTGGACAGAGAAGTCCCCGTCACCGTTGACTTGATTTCTTTGATTACCATCTTGCCCAAGAACGGTGTTGATCCGACAAAGTTTCTCCAAGGAAAGGCTAGTGAGGGGACACGGGCACCTCGGTTGGCACGGAAGTATGGCTTGGAATCGGATGGGCGTGGGTATCGCACCAGTAGCTGCAATAATCAAGCGGTACTCACAGGCATTAAGATTTTGTGCTATAAAGTAATTCGGGGAGGACGCCCTAAACAATGCAACTCGGGGATAGTTGCTTGCGCCGAGCAGTGCGCGGAAGGAGTCCAGATGAATTGGTCCTTATATCTTTTGAATCAGCTAATGGAGGATGTCATAGACGTCCAAGTGGGGAGAGGTGCTTTTTCATATAGTTGGTTGTTATTGTTAGTTGCTCTTGTCGCATGGAAGGAGCCTGATACATACCAGGGCATGGAATGCCTGGCTGCTAGGGACAGACGAGGGGCACGTTATCAGAATCTGTGGGATGTGCGAGAGCCCGAGCGAACCCGGGAGTGCCAATTACAGTTTTGGTTATATTCAAAAATGCTTTGCGATGACGCCACCCAGGTCCCACGGATAACCGTGGACGTGGTAGCACGATTCACACCGGTCATGGCATTTGCAATACGACCAAGTGTCCTACATATACATTCTCACCACGATGTTAATCGACAATGGTTGCAGACAAGGTATAAAGTGACAGCGGCAGATTTGGAGGCCATTGTGAACGAGTGGCCGGCGACTTGGCGACAACCCATGAGTCCTGCAGAAATTGACGCTAGAGGTCCAACGGAGGGCCCCCTAGATCAAGGATCCTCTCAGAATCAGCAGAGTCATCATAGTTCCGATAATGAGTCAATCCGAACACCAACTGCGGAGGATAGCGACCGCGTTCTGGAGGAAAACCACACCAAATGGCACCACGAGCATGCCACGATCAGTGGGATTTCTCTGCCGGCAGAGGCGCATTTGGGTCGGTTAATCACAGCCATTAACCATGTCGCCATGGCGGCTGCCGACAAGATGTGCGTCAAAGTGCAGGAGGGATTCTCTACACTTGCGACCCGCATGGATTCTTTGGGTACTGCGGTGCTACAGACGGAACCTGGCAGTGTACCCATGCAGGAGACGGTCACGATCCGTACCACACCCCGGGTAAAGAATGTCAACCTTTCTTTGACTGCGGTAGTGACTGACAATGAAGAATTGAAAAAGGTGCTACAATCAATTGACCAGGTGACTGTTAATGTCAATGCGTTATAGGAAATGGAGCTGACGACTATGCAGAGGGGTGCCTCCTAGGAAATGGCGGATAGAATATAGGAACTCAACAAGAGCTGTATACACTTGCAGGTGAGAGAGGCCACTGTGACCACCGAGAAAGATGAGTTTTTTAGCAGAGCTGCTGAAGCAAGGAAAGTAGTCGATGCCCTCGAAGCCGACCTTCAGCAAGAACGGATCGAGACCAGTCGCACCATTGAAGCACTTAAAAAGGAACAAGACTTCCTTACTGCGGAAAGGGCTCGCATGTGGGATGACAACGTTCGAGTTGATCATGCGATTGCAGAGGCTAATCAACATGTCCCGAAGCCTACTGAAGAGGTAGATGTGCTTAACCGAGTGCAGCGGTTGGGGGTTGCCATTGTTCAGTTGCGAGAGGAGAACGTGCGGTTGAGAGCTCAGTTGCAACCAAGTACGCCTCCGGCCGAGCTGGATGAATGACGAAGGGCAATTGAGGAAGTCGCCACCCAGATGGAGGAGCTGGAGACGAAGGTAACCAGGCTCACCGCTGAAACAGTAGAGTTTTGGTGTCGTATCGTTCACGATGACCAAATTGCACAGCTCACTAAGACTCGGCAGGAAGCGGAGGGCCAGGTGGCCACACTGAAGGCTATGATGAGAACTTTGCCCCCAATGGAGCAAGTCACTAAGTCGTGCGAACTCAAGGACTTGCAACAACGGGTCGCCAAGGCAGAGGAACGCCAAAAGCTACGTGCAGCCCAGTTAGACGAGTTCCAGGACACTGGCGGGAAACTGATGTTGCAGGCCAGAGAAGCACTTCCAGCCGTTCAGAAGTGTCGCCAACAGGTTATGGAGATGCTTGTCGACCACCCATCGGCCGACGATGTGGTCACAAGTCGAGCAACAACAAAAGAAGCTCAGGAGTTGGTGCAGAACGTCGAGCAGCTGTATGTAGATTTCAAGGCCAGGACCGCGACATGTACTCTATCCAGCAGCTGACGTGGCTCGAGGGCGAGCCACAAGATTGTGTTGGGGGCCTGTTGGCAGGCGGTTTGATGAGGAAATATCGCGGTACTACTGATGCCGCGACACGTTGGATGAAGGCGTGAAAGGAGTATCTTGGGCCAAAGGATACCGCACTTGGCGGGTTTTGGGTCACTTGGACCATGTATTTGGTAGTATTGAGTCAAGTATACCGCAGTTGGCGGGTTTTTGGTCATATATTTTGTAATATCGAGTCATTGTACCACGGTATGCGGGTTTTTGGGTCATTAGACCAAGTCAGTTAGTAGATTGTCCATAGTGTCGATTAGGAAAGTGGACAAGTATTGTAATCGGCAGAAGCCTATAAATAGAGGAGAATTGTAAGTGTTAGAGGAGTCGATAGTAGTGGGTGTGGTAGAGCTATATGCGGAGATGAACAGAGATAATGCGGATGTTGCAGAAAGACTTATATATTGCTTTTGGTTTGCCGAGTGATATAAGGATGATGATTTGGTGCAATCTATGTGTAATGTTGTTGGATGTTCATGTTATTGCTTATTCTTAATGTCGTTATCTAGTTTCTATTGTTATAATGTGAATGCTGCGGATATAGCCAGGCAGCGAGGGTTTGAAGCGGCAAGGGCGGTGGCCCATTGACGGACATGGTGAAGTTACAGGCTGGGCTCCGGCGCTCATAAGGTTTACACTCTGGGGGTCGTCGTGAACAAATCCAATGAACATGATGGCCAAATCACTAACAGGTGCAGTTTTATAATATATTGGTTATATTCGGTTGTGTTACGGGGTCCTGCTCCACGCACTGGACAGTGACTGTTTTTCGCCTGTGGGGTTTTTACCCAATTACCGAGTTTTTGGGTTTTTGTTTCCGGCTCGGTTTTTGCCCTGGGGGTTAGCTTCTCTGGGTGCCGGTGCTCCCGTCCCGGCCGTTGGGTGTGGTATCTTTTGGCTCGGTTAAATTTCTTGCTTATCCTTGGGGCCGCGTCTTTAGCTGTCAGGCTGTTTCCTGCTAGAGCCCGTTATATGCTGTTGGGTTTGATTGTGGTTATATAATCCGGGCCGTTTTTGGGTCTTCTGGCCGCTTGTTTTCCATTTCAGGGCTCCGAATGTTCTATTATTCTCGGCATCATTACACCTTGGATTCATGTCGGGGTCAACATATATTTTATTGTGCTCTGTGGTTTGGTCACTATTTGGTGGATACCTGACAATCGTCCATCTGGCAATGGATGACCATGTGGCGGCTCCTCCAGCTACGGCTGAAAATTCCATGACCGCTTTAGAATATAGAATGGAAGAAGCGAGACTTTTCAAGCCTGCTTCTTACTTTCGCGACAAGCTGTATGGAAAGCGACATATGGCATCGGGTAGCCGGCAGCGAGCTTCACGTGCCAGGCATGGTGCGAGAAAAGGCCAGCTGCCTCTGTCCGGTGTGCCTGGGTTAAATACGGGTTCAGACCCTTCTGTTGATAGCACGCAGGCTTGTCTTCCACTGTTGCCGGAGGTGAAATCTCGTCAAGTTTCACGAGCTGCGCACCGTCTGTGTGAGAAATTTTGCTGCAGACCTGGGGAGGTGTGGCTTACCATGGGCCGGGACTTGGGCCTTGAAGAAATTGTCGATTTCAATTTGACGGCTCTGGTGGGGAAATTCTCTTATTTCGCTATGGACCGCAAGGATATCGTGGGATGGGTCGCTGAGAAGTGGAAACCCATCGTGGGCTACACCCCACAAGTATTTGCTTTAGCTCGTGGGTGGTTTGGGTTTAAGTTCGAGACGGAAGCTCACTGTTCAAATATCTTGGCTCGGTTGTGGCTACATGGGGTGGGCAGCCTCATGCTTCAAAAATGGTACACGGATTTTGACCTGGATTCGGCTACTGTGCGTATGCGCCATTTATGGGTTCTTATTCCTGGCATGTCGCTTGCTTTATGGAACCGGGGGGCGTTTGAGGCTATTGGCAATAGCCTTGGCCGGTTTCTTCATGTAGAGGAGGAGCATCTTACGGGTTTTGACCGGCGTATGGGGCGGCTCCTGGTAGAGGTGGATATTTCTCTGGGTCTTATTGATGTTCTCCACATCAATTGGCGGGGCCGACGAATAGATTTGATTATTGATTATTGGAGCATCCCTTTCCAGTGCTCCAACTGCAAACAGGTGGGTCATCTGTGGAGGCAATGTACCCAGCGTTTCTCTTCTGGTCGCCTGGTGGGGGCGGATCCCTTTTGGTCCTCAGATGATGGCAGCGATAAAGAATTGGAGAAGAATGGTGGTCTTGACGGATACTCCAACAGGTTTACTCCTTCGGCCGCCGGTATTCTGGGTAAGTTGGAATCCAATGACCCATCTTTTTATCATTCATTGAATGATTTGGATATCAAAATTATACATGCTTTGGAACTAAACAATGGTAATAATGGTAACTATTTGAGTCATATTTATCCAAAGCTGTCATCTGCTTCTGAGTCTGGATCGGATCCTATTGTCCCGACTGATAATGAGACACCCACCTCCGATCTCCCTCATCCACATGGTACTTCTCACCTGGGGATCTCGTCAGACACTCCCTTATCTCCGGTGGCGTCGGCCTTTACACATAGTCCTACGGTTATCCTCTCCTCAGATTGTGAGGAGCCTTTGCCTGCCTGTGGGTCTGTTATGGTTGGGTCTTTGGCTTCGGATCTCCCGGCTGTTTCCCTCGTCACTGTGCCTGAGAGTGTGCCCATCGAGGATGACCCTTTGTCTTCGGCTCCCCCGGCTGTCCCCCCAGCTCGTATATTACACATCCCTTCTTATTCTGAAATGGTCCAAAAGACATCCCTCCCTATCTATAAAAACAATCGGGTTGTTGGGGTATGTGATCCTGGTATTATTACTGAGACCGTCACCCAGACCTCTACTGTTGTAGCACCGGGGGCTATAAATGAAAACTCTTCACCAACCATTTTGCCTACGTTGGGCGACAAATGTATTGCTAAGGGGGCTCGTCTCGGCGGGTTGGCTACTGACTTCTCCCCTTTAAAAACGAGAAGTGCTCGGAAAAATACAAAGGTCAACACCCAGGGGGAAAAGGACAAAACTGTTCCGAACATCCCCATCTCTCCGGATACAAGGGCTCTTAGAGGAATCAAAGCCCTAGCCAGGGGTCGGTAATGATTTTCCTCTCCCTAAACATCAAGGGTGTGGGGGGCATGCCCAAACAACTGGCCCTCAAAAGAGTCCTACAAATTGTAAATCCTGATCTGGTCTTTTTACAAGAAACTATGGTAAGTGGGGAGAAAGCTCATATTTTATTCAACAAAATTAAGCCTGGGTGGTGTATGTCTTCTATGGACGCGGCTGGTCTTTCTGGGGGTCTCTTGGCTGCATGGAACCTGGGGGTCTTAAAGCTGGATGCTTATAATACTCTGCTGGGCATATTATTGATTGGCACTTTTAGGGGATCTGATGAGGTTGTTAACATTATCAACTGCTATGGGCCCTATAGCAACCGGGAAGCTTTCTGGAATCTGGCTAATTCTGGTCATTTATTGGCTTTGGATAATTTGATACTTGCTGGTGATTTGAATTTTTCGTGGGATGCTGAAGAGATCTGGGGTAATGCGGCTAGGAGGGACCCTCTAGGGGCTTTTTTCAGAAATCTATTTGACTCTCACTCTCTGGTTGATGTGGAGCCGCGGCCATTAATACCAACATGGTCAAATGGTCGGCTTGATGAGAATTTAATCTCCAAACGTCTTGATCGATACCTGATATCTGAGAAACTGCTGAGTTCGTTTCATACTTACAGATCATGGTGCATGCAGACCCATATCAGTGATCATACTCCTATTATTATGCAATTTGAAACCGATGTCAATCACCGTATTTATCCTTTCAAGTTCAATTCTGTATGGTTAAATGATTCCGTTTTGGATGTGGGTGTTCGATCTCTGTGGGCAGATACGGATGTATCGGGGGAACGGTCGGCTATGGATAAGCTTGCTGTCAAGTTGGGTGCCTTAAAAGACTATACTATTAAATGGGAACAATCCAAAAAAGTGGAACAGACCTCTGAACTCAATTCGCTGGAAGCTGAAATTTGTGATCTTCGGGGTCCATCCCTGAGAGGGGGGATCTCTCCTTCTGATCGGGCTCGTCTTACTTTACTGGAGGAACGAAAACTCAAAATTCTTCTCAATCAAGAGGAGACTTGGCGTCTAAAGAGCCGAGCCATCTGGCTTAAAGCTGGTGACTTAAATACAAAGTTCTTCCACCGTTATGCTGATGGTCGCAGGATACAAAATAACATCTGGGATATTAATGATCATGATGGAAGACGAATCAGGGGGAATGATGCTCTGAAGTCTGAGGCGTCACGTCATTTTCTTGAGTACTATACTGACCTGGTTACTACATCCCTGCCTGATCAGTTTAAACTTATTAAGGAATATCCTCGGATGTTCAATGATATGGAGGGGGACAAAATATTTGAGCCTATAACCTGCTCTGATGTACAGAACACCCTTCGAGGTTTGGCTAAGGATAAATCTCCTGGACCGGATGGATGGACGGTGGAGCTATTCATACGTTTTTTTGATAATATGGGGCGGGATCTCCGGGATGCTGTTGATGAATCACGGTCCTTGGGAATGGTATCTGGGGCCTTAAATACTACCTACCTGGCATTGATACCTAAATCAACACATCCAGAGAGTTTTGATGATTTTCGCCCGATTGCATTGTGCAATTTAGTATACAAGATTATATCTAAGATAATTGCTCTGTGTATCAAACCGATCTTGTCCTCATACATTACTATGGAACAATATGGTTTTTTGGAGGGGCGGCAGATACATGATGCGGTTGGGGTGGAACAGGAGGTTTTCCATAGTATTCATCTGAAGAAGATGGAGGCACTCATTCTTCAATTGGACCTGGTAAAAGCCTATGACCGGGTTAATTGGACTTTTCTCAAATTGATCCTTATTCAAATTGGTCTCCCGTGGAAGGTTATGAAGTGGATTATGGCTTGCGTCACATCTGTCAACTATGCAGTTCTAATCAACGGCCAACTGACTGATTATTTCAAGGCATCCAGGGGGCTCCGTCAGGGATGCCCTCTCTCCCCCCTGTTGTTCCTGCTGATCATTGACGGGTTGAGCCTCTCTATTCAAAAAGCAAAAAGAGAGGGCTCTATTGTTGGTATCAACGTATCGGTTGATGTAACAGCTACCCACTCGCTGTTTGTGGACGATGTGATGCTCTTTGGGTGTGGCACTATGGAGGAATGGTTACATTATAAGAGAATTCTTGATTTCTTCTGTCTGGTTACTGGTATGATCATCAGTTTGAGGAAATCTTTTTTTCTGAAACACTCACTGGCGATGAACGTGGAACATAGTGTCAGGTGTATTCTTCCTTTGGAATTTAAAGAATTATCTGGAGGCACAAAGTATCTCGGCTATTTCCTCAAACCTGCAAATTATCGGAACAATGATTGGCTATGGCTTATTAAACGTTTTGATTCACGCATAAGCCACTGGTGCCTGAGATATCTTTCTTTGGGTGGCTGGATTACCCTGGCAAAATCCGTTCTCCAGAACATGGGAGTATATTGGTTCTCCCTCTGTAAAATTTCGGCTTCTATTATTCGCATTCTTCGGGGGAAATTCTTCCGCTTTATATGGTCTGGTGGGGGCGAGAGGAACAGATTTCACTTAATAAACTGGAAGTGTATGGCTCAACCTTTTTGTCTGGGTGGCTGGAATATAAAGAATATGGAATTATTTGTGATGGTGCTCCATGCAAAGAGCCTGTGGCGGGTATTATTTAATAACTCTTTGTGGGGATGCACCATACGGGCCAAGTACCTCAAAAAGGTTTCGGTCGCGTCCTGGTTCAGGTCTGGCAGACATTCTGTAAATGGCACTTCAAACATTTGGCGTGGGCTCATGGGTTCATACTCTGTTGTGGCAAGGTGGCTCACATGGATTCCTGGCAATGGACGAGATATCAAACTTGGTTTGGACCCTGTTGTGGGGGCTTCACACTCGTATTCTTTCTCGCCTGAACTCCTTGCACATCTTCGAGCTCGGGGGTTTTATAACTTGTCACATGCTGCTGCTTTCAAAGGTGGGGGTTGGATCTCTGCTCGTCAACTTGGCATACAGGGGGCGATGGGAAAGGAATGGTCTGACTTTACTATGCATCTCCATCAATCAAATATACATCTGGGTGAGGCCCCGGACCGGCTGGTATGTTCTTGGGATGTTGCTCGTGGAATGGTTACTTCAAAACTCGCATACGAGTCATTATTTGCAGACTGTCAAATGAAGGCGGTGTGTTGGCATTCCATGATATGGAAACTTGCCCTTCCTCCGAGGATTAGAATTTTCATCTGGTTGGCAATGGGCAACAAGATTCTCACCTGGGATAACCTCTGTCGACGGGGCTTTCAGGGGCCTGGCTGGTGTCCCTTATGCTGTACACACTTGGAGTCGGTTGATCATCTCTTCTCTTCATGTCCTTATGTAAGGGAGCTCTGGATGCATATTGCCAACTCTCAGGGTATTACTGCTATTTGGCAATCGTCCACATTGCTGGATAGTATGGCTCAGTGGCTTGGTGACTCTCATGCTGCGCGATGGCTGGAACTCCCTTGTTATATGATATGGGAGCTTTGGAAGGCTCGAAACTGCTTGGTTTTCGAGGAGACGGCCATTAGCACATTTTGGTTAAGTGGTCGTATCATTGCATCTTTTTTGGAGTCAAACTCTGGTGCTGTTCTTCAGGGTGGTAGGCCCGTCTCTGTTGTTATGGATACGGGGTATCGTAATGCTCCCCCGGTTTTAATGTATCCTTGTGGGTTTTTTGATGGGGCTGCGGCTGGGGGGCATGGTGTTAGTGGGGCGGGTGTGGTGCTCCATTTAAACCACTCTGACACTTTTCGGATCCATTTAAATCTGGGATCTGGAACGAATACTTGCAGCGAGTTATGTGCACTCTGGCTCCTTTTATACTTTGCTCGGCGCTTACAGGTTTCATCACTTGTTGTGATGGGTGATTCTTCTTCCATAATTTCGTGGGCATTGGGCTCCTCTCCCCTCAACGTGTTGATTCTCTCTGAATGGTTGGTTGCTGTCCGAAATTTCATTGGTGACTTTCAACATATTCACTTTGCCCATGTCTTCCGTGAGATTAATATGGAGGCTGATATCCTTTCCAAAAGAGCGCTGGAGTCACCGTCTGGCATTATTCTGTGGGAGGAGTGGCATGGGGACCTTCTTTTTTCTCAGGGTTCGATTGACCTGCTTTGGAGCTGACTCATGTGGTTTGGTCTACAGGACTATTTTGATATATTATGATATGTTTTTACGGCTATTTATTTTTGCAGGTCCATAGTTTCTATCGCCAACATCTCGTTGGTATTTTGTTTACTGCTTGGTATATGCGGCTCTATTTATGTCTTTTGATTTTAGTGTCCAGGCCTTTTGGATGTTTTGGACCTCTGTTGGACTTACTTTTATGTATTTATGTTATTGACATTGTGACACTTTGCCTCATGGAGGACTGTTAGCTTTTGGTTTGTGCTGTTGGTGGATTTATGATTGTAATTTGGTGGCATCCTATCAGATACTTGGGTGGATATTGATATGTATCCTGCAGGATGTGATGATACTTGGGGCTCATGTGCCCGTATGTTTTATACACATGCCTATTTACTATTTCGCGGTATTAATAGTAAGATATATTTATGTGTGAAAAAAATGTGAATGTTGCGATAATGTGTTATCGGTCTATGTGAAAATGTTGCGATTAGAGTAATGTTAATATGCAATCTTTGTTTCTGGTAATGTTAAATACTGCGATGTGCTAGAACTTCATGATGAATGTTTATAATTGATGTTAGTACTATATTGCCACAACCTGCCTCCTCCCTCAGTGGAAACATGGTTCCGTCTGCTCTTCCTGGACGCCTCGGGTGAGACCTCATCCGCTCTGTGGGTGTTGCTGGGTGGGCTCAAACCTGCCTGGGCTGGTTCCCAGGGAGACTGTGGTATGGGTTGACAGTTGGTGGACCCCTGTCGACTGTGAGGTCGCGATTCGGTCAACAGTATGTCGAACCAGTTAAGGGAGATTATGATGCTCAAGAATTAGATAACATATATAATGTATCTTTCAGGATAAATGACTACATCAATACTACAACAGATGGCACGGTTAGTTGGCGGAGTGTTAGTTCCTGTTCATCTGATTCTAGTGAAGCTCTGGGTAACTGGCATAACATATTACATGAAGTATCAATGTGAAGGTGTGCCCATGTGACAAAATCACTCCTTTGGGTTGGAACAGAGGTATGTAATCTCCCTACTTGTGAACGTTTACCTTGGATGTTGCTCTGAAATATACTCTAGCGAGGTGGTTGGATGCACATAAGGAAACTATAATTTGTTGGTTGCAGTGTCGAAGATATTTAGAAATTCGCTTCGATGAGGGAATTCCCTATAGCGGTGAAAATTATATTGGGCTGACTAGCCGTGTTGATCATTTAGCTACTTGTAATACAGTCTGGCAGGATATACCCAAGCAAGAGTGGGTACATATGTTCATTTATACCCTTGATACTATACCAAGGAATTGGTATACGTCGTTGGAACTGCGATAAGGAACTGTGGATTGGGACACTATGACAATGAGCTTCAAACAAACATTCAACTATGAGGATGAAATTCCTACAATAGATGCGGCTCTGCAGATTATCAAGGCAAATTTTTTTGAATAACTTTTGGGACCAGTGTTTAATCTACCACAGTAGACTGCGGTAGTGGAGAAAATGATGGAGTGTTACAACATTAGCAGAGGGCCAGAGGATGATGATTTGAGGGATATTCATATTCCATAAACTGAAGGAAGTCACGATCTGAAGGGGTCTGAGATTACATCGAACAAATTTTTGAAGTCGTTGAAGATTAAAAAGGTAAATATAGGCTCTCCTAAAAACCCAAAGTTTGCAAATATAGGAGATTACTAGGATGATGAAACATTGGGAAAAATTATTGACCTGTTGCATGAATTTCAAGATTTGTTTCCTACTAAGTTTTAATAAATGAAAGGTATTGTTGGTGACTTGGGTGAAATGAAAATCCCACTGAAACCTGGCGCCAAGCCGATTAAGCAAAGGCCGTACATATTGAATCCACAATATAAGGAAAAAGTCAGAGCAGAGCTCGACATAATGCTTGATGTAGTTATCATTGAGCCTGTCGAAGAATCAGAATGGATTAGTCCTATGGTGGTCCAAGACAAGAAGACTGGGGAGATTAGGATTTGTGTTGACTTGCGGAAATTGAATGATGCTTGTCTACATGATCCTTTTCCAACTCCGTTTATAGACGAAGTGCTTGAAAATGTTGGTGGGAAGGAAGCCTACTCTCTCACAGATGGATTCTCTGGGTATCATCAAATAAAGATTGCTAAGGAGGACCGACATAAAACAACCTTTGCGATATAATGGGACTGCTTTCAGTACGCAATAATGCCTTTTGGCCTAAAAAACGCCCCTGCAATTTTTTCACATGTAGTTGTCGCTGCATTTAAGGAATTCATATTGAAGTGTATTTTGATGATTGGATCGTTTATGGGTTGCTCAATAATCATATTGAAAATTTAAAGTTGATTTTAGAACGCTGTAGACAGTATCAAATCTCATTGAATTTGAAGAAATGCATATTATGTGCTCCATTTGGAATATTATTGGGACATGTAGTTTGAAAGCAAGGTTTGTTAGTGGATCCTGCAAAGATTGTTATTATAGTTGATCTGCCTCCACCTACTTTGTTCCGACAATTACAAACAACTCTAGGTGACAAAGGATATTACAAGAAATTTATCAAAGGCTATGCCTAGATCACAATGCCAATGGAAAAATTACTCAAGAAAGATGCAGAGTTTCATTGGAATGAGGACTACCAGTAGAGACTCGACACATTGAAGGAAAATATGGTTACATCACCTATTCTGGTATTTCTTGACTGGAAAAAATAATTTCATGTTCATGTCGATGCTTCATTTGTCGCTCTGGGTGCGGTGCTTGCTCAACCAGGTGAGGGTTCTATCGACCATCCTATTGCATTTGCCAACAGGAAAGTGTCCACTACGGAAAGAAATTATTCTACGACAGAAAGGGAAGGGCTTTCCATGGTGTATGCATTACAAAAGTTTAGGCACTATTTGCTAGGCGGTAAAATGTTTACAGATTACGCTGCTCCGAAGTACCTGGTAAACAAGCCAGTGTTGGGGGGGAGATCTGTCGATGGTTATTGTTTTTTCAAGAATATGACTTTGATATCATTGTCAATTCTGGTAGGTTGAATGCGGGACCCAACCATCTGTCGAGGTTGGAAACAGGCGAATAACCAAATAGTTTAGACGATAATATCCCAATGCACAATTTTTTTTCGTAAGAATGGTTGATGACTATTTTCAAGATATTGTGACATTTTTGTCAACATGAGCAGCGCTAGAAGCATACACAACTGCCTAGAAGAAGCAGATGGTCATTAAATCTGCAGACTACCAGTTGATAGTTGGTCACTTGTATAAGTTAGGACCAAATGAAGTATTGCGTCGCTGTGTTTTGGAGCACAACCGACCAATTATTTTAGCCGAGGCTCATGATGGGATAACAGGAGGCCACTATGCAGGAAAAGCCACAACATAGAAGATTTTAAGAGCAAGATTATGGTGGCCAACCCTTCATAATGATGCTAAAGAATATTGTCAGAACTGTGATGTATGTCAAAGAGTTGGGAAACCTACCAGGAGAGACGAAATGCCATTAGTACCTCATGTTACATTGTAGGCTTTTGACAAGTGGGTAAATGATTTTGTGGGACCTATTAACCCACCAGGGAAAAGGACTGGTGCGAGGTACATTGCTACTGCGACAAATTATCTTACACGATGGGCTAAAGCTACACCAGTACAAGATTGCATTGCTATGACTGTTGCACGATTTTTGTTTGAAAATGTCATCACCAGGTTTGGATGTCCTCGGGTTTTATTGAGTGATCAGTGTGCACATTTTGTTAATAAGACTATAGAAGCTCTTACTGAACAATTCCAGGTTTACCATCGGAAGAGTACTCCATACCATCCACAAGTAAATGGAACTGTCGAAGCGTTCAATAAGATCTTGGAAAATGCACTAACAAAAGTATGTAATGTGCACCGCAACGACTAGGACCTGAGGATTCCTACAATTTTGTGGGTCTACAAAACGACATGTAAAGGGTTGGCAAGTCATACACATTTCAAGTTGGTATATAGACAAGAGGCTGTGATTCCCATGGAGTATATTGTACCTAGTTTAAGAATTGTTGCTTTCATAGGCATGTCTGATACTGGTGCTGTCGAAGAAACGTTGGCGCAGTTACTCCAGTTGGAAGAAGATAGATTTGTCGCAGATTTTCATCGGCAGGTGCAAAATGATTGAGAAAAAATGTGGCATGATCGCCATATTACGAAGAAGCACTTTCAGCGAGGAGATCTAGTTCTTCTCTATAACAACAATTTTTTCAAACATCCTGGTAAGTTACAGATGCATTGGTTAGGGCCATATGTTATTAACTTTATAACAGAAAGAGGCGCAGTGCAGTTACATAAATTAGATGGCGAACTCCTTCAAGGATTGGTGAATGGCAGCCGACTGAAGCCCTATAGGGATAGTCGTGTCCTGTCGAAGTGAACATGCCTAATTCCATGCTCGTACATAGTGCAAAAAACTAATAATTTTGAAACCCCAAGTTTATTTTGTGTTGTAGTTAGTTGTGTCAATGTACAGTTCTACCTGAGCTTCGCGGAAACCCCAAGTTATTAGTATGTCGAAGTTCTTCTGTCGGGGTCATTTTGTCGAAGTTCTGTTTTTTTGGTCGTTCGGAAACCCCAACTTCCCATTGCGTTGAGTTGGTGGTCTATCGAAGTCCATCTGTCGAAGTGTTATTTTTGTCACTTGAAACCACAACTTCCTTTTGTGTCGCAGTTATGTTTTATTTAGGAAGTTGGCGATCTGTCATAGTCTGCTTTGTCGAAGCCCCAAAGTAGTCAATCAACAGAAGTTGCATTTATTGCACATTAATTTTTGCTTTTATGATGGGTTTAGTGGCGGTGCTAGTGGGATTTTTGTATTAATTGCCAAAAAGATTGAAGTGTGTGAATAGATCCGTCGCTACCACCATCATCATTGGAATATTGCGTACATTCAATTCGCATCGGGAATGACAGACAGAACGCACGAGGGGAGTAAGCTTAAAAATCCCACCCCTCCCTTGGTCATTATTCATTGTGACTTGAGAGATTGCAACATAGTGAGCGAACCAGAGCCGAGCCTTCGCATATCGATTGGAGAGTAGAATTTCTACAATGCAAGTCGATTTATCAGTTGGTAGTGAAGCTCAAGGATCTATCAAGGAAGTTCCAATGCCGAGATATGTTTCTGCTAGTCACGACTAGACATACACGTCATACAAACCACCTGAATCCAGAGCCGAGAACGAAGGCACACCATGATGTGGGAGCATCCACATCAAGCTTTACATCTATGTTACCAAAGTATATCCCACCATGGAACTTGAGGGAAAAACCAGTGAAGTTGCCAAAGAATGCGCGATACCAGTTGGAGACTGTGCCAGTGGCGAAGGGCGTCATGGTTTAAGGTGATATTTTGAGAAACATCCAGAAGCTATGATATGCGGACCATGACGTTACCAAGTTTCCTAAATTTAACTACACACACTACATGATGATTGTTGTTTCAATTGAAGGTCATCCGGTGGAACTACAACCGCGGTAATGGGCTCTTGGCGTGGCCATAGCCGATCTTTTACCATTATTGCATCTTCCCTATTTCGGTCGCACTGCGGAAGCAAACGCATGTGTGAAGTAGTTGTTACTCTGTCTGCATGGAGAGTGCCTATGTTTGGAGACCAAGGTGTCAATAGATACAAACTTAATTGCCAAGATTACAGGCCTACCTAAGGTTGGGTTGGACCCGTTGCAGTATTTTGTTGGAAAATAAAGAGACCGTGATATCGCAACCAAAATGAAGGAGAAGTATAACTTGTCGAAGAGAAACATAGGCTTCAACGTGTCCCTTATCAGCGACCAGACTATTCGGTTCGTTGTGAAGTTGTTAGCCACTGAGCTGCTACGTAAGGTTCAACCGAACCAAGTCACTGCTTCTATCATTGCTGCAGCAAAGCAGTGTGTCCAAGGAGTGCAAATGAATTGGGCCACCTTTATGCTTAATGAGTTTCTTGCGGATTGTGTGGATGCATAGGACAAGGGCTCACCATTCACATATTCATGGTTGTTCTTGTTGTTGATATCATTTGTCGAGTGGGAACAGCTAGCAAATTATCAAGGTATGCAACCAATCAGCCCATGCCAAGGCTCGCGGTATATGAACTTGTCGTATTCTGACATAAGGAGCCGACGACAAGAAAGCAATATCTCTTTATACATGTAGCTGGAAGCATTGCGCTATTATGTGGTTCAGATACGATGCATCAACAGAGTTGTTGTGGAAAAATATCGTAATGTGGTGAAGTTCAAGGTCGGGCCCCACCACATGTATGTGGAAGTAAGAGGAGACCCACACCAACTGTGGTTAGTTAGTGGGTTCAAGTTGAATCATGAAGAAATGGATGCTATGGTCAAATAATGGTCGGTAGAATGGAAATTACCCATTGAACCATAAAACATCTCGTCAGATCTGTCGCAGCAAGAACAACGACAGGAGGGAACCTCAGGCCAGCAGCAACAAACAAGTCAAAATACGTAGCACACTGGAGGAGGGGGTGATGAATAAGAGGATGAAGAGTCAAGTTAGACCCCTACTAATCCGGGTCTGGGAGATGAGCAAAAAGATGAAACATCTGCGCAGGGAGGAAGGAAAAAGCAGAAAACACAGAGGTCTGAGAATGCCCAAGCATTAACAACTGATGATATTAACATCTTGTTTGACAGGATGACAGAGGTTGCGGAGGAAAATCACAAGAAAGCAGAATATAGGACGATCTAACTATTTAGTGGCGTCACAAACATCCTGGATACGCTGTGCCAAGAAGTTAAAAGGATATGCATTTCACCTCGTCGCAGGTCACACCACCACGGGTTGAAGTTGAGCAAGAAGAAGAAGGCTAGGACCAAACACTTACAACCCCTTCGACGGAGGGGGTGGTTAAAATTTTGCAAAGAGCTCTAAGTTTTGATGAACCAGACACAAGTGTGCAGATTCCACAGACTAGGTATGTGGACTTAAAGTTATTTGCATTACCACTTTATGTATTACACCATTTACAAGAAGGTATTGCAAAAGAAGTAAATTCGAGTGAGAGTTCCCTCTTGGATCTAATGAACGGATATAAGAATCAGGTGGCTGTGCTGAAGGACTTGAATGTTCAGCTTCAACAGGACAAAGACCTGCTTCGAAAGGAAAAGGACAAATTTCAAAAGGCTGTTGAAGTCGCATGCTCTACAGTACTTGAGGCATAAATTATGAAGAGATGACATCTAAGGAGAAGATACAACATTTGGAAGTTGTTATATCGAGATATTGGCAAAAGGTACAAGATTTATAGACCAAGCTCGTGCTAAGTATCCCACCTGAAGTGTCTGAGCAACGACAGGCGACAATTCGAGAAGTTGTTCAAAGCCTTGAGGCAGCAGAAGAATAGTGCATGAAGATGTACGAGGAGGTGTCGCAGTCATGAGTTGCGTTATTTGAAGATTCAGAGTTGCAGAAGGTCACTACCAAGATCGGGGTTGCTGAAGAAAGGATGAGTACATTGCGCGATCAATTTAATACTTTGCCACCAGTCCAAGGGATGGGGAGAGCTACAGAGAGTAAATAGCTACAACATGAAATTAATCAGTTGAGAATGCAGCATAAGCAGCGTACAGAAAGGGTCGAGGCGCTCTAGTCTAAGGCTGAGCGTGTATCAGAGGTCATCGGGGGTAAGCATACTTCCATCCAGTCAATAGTCACTCAGGATGTCGAGGCAACCAAAACCCATGTTACTGCAGAGCTGGTCGAAGTTGTCACCCAGAAGAAAGACGAACTCCAACAATTGGTCGAAGTGAGCAGGAGTGTATTATAGGAATTTTAGTCGAAGCTACAGGAACCTATCTCACAACCTTGAAGTGGCTCGGGACGAGCCACATGTGAGTGCTGGGGGGTTGTTGGGGCTAGCGTTTTAGAGGTACCATTTTTAGTGGAAACAATTTTGGTGTGGACAAAGTCAAGACGGAAGTGGTTCGGCGAAGTGGTCAACTCCGACGAAGCGACCAAGAATTCGGGAAAAACGATTATGTTGATCAAGTCAAATGGTTGGAGTTGAGTCAGTTAGTTAGAAATGGTCCACATTGTATTAATGAGTTGGTTAGTAAGATAGTGGGTTAGTGGGAGCGGGGAAAGCTAAGTGCACCCTATAAATATGTAATAAGGGAAGAGTTTTGGGTTGGTTCAGGTTGGTTACTGCGGGTTATTAGTTTTTGTTACTGTCAACCGATGTTGTAAGAGCATATTTTGAGTTTGTAATGAAGCATTATGTCATATATGTTGGAGTTTTTTTGGAGAATCCAATTAGCTGATCTACAAGCTTTGTGCGTAGATCCCTTGTATGTCATGAGGAAATCTGTAAGTCTTAATTGAAGTGCTCATTTGGCTGCGACTCATAATAAAAAACAAGCGCTTCCGTGGTTTTTCCCAGGATGGGTTTCCACGTTAAACATGTTGTCCTTATGTGTTATAATGTGATATGTGATATGTTTTTCTTTCCTTTGTCTCAATGCTTAAATGAATGCACGATCAAGATAGTTATAAGTAATATGAATGCATAATATAGTTCAAGTGATGTCATTCTGGTGATGTCATGGGTTCTGTTGAAGTGATGAATGTGTCAAAGCTCTGATTCCGTCGATGTTCTAGATTGGTCGATATTATTGGGTTGTATGATGGATGTATCACATGTCGAGCTATTCCCCTTCCGTATTGCATAAATCTGGTTCCTATAGTCCCCATAAGTACTTCGGGTGAGACTTCATCTGCTCCGCAGGTGTTGCCGAAAGGGATTAAACTCCCTTTCGAGCCGATATCTGTGGTATTGGTGTTTGTTGGTATGTTGTTGAATGTTTGAACCCTGGTCGAAGTAAAAAGTGTGCCAACACACACCCCTACCATGGGATTTACCTTGTGTCCCATTTATTCCTTACCTAACTTAAGGGCAAGCCTTCTCCCACCTCCCTACCCTGCCCATCTCGAGGCAAGCACTTTCTATTCTCAAGAGTCAACCAAATATTTGTCCCCTTCTCACCTTGGCCCATTTGAGACACACCCCTTTCTCCCCCCCACCTTGTCCAACTTAGGACTAGCCCCATACTTGCTTCCTACCATGGCCTACCCCAAACTTTCTCCCAACCTTTTGATGATTTTCCATGTTGATCCCTTTCCTATCCTTTGGCTTCCCTTGAAAATTTGAGGGCACCCTCATGCTGCTATATTATATTTTAGCCTCTTGTCCCTTTTTTCTTTTCGTGTGTTATTGTTTCCCTTGTCCTCTACAATTTTGTTTATTGCTTTTGCTTACTTTTCTTGACTTCCATTATATTATCCTTTGATTTGTCTTTTTGTTTGCCTTGGTTTTGTCTTTTGTTTTTTATTTTGGTCTATTTCGACTTTCATGGCTTTGTTTTTTGCTTTCTTCTTGTTATTTCTCATCGACCACAACCTTTCTCTATTCTTTGGTTCTTATTCCTTCTTGGTCAACCTTGCTCCTTCCAAGGGGCAAGAATTTTGTGTCCCACATTTTCCACATGCCCAAACAACCTTACTTTTTTTAGAAATTATTGTGTCCCACATTTTGTAGGTAGCTAGTCAACCTTTTCTCTTTTAAGGGGCATGTTTTTTGAGTTCCACATTTTACATGTGATCAATCAACTTTGCTTCTTTCGAGGAGTAAGCTTTTTATGTTCCACATTTTGCATGTGATCAATCAAACTTTTCTCTTTTTAGGGGCAATATTTTCATGTCCAAATTTTCCATTTGGTTGCCTAACCTTGTCTCTTCTTAGGGGAAAGTTTAGGTGTCCCACATTTTCCATGTGGATGGTCAACCTTTATCCTTTCAAGGGCCAAGTTTTTTGTGTTCCACATTTTTCACATAGTTGGCCATCCTTGTGTCTTTTGAGGGTCAAGTTTCTTGTGTCCTAAATGTGGTTTTATGCCTCTCTTGGTTTGCCCAACATTGTCTCTATATCCATTTGGTCAACCTTGTCCCCTTCAAGACAAGAGGTTTTGTCTTTGCTAGTTCACCTAGCATTACCTCTCTATCTACTTGGTCAACCATTCTCCTCCTTGGAGTAGGCTTTCCTTCATCCTTATCCCCTTAAGGAAAGATGCCATTTTTATGGTTTTCCTCCTACTTCCCTTGCCTCATTAGAGCAAGGTCATTTCCTTTCCTCTTGAATTCCTTACTCTACTTAGGGCTATGATTTGTCTCACAAATACCCATAGAGACAATGTCTCGTTGATTGGGATCTTGGATGTTGAGATTATGCTAGTTGTGTGACATGGTGTCATTGGATGAACGAATTCAATTGAAGTTCTCGACGAGTGGACTTGGGTATCTTGTTCTTATCCTTGACTTTGGCACATCTTAAGTGATTGTCACCATTATTATGTATTACAAAAATTTACACCAAATAAATCATTTTAAGCATGCTCCCTTAGGCTTCAGCATGGCATCATCAATTCACAGGTGAGTGCCAGTAATATCTCTCTCCCATACTCTTACTTTTGCATTTTACCTTCATATTATAGTTGATGTTTGTTCCATTGTGTGGTAGTTTTAATTATTACACCCTCCCTTCTTCTAGTACTATTGTTTGCCATGCATCATTACTTGTTGCCTTATCTTTTCTCTATTGTCTTCTTTACTTGATGCATGCGCTCATACATGGTGTGTGTGTAATTTTCCCTTGCACTGGTATAACAATGTACGAGTCATGGTGTTGATTATATGTTTATATTTGTTGCATGATGTTCTTTCCTTATGTCGAGGCATTTGCTCATTACATTTTTTCCATATGGGAACTCTCCCCTATTTTCAGTTGCATCCTTGTGTTTTCATATTATTTTTGCCTTGCTTTGTCCTTGCCTTCTACTTTTTTCACCTCTCTACCGAATTCATAGTATATCATTGCCTTTGCTATGACTAACAAGTGCCAAAGTTCTCCTTTGAGTATCCCTCCCATGGTCTAAACATGCGATTTTGGCTTCTTATTTTATGTTTGGTACCATAATGGGATCACCTAGCTTAGACTTTGTTTTTTTACCCCTTTGGCTGCATATTGGGACACAATATACTTGTTTGGGTCACTCTGTAGTTGATCGGATCGATTATGGGCCTCATGCACTAAATATAGTCCCAACTAGTTAGAGCCCCCAAATATCCTCTATCCATTAATGGATGCTTATTTATAGATTAGCTCAATCAAATTTCTCTTTTTCTTGAGTGGTTTGAAGGCACATTCTTAGTTGTATTTTTTCTTATAATTTGTTGAGTATTCGCAGGAGAGATTGGTTTGAGATTGAGATTCCAGATATTGCCTTGCGATGGACAAATCCATTGAATGCCAATGTTTCGACCCTAATCGAAGGCTCATCTTCATGACAAAATCGATTGGTGGGTAAGATACATTGATGATACCTACGTAAAATGGGAGAATGGGGAAGATGAATTGGATAGAATTGCTGATCATTTAAACAACCAATCGAACCACATTAAGTTCACAATGGAATGTGAGAAGGATCGTGCTCTGCCATTCCTAGATGTTTTTGTTACCCCAAAAAATGACGACACTATCTCCCATAGTGTTTTTAGGAAGAAAACCCACACAGATCAGTGTTTACATGAAAAGTCACATCACCACCCAAGTCATAAAGCATGTGTGCTCAATACTCTCATCACAAGAGAATTTAAAATCTTCGACAAGGATAATCTACAACAAGAAAAATAACATCTATATAATGTTTTCAAAAGGAATGGACATTCTGATCTACAAATCAACAAAACCTTCATAAAAATGGAACGACAACAAAGTAGGAGGCGCAACCTAGAAGATAATAGTGAAAGTGATCATAAGTTTTCTTGCCATACATACAGGGAACCACAGATAGAATTGCTCGTATCTTCAATAAAAAGAACATTAGAATAGTCTTTTCACCCCCCAACAATTTGAGAAAATTGCTAAGCTCCATCAAAGACCTTATTAGCCCTCGCTCTAAAAAAGGAGTGTACCAAATTCCTTGTACGTGTGAAAAATCCTACATAGGAGAGACAGGTAGGTCTATCCATACCATAATCAATGAACACAGGGCCAACATCATCCATAATAGATAAAAAAGATCCATGCTCGCAGAACATGCCCATAGAACAAAACACCACATAAATATTGAAGAAACAAAGGTGCTTGCAAAAGTTGAACATTGGTCCAATAGAAGAATTAGGGAAGCTATTGAAATAATAAAAAACCCTAATTGTATTAATAGAGACGATGGCTTGGTTCTAAGTAGAACTTGGCTCCCAAACTTAAAAAAGGATTTAAATTAATTAAAATTACTTGGTCATATGTTCTCTTCATAGAATAAATAATGAATTAAAATGCTTATTTAAATAAATGATCCAACTTCATCGTTAGCTTGATAGTCAGCTTTGTCCTTAAGACGAGCCTTCGATTAGGCTCGAAACGTCGACATTCAATGGATTTGTCCATCGCAGAGCAATCTCCAGAATCTCAGTATTTTTTCTTGTCTACGTTGCACCTATGGCTCATAGTTATCTCATATTTGCAGTACAATGGAGGGTTGTTTTCTCCTCTCACACTTGTAATATGGTCCAAACTCTTACAATTTGATGGTTACCACTGGTAGTTTGAGCATTACATAGAAAACGTGCCTTCCATAGCGAGTGTAAAAACAAAACACCATTCAAGCATTTTGACACACACACACACACACACACACACATACCACACCCTCTACTGTCTATAGGGCTCCCTTTAGCACACTAAAACTTTGTTGAATTGAAAGCTCTATTATGATTTAGCAATCTTCTTCCACCCTCCACATCGCTGGGCTTACTTGGATTATCTACCTTCATCAACCCTTCCCCCATTGAATGTTGTTATAGTCGACATCTCCTCCTCACCAATTAGGATTTCCCTTTTATAGCATGATCAATTGCATCTTGTGGTGTTTTTGGCTTTGTCCCTATTCACACTTTAGTCAACCTTCATCCCCATACCCAAAGGAAGCTTAAACACAAGCCTACGAGAGATGAGGTAGCTTTCTTCAACGAGGGTATTACAAGTCACGTGCTTGGCTTGCTTATTGTTATGTTACTTTGCTTACTGGAGCTTGATTATCCTTGCTTGATTTTATTTGGAAAGATCAACCCTTCTCTTGGTTGCCGACTATTTTTTTTCTTCTCCAAGCCCAAGTGTCTACTTCATATTAGTTCAGAGTAGGTGATGATATCTCAAAACTTGGAGAAGGGTTTTCATCCACTTAGGAAGGAAATAAACCTTAGGATCCCTTCCCATTTTCTTGGTCACTAAAAGGGAAATGGGTGATGAACTTAATGTTTACTATTTACCTTGGGTTTAAAGAGGGTTAATCACATTGCACTTGTTCTCATTTTTAAATCTAAACCAACATCATTTCTCTTATCTCTACCAATTTTATAATTAGTTTTTTTATTGTTACTAAACAACCTAATTCCACTCACATAACAATAAGAATAAAAATTAATTATAGATCATTACAATAATTAATTCCTTAATTAACTTAGTAACTCACCCCTTTCAATCTCATTATCTCATTTTCTCCCAAAATTTAGTGATAACTCCAATCCATAGAGTCTAATCTTCCTTGTTTTGGTGGTGGGATTCTCTTCTCCATAACCTAATACCATACGTTTAAGCATTATATATGACAAATTAAAAGGATGGTCCTAAAATTCCACATATTTTACAAAAAAATTCTATAATTCCACACAATAATTAAAAAAAAACTCTTATCTCAATACAATAACACATATTTTATAAAAACACTTCTCAAAATTCCACACATTAATTAAATAAAAACCTCTTCTCAATACAATAACACATTACTTATTAATTATATCGTACAAACAATTTGAAAAATACAAATATTAGAAAGACTTAGTCTAAATATTCTACATTTTAAATTTTTTCTAGGCATATTTTCTGTTTAATTTTGTTCCTAATTTGATTAAAAATATTTAAAAAATCTTAAAATCACATATATTAGCTATGGAAATTGCATAATTTAGGTACTATGGAATATTTGAGGGTGCTAAACCTATTTATAGATTAAAATATACAATTTAAACACTTAAAAATTTGGATTTAACTAATCAAAACCCATCGTAAGTCAAAAACTTAGAATAAATAGACCATCGAGTCATATTAGAAATATCCATATAAAACATAAACCCAACAACAAACCTAACCCCAACTACACACCTAAGGATGTTGATCACATAAATTTGGCCGCCATACTAGGGACTGCATTTCCACATGGATTACATATTGTAATTTACAAATGGCCAAAGCAACCAAAACCTCGGACACGCATGTGCCCTCTCAGGAAAAACACGCCAGCCAGCTCCTCCAAGCTTCTTTGAAAATAAAAATCCGATAAAACATCCCGATGCCGGCAAAAATAAACCGGCCCGCAATAGCGAGGGTTTGATTTTTCATTATTCAGATTTCGT
The DNA here is from genome assembly GCA_027924585.1 of Larix kaempferi. Taxonomy (NCBI): domain Eukaryota; kingdom Viridiplantae; phylum Streptophyta; class Pinopsida; order Pinales; family Pinaceae; genus Larix; species Larix kaempferi. The sequence goes on along the minus strand of BSBM01000696.1, from coordinate 8,689,860 downwards.
GTCAGGGCTTAGCAGCTCAGAAAGCTTTGATTGTGAGATATTTGTCCCAAATCCGTCCATTGATCGATCAGCCCGTGCGTCTGTAGATCAATAAGCGCCGACCCAATTCACTGTTCCCTGAAATGAAGACGGGATAAAAGAGTTTCTATTCAACCCTCGTAGCTTTCAATTTGTCCGCCGATTGCGAATTTTCGGCACATCTACGTTCTCAGTTTGAAGCTTTGGGAGATCCACAGTTTCCAGACGTAAATCCGGCGTTTGGTGGGTGTATACGTGAGATCTCTCTTCGAGTATATCATAAACGCCCGGAAAATGGCTGTATTGGGCGTGAGTTGAGTTTTGTTTTTAATTTGGGTGAGTTTCAATTTTTAGGTTATGGAGAATTTTGTTTTTGGAGGCTTTTGGAATGATCATTGTAAAAAGAGTTGGTTAGATCTGTAAGTTTTAGTCATTTAGCTTTTCGATCTGAAGATTTCTGTGTTTGTGAGCTGGAATTTAGCAGCCGTGCTGGTGGGCAATGCTGATAACTGAATTTTTTTGGGGTAATTTTTGGGCAATTTACGAACCGCGGTTAAGCTTGCGGAAATTTGCTTTAAAGGGAAGCTATTAGATTAATTGATTGAAGGAGTCGGGAGGGTTTTGATTACGTTTGCACTTGGCTGTCGAATTGCAGAACGTTGTTGAATTCATCAGAGCAGTTTTTAGAAGTAAATAAAAAAACAGTTTTTGGTGAGGCTGGGTACTCCGACTGCAACGACGGTTTGGTCGATTTGCCTTTTATGTCTGATGGCCACGTCTCCATTTGAGATGGATGGTCAGTCGGACGAAGATTTTTTCGACAAGCTCGTTGACGATGACTATCAGATCACCAAATCCGATTATCAGATCACCAAATCCGATTATTTAGAGAATAAGACTAATAGCTTTCATTTGGAATCGGCTCATTCTGCACAGACTGCTGAAGACGAGGCAAATTCTTCTAGCGATGCACTGGCAAAACTGGTTTTAGATGAAAGCGAAGCGAATTTGGTAGCTTCTAATGGCATCGGAAAAGATTCAGGAATAAATGAGCTTTTTCAAGTTGAAAGTGTCCCTGGTGAAAATGCCCCCTGAAGAGGATCAGAAAGCCAAAGATGGTCATCCAGAGGGTTTGTTGTCGACTTTAGGGCAGGAATTGACCCTCGCATACGCTGCGAAGGAGGAAATTGTTGACGGATCTGCAGAATTCGATGCCCTCAATACATCTATTAAACCTGATGATGCTGAAAAGGTGAAATTTTCTATTGATGACGGTGATGATGGAAACTACAAGAGCACAGAGTCGGGGGATTTATTGTCAGGGCAATCTGCTCATAAAGCAGAAAGTGGTAGAATTTGTAACAAACGTAAGAGAAGTGCAGTGGAGTAATTTTAACTCGTTATCGACACAGGGTGATCTAGGTGGCTTTGGCTCTTATTCAGACTTTTTCAAAGATTTGCCTAGTAATTCTATGGAAAAGGCTGGGGAGTCGGGCTTGGATTTTTTCTCAACGGTGCCTCAGGTTGAAAACGACTCAGTCTCATCAGGGCAGCCCATTGCTGATCTGACACCTTATCAATTATCACAAGTCTGGCCAGATGGAACCATAGAAGCAACAGTTACTACTGTTACTCAACCAGAACTGAGAAGCTTTTCTGAAATTCAGACATTCAATGGGCTTACAAGTGATACGCAGAATTATTACAAGCATGGGCAGCTTGAAGGGCATTTAACAGGTTCTATTTATCCAGATCAGTCTCATGGCACAAATGTGGAGCTGCCCTCAGCAGGGGATAGTCAGGATGCGTACAACAATCAAGATTGGGAGAATGCTTATCCAGGTTGGAAGTACGATTATACAACAGGAGAATGGCATCAAGTGGAGGGGTATGAAGCAATGCCGGTAGACTCATTTGTTGGGGAAGTAGGCAACGGGGAAGGTGGATCACAGGACAATTTGCATCCCGCTCAGAGCACTGTTAGTTATTCTAGCTGGCAGGCACAGGATAACGAAAGTTATAATGGCAGGAGTGCAGGAGATTCCATTCATCATGTTGAATCAATAACTGGAGAAGTGCCTCATTTGCATCAAACTGGCAACAATGGCACTGGTTTGGCACAGGTATCTACAGGGCAAGCTGTTTCTGGGTGGGAGCAGTTATCACAAAATGTTGTTCAAGATCAGCAGAACATTTATTTTGATCCACAGTATCCTGGATGGTACTATGACTTAGTTGCACAACAGTGGTGTCAGGCAACAGATTATGATGGGAAATCTTATACAAGTGGAGTTTCAACAGCATCGGCTTTTCAAAGTCAGTTAATGGCATCCGGGCAAGCTGAAGTAAGCGAAGCCTCTAATAGCGTTTATGCTTATGATGATCCCAGTTTATATAGCCAGAGTAATCAATTTCAAGGTACCCAGACACAAAGTACCGTGACAGAGTTGTCAGGGTCTTCAAATGATTATGCTACGAGTAATGGGAAATGGGAAGTTTCTGCTCCCCAAGACAATATATATGACGGCATTCAGTACCATGGAGGAGTTTTCAGTAATAATGTTCCTGGGCAAAATCTCAAGAATGCATTCATTGGAAGTCAGAGTAATGTATACCATCCATCTGCAAGCGTACAGGGTGAGCTGGATCTGTCAACCAATTTTCAGATTCCAAATTCTGCTTTTCCATATGACCAAGCAAAGCATAGTTTCTCTAGCCATCAGAATGATTTTAATTTCCCAAGGTCAGATTCTGGTCAGAATGTTTACTCATACAGTCCACAGCTCGATCAGAATCCGGGTTCTGAGGCCATCCATAATTATTATGGAAATCTACAGACGGTAGGTTATTCTCATCAGATTCCTAACGTTGGACAACATGCAAATCATACACCTCCTGTCCTTAACTCTTTTATGGAAGGTAGGTCATCTGCAGGGCGTCCTCCACATGCCTTGGTGACATTCGGCTTTGGTGGAAAACTTGTGGTTTTCAATCCAAAGGATAATCTCAATGCTACTCAGGTGAGGTGGTGAACTTGTATGGATTTTGAAAGTTGCTCATGTTGTGTTTTATATGTATGAATGGACATAAGAAAACTCATATTGTCAAACATTTGTTTAGCAGGATCATAGTGGGGGTCTTCTTAGGGTGCATAGCTTAGGTCAGCTCGTCACAGAGAATTTGGGTAATGCAAGTGGATGCACCGAAAGTAATTACTTCCAAACTCTCTGTCGACAAGCATTTTCAAGTCCTCTTGTTGGCGGAAACGTGTCAAGTAAAGAAATGTTCAAATGGATTGATGAAAGGATTGCAAGCTGTGAATATGTAACACCGGCCTATGGAAATCCAGAGCTTTTGCGCATGCTTCTCTGCTCACTAAAGATATTCTGTCAGCATTATGGAAAACTTCGTTCCACTTTCAGTGTTGTTGGGGCTTCACAGGTAATCTTAATTTTCTGTTATGGCTACAAATAGTATTTCCAAAATAGCTGCTTTTGGGATTCATGTGTTTCAGTTGCAAATTCATGTGGTACTTGTTTCAATTTTTAAAGGATGTCTGAAAAGTTATGTTAGGTAGATTAGAGCCCTATTTCTGGAGACAAGAATAGACTATTGAGCATGGTATTGAAAACACTGTTCTGCTACACAAGTTTGACTTATTCAGTTCTTCCAACCCCTAGGTTTAGTGTCTTTTCTTTTACTATAATCAAATCTCTTAATGGATTGTTGGTTGGGTTTGCAGGGTTTTTCCAATAATTACCATTTTTTAACTACCCAATGCCAGTCCCCTCATTTGTCTATTTAATCGGCAATCCTTGTTATCCCATCTTTTTTGTCTTCTAAATGTAGTATTTCAGTCTCTAGTGTTTCTCTTGTGATACCCTATCATGCTTAGATATGTGTGATATGCAGGAAAATGATGGACCTGAGGGAGCTCTTACCAAGCTTTTTGCTTCTGCAAAATCATATGGTTCTGGATTGAATGAGTTCAGTGCTAGCACACTGTGTTTGCAAGCAATGCCATCAGCAAGCGAATTTCAGGTTGTTAGCTAAAGCCTAATTCTGCTTCTCAACAATGATGCCATGTAATTTTTTTATTATATTAAGGGTTTTGCATCTGGTTGCATGTTTATTTGGTATTCAGGCAACTGCACTTGAAATGAAGAACCTCTTAGTTGCCGGGAAAAGGAAGGATGCCCTTCTGCATGCACAGCAAGGTCAACTGTGGGGTCCTGCTCTTGTTCTTGCTTGGCAGCTTGGTGAGAAGGTTTGTGACTCTTCTTAGGTGGCTCTTTTATAATTCTGTCCTTATCTGTTATATTATAAGTTTAAGTATGAAAGTTTTAACTTTTAAGTGTATTGGGAGTTGGGACACATTGTTTGTTTCACAGATTGACATCTTGAGTCTTAATGGCAAATCTAAATCTATTTTTGGTTGTCAAATAAGAATATTATAGTCTTGTTGAAATTAGTATATGTTTTGCATAACATAGGGAAATAAAGAGATGCAGTCAAACTATGAATGAACTAATGTATGTTGAAACTTGAAATCCACAAGTCAGATAAACTGAATGATTGGAATCTTAGAAGGCAACTAATTAAAGATGTATTACAGAGGATTCTCAGGCAACACATTGTTTGTTTCACAGATAGACATATTGAGTCTTAACAGCAAATCTAAATCTATTTTTGGTTGCCAGATGTGAATATTATAGTCTTGTTGAAATTAGTATACGTTTTGCATAAAATAAGGAAATAAAGAGATGCAGTCAAACTATGAATGAACTAACGTATGCAGAAATCCACAAGTCAGATAAACTGAATGGTTGGAATCTTAGAAGGGAACTAATTAAAGATGTATGGCAGAGGATTCTCAGGTTCCATGATTCAATCAGAAGTCTGTAAGAGTATGTAAAAAAGGGTCATCAGGAGTCATTTAATGGTATTCATTAAGAGATAGAGCTCTCATTTTAAACTGTAAGCCTTGTTTAGAGACAATAAAATTCAAAAAGTTTGAACTTGAAAGATGATATTTTATGATAAATGGCACATGACTACCATTGGAGTTAGGGATGGGAACTTCCAATTGACTACCCTCGGGTCTTTGTTTAACTGCTTTGATGTTGCATTATGTTGTTCATTTGTACATGCGTGGCTAGTAGGTACATGATCTGCAATTTCACCACCGACATAGGTAAAGCACAAGGGATTTAAATTTGATTTTGTTTGAGTTATACACACACACACATGTAATGTCTTTCAATGATCAATGCAAATTAGTTTTGTTTAATTAATTTTCAGACATTGCATGTGCTCACTTATTTTGTAACGAAGAAGGATATTTAATCCAATGGCTCTAAGATGCGTAGTAATGGATACATATACCCATAATATCATTTTGATAAATTAAGTTAAATGTATGCTTGGTGTTCATAGGAAACCTTATATTTTGTTTGATCCAAGCGCCCACGTATGGTGGGGGACAACCAAGTATTCTGGCGGGTCTCTTGGTTTTTGAGTAATAAAAGGTGACAATGAATGTATATATGTGTGGTGTTGTAAATAAAATATTCAGCAAGCAATAAGAATGTGCCAAAGCTACTCAATTTATATTTTAATGTTGAGTGATGGACAGATTTGCATATAAGGTGTTACAAAATAATTATGCGATTGTGAAAGAAGAGATGCTCTTTGTGTCAAGTCTCGTAGAAGGGTGTATAGGCAAGTCCCCACATATTTCCCTCTCGACAACTCAAGGGAGCTAGCACATCATTGAACAATGTTTATATAGATAGAGAAAATGTTCCAATTGTGTAATTGCTATGAGTTGGAATAGTTCAACTTCAAATATTAATAATCAAATGTTGTTGTGTTGACTATTTGTCTCCCATGTTGACACAATCAGGTTGGATGAGACGCTAATGTCAGTTGTCGACCAGGACTAATGTTGATGTTGTTCAATCAATGTCAGAGTTGATGTTGATTAATTAATATCAATGTCAACCAAAGACTTGAAAAGTTCAATTAATGTTGATCTTAGTGGACGTCAATGTTAAAATTTGTCATTTATTTGTCTTTGGAGGGCCATTGCTTATTGATAAAGTTAAGAGATTGTCTTAATTTACCCCAAATTATACCAATTAGATTGATTCACATATTTTGCTCCTTTGATAATTTAGAGTAAGGGAATGCCAATTTGGCATGAATGCTTGATCGACTTATTGATCTATTGTTGTTGGTACCATGTGATTATGATCTGAGTTTGTTAGACAAGATGCCATAGGAGGTTGGAGGAATGGCAATGTATATGGTTTTAGAAGTTCAGTACTAACATTGGATGCATGTTGAGTTATGTTGGAATGTCGAGGATGATTGCATGATAGCTGTTGCATTGGTGATTGTGTATGACCCATGTTGGAGTGGCTTGAATTTTCATGTACAGATTCAAACAATTATTTGTACAAATGGACATAAACTCTTCACCAACTTCAAATTGATTGCCTTGAGAGAGACATGGTGCTTTTACAATACAGAGTAGAAGAGATTTGCTAGTTGTCACATGAGAACATAAACTAGGATAGATACATCTTAACCTTGGATCTTTTAAGCAACAAGATATATATAGATATAGGGCTTTAATACAAAAAAGAAGGCTGCAATTGCAACCTCCACAAGCAAATCCATAAGGAAAAAAGACAAAATGTGGGTTGGTGACAACCAAAACACCTACTCACATAATGCCGACATCATATTGTTACATGAACATAACATAACGAGACAAAGGGCAATTGCTCGAGCACATAAACACTAAGCATTGACCACACCGGTCGTAGGAGGACATTGGTTGTGGTCATTTGGGGCAAGGGCCCCAACCCAAGACAAGGGTGTCGACAAGTGTTCCAAAAATTGGTTTGTTTTGACCCTAATTTTAGGCAGATTGGCCCTTGAACCGGTTCGATGACTACTTCGGCCATCGAACCAGTTGGTTCTATTGGTTTTGTTTTGAACTGACATGGGTCCATCTGCGATTAAAAATTCAAAAAGAAAGCATCATCCCCAAAACCCTAAAACAATCTTATAAGGATATTGCCCCCATTTCCCTCACACCTCTCTCATTGAGCATTTGTGAGCATTTGGCTTTGTGGAGTTGTGGTGATTTGGAGTGAGCTTGGAGTTGATTTCGCATTATTTATGGGTTTCCTGTGGTGGATTTGGCATCCACATCAGTGGATGACATCTCGTCTACAAGCTTGGAGGAATTCGTGATAAGATTGTTGTGCCCATTCAAAGGTATGATATTGATCCCTTCTCAAAATGAGTAGAGGAAACATAGTTGGGAGAAGTTGATGATGATGTCTTGGGTGGATGGGATTGAATATGATCCACTAGTAGCACCGACTACTAGTATTGATGTCCCTAACATGCTAGAAGAGGAGTTCCAGCTAGAGGGTGATCTTGTATTTGTTGATGAGAATCCCATTCCTAACACTTGGGGGATGATTTTGATGATAGATCACAATGATCATTGATATGTAGTTATTGTTTGTACCCTATAAGTTGTAGCTTGATGTTTTTTGGACTTTAGAGACCATTTAGAGCCTTGGTGTTCAAACCTTTTGTATGTTGTTTCAAACATGTATCACACTCCATGCTATTTTGCTATATTCATGTATACATGATATATACATGAGCAAATTTTGCATATTGCCTAAGGGTTTGGATTTACGTTGATGTGCATTAATCTACATTTTTTTAATTAAATTATTCATATTTTATGTACGTTTTTACTAAACAATTGGCAAATTGGTTTGGATTGGTTTTGGGTTCCAATCTTGAAGGACCCTCTGTTGGTTTAGAGTGTGGTTCTAGTGTCTAAAACAATGGGATCAACATTAATGGGCTTGATTAGGTCCCACCCAACAACAAGAATCTTAATGGGTTTGGCCCCTATGATATGGTTAGAGCTAGTTTTGGGAATTGCTTTTTGTTGTATGGTGGGCTGGGGATAAAGATTTAGTTGTGCTCTCACCTCTCATGAACTTGTTTACTTGCTTCATTGTAGGGCCTATGGTGATGGGATCTTTGATGGGAACTTGCAAATTTAGGTTGCTAGGTAGATCGGGGAAGCTAGTAGGGTTAGGTGGCACCCAACTCATTATACATGAGGCTCCATCCTATTATTCCAATAGTGGTTGTAAGTGCTCCATCTTGAGCCTCACTTTACATAGTTGCATTATGATCTGTATTAACGGGTTGGTACATATCATCATGCCTTCATAACAAGAAAAGCTTTGCGACAAGACATTTGCATTAAACAATACATCATTCCTCTCCAATGCCCAAAAGGGGTCTTAGCTTTGATAAGTATCTGCACAGACTTGAATTCAATGGCCCAGAGTAAGTGATCTCCAAGCAAGGTGACCCACCATGAGATGGAGGTTGGGACATATTGTTGATAGAGAGCCTCGATCAAGGTCCATGCAGCGTTGGCTTGGCCAGGGGGCATAACAAGAAGAGGTGCTTGAGGATTTTTGCCCTTTCACATTGTTGTGGACAACGTGGGTTGGACACACCTAGGTAAGCTAGCATCTTATCTAAAGGGAGTCCTCCCACAAGTAGACACTAGGCAAAGGATACTTTTATGGGTTCCGATATCAACTTCCAAATAGTGTGAAGTTGAAATAACGAGGGTTTTTGTTTGGATTTCAGTGTCCAAAGCTCATTCAATTGAGTTTTAGTAATGGGCTTGGATCAGTGCTATTGTATCCCATGGTTACCCTGTATTTGATAAATGTTGTCGCCTTTCCTTAATGTCAGTCCTGCCACTGGGCTCAAGTGATTGGGAGTCTAAGCTTTAGCATATGCTCTCATGAAGGAGCCCTTGGAGATGGTTCAAGATGAATTTAAAAACTTTTTGTCTAGTGCATATTTCCTTTTAACCTTAGCCTAAGGAGCCAAGATTTGGAGGGGTTGTCCAAAAGATCACGAGCAGATTGAATGCCACATTTGAAGAGCCTTAAGGCTGAAAGCTAAGAGCCTTTTGCAAATGGCTTTCCCTTAAAATGCTAGAGGCGACTATCAGTGATGATGATCATTGCATTATAGGGTTGATCAAATGGATGTTTCCTTCTAGGAAAGGTGGGGCTTTATGACCTTCTAGGCCTTCTAGATGCTTTGAAGTTTGAACAACAAAAATACTAATGATCTTGACAAGCTTTGCAAATAGAAAAGCTTTGCATTATAGGGTTGATCAAATGGATGTTTCCTTCTATCAGTGATGATGATCATTGCATTATAGGCTTGATCAAATGGATGTTTCCTTCTAGGAAAGGTGGGGCTTTATGACCTTCTAGGCCTTCTAGATGCTTTGAACAACAAAAATACTAATGATCTTGACAAGCTTTGCAAATAGATCCCTTACCAAGCCCATGTCCCAAGTGACAAACCCTATCAAATTTGATGCCTAATAAGGATTTTCTAGGCTTCTTGTCCATCCACAACTCAAACTACTAATTTTGCACATAGTGTTTTGGCTTGAACCTTGGTTCAAATAATGCCCAAGCCACCCAAGATTTCTTGGGGTACAAGAAGGCTCCCAATTAACTTAGTGGAACACTTTCCTTTTGTTAGATTTGGCCCAAAGAAATTTTTTGAGTGCCTTCTTTAAGTATGAATAGGTTGCTTTAGGGGGGACTCAACAAGGGGACTCAACAAGGATTTGTATACATGTATAGTTGCAAGGATGTTTGTTCAAATTTGGAATTTGTCTCATATAGCTAGAGGCTTAGTAGTGTTATACGGGGACGTGTTCCCTTAGGTGAGGGATGCTCCACCAATGTATCCAACGTTTTTTGGGATGGGGAACTCATTAAGGGGTGTTTTTGTCCATGCCCCTCTTTTGCGGAAACTTAGGAAAACACAGGTTTTTTTTCAATTTTGTGGGAAACTCTTAGGCATTCCTCCTCCAAAAAGGGGTCACCGAAGGGGTGACCCCCCACAACTTTTTCCTTATGGCTTTAGAAAATGACAAAATTTTAAAACAAAAACTGCAAAAAATAAAAACCTTAAAGTGAATATGGATATTTATTCCACGCTTTCATGTTTCATGGTTGTGCCTATCTTGACATTCTCCCTCTCTCTATCTCTTTCTCTCTCTCTCTCTCTCTATATATATAGGATTTTGGACAGGGTCCCCTTTGTTGGGGACCTTGACATTTACCTAAACTTTGGGAGGTGTCTCCACATGTACCATAGATGTGTTTCCACATTCTTGTGTCCCCTTGTCATGAAAACTTGGTGGAATATTGAGGCTTAATGATCCATTTATCTATCTTCTTCTCTAGCACATTTTTCCATGCACACAGGCTCCTTGTATTCCTTTAGGCTAGTTTAGAGTGGGCTCTCATTATCTCCGGGAAGAGATGGATCACCAGGTTGATTGGTCAGCCAGGATCTTCTAGGTATGTCATCTTCAAGAGGTTGAGATCGAGGAGCACTGCATCTCTCGGTGCTCTATCTACTACGAGATCCCCGTGCGGTTTCATTGTCTTTTTAGCTACCTTCTTCTCATAGAGATTTAAACTTTGACTAGATTCTTCAGATACCCCGATCAACAATGTCTGGCCCTATACTTGCAGGAGGCCCTCCGACTTTGCTCCTCCACCCTCCAACGACATTCTAGCCTCCACTCAGCATATTACTTCCTTCTTTTCAGTGCTTCCTTCCTCTAGGGGCACCAAGAGACAACTGGTTCACAGTATTGCCTTGACTGTAGGTGAATTATGACACGATCGACCACCACCACTTTTGCTCGACACCAACGTTGTGTCGAACCTTGGCCCCATCCCAATAGTCAGATGACCTCATCCAAGACATAGCTATAGGCTCTCGACTCCAAGCAACAAATGCACTTCCCATTGTAGCTTCTACTCCTCCTCTTCCAGTTCTTCTTCTTGATAGAGTACTCTTTTGAGATTCCTTCAGTCAGCCTCAGATGGTAGGAGAGATTCTCCCAGTGTTTCCAGTGTTTCTAGATTTTAAAGTAGCAGTATAACTTTCATTATTTTGCAGCGGAAACAAAGATAAGATCACTGGAAGAATAACCATGCACTATCCTGGGAAACCCTTTAAGGGAAGAAAACCCCACAACCTTTTCTTATTCAGAGATATCGGTTCAAGATACAATATACATCCAGATACAAGAGTAACCACATTGACAAACTCTAGGGAAACCCTTAGAGACAAAGAAGAATCTCTCCAAAGATAGCGAAACCCCAAGATTTACTTCTTCTCCTTGGTTCGTCCTTCTTCCTCTCTTGCGCACTTGTGGAGTAGACTAGAGCGAATTGGTTGAGTGAGAATGAGGAGGCAACACCTTTATTTATATTGTTTTGTGGTTGACCTTTTCCACTTTAGTTGGGCCGACTTGACTTCTCTTGACTGGGTCGACTTGCACATTAGCATAATAAATATTATTTTATTGTTTCTTCTTTAGGGGACGACTTCATGGGGAGACATCATGAAGCTACAATACCAACACTCTCTCTTAGCTAGGGAGGTATCATCATGCTGGAACACATCTGGATATCATCTGAGCATCACAGCTTGTCTCGAACATCTCATCATCATAAGAAAGGCCTTTCGACACAACTCAGTCCATCGAGAGGTGTCAACAACTCAACCTAGTCCATCGGGGAGTCAACATGTATGATGGCTCAACTCAGTCCATTGAGGAGTCTATTCACACAAAACACATGATCAACTCAACTCACATTAGTCCACACAAAACATCGAGGAGTCCACACAGAACTCAGATCAGTCCACACAGAACATTGAGGAGTCCACACATAACTCGAGGAGTCCACACATAACTCATATCGGTCCACACAAAACCAAAGTCCACATAGGTGAAGGAGTCCACACAAAAATCATATTGGTCCACATAGAACAACAGTCCACACAGTACAAGGAGTCCACACAGAACTCATATTGGTCCACATAGAACCACAATCCACACAAGAAAAGGAGTCCACACAGAACTCATATCGGTCCACACAAAACCATTGTCCACACAGGACAAGGAGTCCACACAGGACAAGGAGTCCACACAGAACTCAGGAGTCCACACATAACTCATATCGGTCCACATAGAACCATAGTCCACATAGGACAAGGAGTCGACACAAAACTCATGAAAGAGGCTAGGTGAGAATGTCTGTAGTTTGATCATCAGTAGGAACATATTGGAGCTGAACTTCTCCTCTTTGCACCATAGCATACTACTGCAAGCTACACTATTGAACACTGTTGCTCCTCCATAGTGTTATCTCTCATCAAGTGAGTCTACTGAGATAAGCCTCCTGCTTTCTTAATAATACTGAATGACGATACAGACTCCTTCTAGATCTCTGCTGCAGAATCCCTCTGCAATTCTGTATCGCTCCCTTTGGAGCTGCTCATTGGCTAGTCCATTAGCCTGTACGAGGTGTCATTTCAGATGCCAATTTGAACTGCATCTTGAACACCAACTCTCATAGAGCGAATAAGCACAACTCCTCATGAGAGTATATTGATATGGTGTCAACCAGATATATCCTATACATGGTGTGATCTACCAAATATGAATTGGAAGCACTCTCAGCTTCTTTAGATTTGTAACCATAGGTGTAGCCATGGACTTCATCCCAAATCTCTTCAGGATATCAATAGTATACTTACCTTGACTCAAGAAGATCTCATCATGTCTTTGTCACACCTTTAATCCCAAGAAATATTGTATCAGGCCAAGGTCCTTCATCTTGAACTTAGAGGCTAACTCCCTCTGCATCTGTCAATGAATCTCTATCTCGGTGAGGAACCACATCATGATTAAGGAATCATCATCATCAACAATTTGTGCCACTTGCATATCTTGAATCTTGAGCCATTGCTCTAGCCACTTCTAGAGTCTGCCATGACTCCAACTGGAAGCCAATTGCTCTTCATGTGGTCCCCACATCTCAAGTAGTAACTAAGGAACCCTAGAAAACTCATCAGTTGCTACTAAATGCAATTCTTCAAGATCATTGGAAGGATGAACATCTGTAGTAGAGAGAGACGAACATTTGTTGGACCCTCCTGCTTCCAACCATCAATCTCCATATGAGATCCTTTGGACCTGTGGATTATGGATATGGAATAGGGCCACACTTGACCCACCCTTAGCCAAGTTTCATAGCCAATATTGGGGAAATGCTCGATGCTCAACCTCTAGGAGGATATTGTGTGCAACTGAGGATTAATCTTCCCACCTCATCACAGGATGTCCGGAAGAAGGCATTGCCCTGCCACTGGACCATTCACCCCTAGCCAAGTCACATGGCTAATACTAGGGGAATGTCTGCCTGATGCTGCATACATCTTTCTTCAATCACATTTTCCTCTGTGCCAGAGCGAGCGCCTTGCTCCCTCTACTTCTGAGCATCCTGAATATCAACGGGATCTTCACATCCATCACTTGTCCTCTTGCTGAACAACTATCACTTGTTTTTCATAACAAGTCTCTTGTAGGTCATAGCACATGATCTCTCCTACAAGTCAAGTTTAGTCAATTAGTTACCAACATTGCATAATCATGAAATTGAATCAAATCATGTTTACAATTCAAATGCAATGATAATAGTTCACACAATTATTTAAGCATCTTCACCAGTGCTTTAGCACAACACCCATCCATATCCCAAACACACTTGGTAACTATCTAGATGCCTTCCATCTTCACCAGAACACACTCTCGAGAGCGTGCACTGCTCTCAGTATATTAGCAAGGAGGTTTCCTCCTAGACTAGCTCCATCAAGTGCTCATGGGTTGCTGTGCAGCACTATATATATGCACTACATGAGCCTACTGCTCGTTAATCTCAGTTCTATACAAATGCATAAAAGAAAAATTGTATCACATATCTACATATAACTGTTGTGAACATTATCCATTAAACTAAACATTCAAAGATGATAGTACAAATACTTATCTTTTATTGTTTTGTTGGCTCCCTCTTGATCTTTGCCTCCTTGCAGAAGTCATGGGAATCCTCAGATCTTCGTCTTCTTTTTGCAGCCTAGATCTTCATACATCACTAATGACAATCACATCATCTTGATACTGCAATCATTGGTGCACTCATAGAGTGTACTAGAGGAAGTACTCCTTTCGACGATCTTCTGTAATTTCCTCAAGATCATCTTCTGCATTCCTTTACCTCTTTAGTGGAGTATCTTCATCAACATCGACAGTAGAGGCATGCTGCTTTCTCTTCATTGAGGTACATTGTTTTGCACAGTGGCCATACTTTTTGCAGTTGTAACATTGAATGTGTGAAAGATCTTTCTTCTTCTTTTGCTCTGGAACTGGATTTGATTTTTCACCTTTGTCTTTCTACCAAAGCTCTTCTTTACTTTTCCTTTTCCCTTCTTGGCATGTGCAACAATAGCTTGGCTTTCTTCATGATGAGAAGTACGAGTATTGTTTCTGGTTGCAAGTCTTGTCTCTTCTTGTGTACAATCTGCCCACAAATGATCAAAGTTGGGTAGCTTGGATCTTCCACTCACACTTTGAATGAATGGTTCCCAAGAATGAGGGAGACCATTTAGAGTTATCATGACAAGTTCTCTATTTGCAATTATTTCTCCAATGGTTCCCAATTGATCCTTGATTTCTGAAATATTCATGAAGTAGGATCCAATAGAATATGATCTGGTCATCTTCACATTTGAGAGTTGTTGTCTCAAGGCAAGAGCCCTATTGACATTTGTATTCTCAAATAACTTCTTCAAGGTATCAAACATGGATTTAGCTGTCTTCTTTTGAGGGTTTTGAGGGATCAAATGATCCTTGATCGAATCTATTAGAATCCTTCTTGTCTTGGCATTATTTTTCTTCCATTGAGATTTTCTTGCTTCTTCTGGTTTTGGTACTCCTTCAACAAAGTTTAGAAGATCATTTTCTTCTAGTAGAATGAGTACCCTGGACTTCCATGAATGAAAGTTTGAAGCTCCATCAAGCCTATCTTTAACCTCGATGCTGGTCATTTCGATTGAAGACTGGAACACTGAAAACTGGTTGAGAAACCCTAGCAGAAGTTAGGTCAAAATTGAAGTTTGGATTTTGAGAAACTGCTTCCATGGGTGAATGAGCCATTCCAAGGCAAGTTGAGAGAGCCCTTTTCTTCCAAATATGTGGATAGAACAACTCAAAAACTGAAACCCTAATTTATGGAGTTTCTGCAGAATTTAAGTCAAAAATGAAACTTCACCAATTTGGAATTTGCTTCCATATAAAGATGCACCCTCTTAGGGTGAGTTTCCCAAGAACTCCTTTCAAGACAATTTATGGAGAGAAAGGTACAAACTAGGATGCCCTAGTTTCCGACAATGGCATCTATTCAACATTGCTTTGATACCATGTTAGATTTTAAAGTACCAGTATAACTTTCATCATTTTGCAGTGGAAACAAAGATATGATCACTGGAAGAATAATCATGCACAAAAGCACAATAGACACAAAGATTTATCCTGGGAAACACTTTAAGGGAAGAAAACCCAACAACCTTTTCTTATTCAGAGATATTGGTTCAAGATACAATATACATCCAGATACAAGAGTAATCACATAGACAAACTCTAGGGAAAACCGTAGAGACAAAGAAGAATCTCTCCAAAGATAGCGAAACCCAAGAATTTCCTTCTCCTTGCTCCGTCCTTCTTCCTCTCTTGCGCACTTGTAGAGTAGACTTGAGCGAATTGGTTGAGTGAGAATGAGGAGGAAACACCTTTATTTATACTGTTTTGTGGTTGACCTTTTCCACTTTAGTTGGGGCCAACTTGACATCTCTTGGCTGGGCCAACTTGCACATTAGCATAATAAATATTATTTTATTGTTTCTTCTTTAGGGCTGACTTCATGGGGAGGCCTCACAAAGCTACAGCACCAACAATACATGATAGATTCACCATTTTTGTATCACAATTTTTAGATCCACTTGCTTTATACATTTCCCTTATGGATCGACTCTTTTTATATTTTTCTCCTTTGGATCGACTCTCCATTTGTAGAGTTTGCCCTTTTGTTTTTTCTTTAGGTTTTTGTTTGAGTCTCGCTTCTTTCTTTTTATAGGAGACGCCTTAGGGCTCCCACTTTGTATTGATTTCCTATTAGTACATAGTCCCATTGACCTACTTTTGTGGTCATTTGTTGGACATTAATAGAATTATCTTATCTTATCTACCCCTTACACCACCATTTCCCAGTGATCCCTAAAAGAACCTGGAAGTCAATTGGAAATCCTAGAAATTTGAAGATTTTGGATTGAGTGAATCCACGACCAATTTTGGGAGGCCAATTAGGTCGGGCATAGGTCATAGAATTTGTATGTGACATTTAGTTTTTAGCCCATTGAATGTTCAATCTCAAGGTCGTGACAGTGTCCAAACAATCCATGATTTGGGTCTAGGAAGTCCGGTACTCTGAGATGGTCAAGAAAGAGTTATCAAGAAAATAACCATTGTCTATTTACCACACATCTAGCTGGGGAAGAGATATTACTGAAATTACCCCCAATTTCACCTTAGAGTTGAGTAAGTAGTCACTTCAACGATCAACACATATAGGGATTTTCAAGACAAGTGGAGGCCATATAAGGGGCCTCCACTTGTCTTGCTATTAATAGATATTCTCCCAAGGAGGTTGGGATTTTCAAATCTATCTAATAAGGTCCTTGGGAGAATATCTATTAATAGCAGTACAGGTGGAGGCATCCACAAATTGAGTTTCGACACTATTGATAAAGTCTAGGCGAAACCGTAGAGCTTGGAGCATGGCCACTCAACTCAGCCATAAGCTTTCTTAAATAAATTTTATAAATATAGTGTCGGTGTTGGACAACATAGTCTACTCCTTGGGAGAATATCTATTAATAGTAGGATAGGTTGGGGTATATGCAATTAAGATTTCAACACTATTGATAAAGACCGGATCAAACCCTAGACCCTAGAGCATGGCTAGGATGAAGGGCCATCAACTCAGCATAGGCTTTCTTAAATCAATTTTTATAAATAATGTCAATGTTGGACAACATGGCCTACTCCATGCCCTCTTAGACTGTAATAACATTGTCTAGATATATTTTCCCCAAATGGAGATATTTTGTTCAAGGTAGACAAACTTGGAGTGAATATATTTTTTATGTAAGGCCTTGGTTAGATTTTTATAGGATGTATTGAGTGGTTATTGGCCTCCAATTGATTATAATCTTGAGGTCCCTTGCCTTGGGAATAAACTTGATAAGCCCTTTAATTCACACACCCAGAGATGGCTTATGAAGGGCTTCATGATAGACTTATAACAAATTTGGCCGAGTAAACTCCCAAGTGGCCTTGTAAAATTCATAGGGGAACCCATCGAGGTTACGGTCCTTATTGTTGACCATCTCGTGTAGGTCTGTAGCTAGCTCATCTATAGAAAGGGTCAAGTAACAAATTCTCTTCTACTCTTCTGTAAGCTTACATGGAACTAAGGCATTTTTTGGGTGGCTTCTTGTCTCTGAGGAGAAAGGCCTTGGGTTTGAAACATCATTTTATAATACTCAACAATTTCTCTTTAAATTTCTTCATGATTGGAGGTTTGGCCCAAGGAGGTTTTTATGATGAATATTCACTAGCTTCCCTAGAGGCTAGAGTCTTAAAAAATATTTCGTAGGTTGATCCCTAGTTTTGGGCCAGTGTAGTGGGCCTTGTAGTTGAGTTCCTCTTGCTTAGTGCAAATCAACCACTTGCAACATATAGCACACCTTGTAGCTTGAGCTTGCTTTTTGGCATCATAAGCGGCCAATTGTAACTCCTTCATGTGCCCCTCCAAGTTGTTGAATAATGCCTTATTATGATTGTGATGAATTTGTGTGATTTGCTTACTATATTTGCACATAAAGGTGATTGTTCTGGAGATAGCATTTTCTGACCAGAGTATCAATCAATTCTCTCTATGTGTTTTTGGAATCAATTTCCATATAGTATGAATGGAGGACACAAGAAACTCGGGCTCCAGAGTTGAGAAACATTAAGGATATAACTGGTTTGAGGCATTCACATTCATTTAGTGCCCTAGGATAAAATAAACTAGATGTTGGTGATGGATAGTGATTGTGCAACAACATGGAGTGGACAATCTTTATAGGGGATAAAATAGAAAGACTTATGCTCTAAGATGAGGCCTCTTATCAATTCTTTGTTTGATTTGTTCTGGTCCTTTTCTAAAGTTTGTCCAAGTGAACATTTCTTTTGATAAGTCTTGCCACCGATGTCACTAGGGTCATATAACCCATGGTGGGCTTTCTAAGCTAGCTAGGCTTCTTTTTCCCTAGTTAGTGCGTTGACTTATTTTCCTTGCACTCAACCATGTTAAAATCTCCATAGACAAGCCAAGGGTGCTTCAGGGATCTCATTGACTATCCATTGAGGGAATGTTGCATGTTCCCCCAAGTTGTTATAGGCATAGATATTGGCTAGGCCTAATGGTGGACTGCCCAAATTGAGCAAATCCTGACAAGTATTTGGGATGGGTTAGACACCCAATCAACAATGGTGTTGGCAAACTATGGAGAGACCATAATAGCAATGCCACCTTTTCCCTCAGAATGATCATAGCACAAGTACTTATCCTTAGCCAGTTGTTGACTAGGTTTGACTTCGGCTGTGGCGTTGGGAGCTAGGGTCTTCAGGGAGGGGGGTTTTGGCTGCATCACTCCCTTTATTTTAATGAACAAATTCAGTCCAGACCAATGTTTTAAAAATTGGAACACAGAATTGGCCAAGTGGTTGATTGGGTTGGAATTGGAACCCAGTCTGAATCGATAGATGAACTGTTTTCCGAATCTGTTTATAAAAAATGTAAAATATGAAAAATTTAATTAAAAAATACATATCCATATACATCGATTTAAATCCAAACCATTAGACACCAAATATGCAAAGTTTGCTCATGTAGATATCATACAAGAGTGAATATAGGAAAATGGCACAAAGAGTGATACATTTATGAAATGATATACATAAAGTTTAACATCAAGGCTCTAAATTTTCTTTAGAGTACTAAAAACACCAAGCTACAAACAGTACCTACAGATCAATGATCATCATGATCAATCATCAAAATTATCTCCATTGCTAGGAATGGGATCCGCATCAATAAATTATTAAATACAGGTTCATCCTCTGGCCCAGACGACTCCTTGGCATGAGGAACATCCAATCTAATCCACCCCAAGTCACTATCATTAATTACTGCTGCTTGAGTTTCCTCTTACCCATTTCGAGGAGGGTTCAATCTCATACCTTTGAATGGGCACAACAATCTGGTCATGAACAACTCCAAGCTTGTACATGGGATGTTGTCCACTAACGGGGATGCCAAATCCACTGCAAGCAGCCCACCAACAATGCCAAATAGCTGCAAGCTCACTATGAATCATTGTTGCTCTGCAAACACCAAATGCTCAATGAGAGGGATTGTTTTAGTTTTTTTGCTTGTCTTGTTTTGGGGGTGTGGGGTAGTATTTTTTGTTGTGGCTGGGCCCAGTTTAAAAGAAAACTGGTTGAATTGTGTGGTTTGATGGCCAAGTCAGTCACTAAATTGGTTCAAGGGTCATCCGTCTGAAATTAGGGTCAAACTGGTCGAACTAATTGATTCTTGTTTCAATTTGGTCTTTTTAAAACGCTGGTCAGACACCTTTAATTGCCACCTTTCGATTGGCTTGGGTCATAAGTGGATAGTCATGGATATGATGCTCTGAGCTTTGATAACGAAGGTAGTGATTAGGCAGATTGATCTATCAGACTAGTTGGCAGTGGATCTAGTTACCAATCTTGATAAGTACAAATTCCTTGAGGCCTTTAGACAAGTTAACTCTTATGTAGACTATGCATTGAGGTTGGGGGTGGAAAAATTGTTCAGGCTCATGACAGATGAATATGCCTAGAGGGAATGCAATCTGCACTGGGATTGACTAGAGTTGTATTGGGAGGCTTGGGAAACCCACCCAGTCTAGGCAAGCTAGTTGGGCAATTTGATAGTTGTAAAGTCATGATCTGAGTGTGAAAAACCAAGTTTTTTGACAGGTCCAAAAGCCTCGAAGCATGATTTTCATGGAAATGGGTTGGGGCATTGAATTGAAATAGGGAGAAACCTGTGGTTAGATTGTGGGTATGGTTGCAGTGTCAGTGTTGTGGCTATACACTTCTCAAATTCAGTTTTGGATGACTATTTCAATGACAAGGTAACCTAAGATGGAGCCCTCCTTGGATATATTAGATAACCTATCGTACTCTAAATCAGAAAATTTGATATCAGGAGGGTTATTACCCCGTGATACACCTTCAGACAAATTTTCAAGGGGCCTTCATGCCATCTCCACTCTTCGTATTAGTAGCAATATTAAAAATGACATTGGCCTTTTTGGGTGAGGTTACATTGCCTCCCCTTATGTTAGAAAGGCTGTGTGCAGACAAGCCATCTAGGCTGTAGTTAATGCGATAAGACCATACAATTACTCTGCAACAACCGCATGGATTGCAATCCCTCAAGACATAGCTCTATCTCTCCAAAACTGAATATTTTAGATTTCAATTGATTATTGTAGGACCACTTCTTTAATTCTTGAAGTGTTTTTTGTTTTTGCCCCTCCCAAAAGTAGGTCAGCTTGTTTTTTGAGCATAGTTCTTTACTTCTTTAAGTGCCTTTATGTTGTCATCCCTTCCAAAAGAAAGTGGGATTCTTGTTGTCGCTCGTAAGTATCTCATTAAGTGGCTATGCTACATGAGGAAATCTAACAACAATTCAAGACCATTAAATGCTATAGAGCCCCATAAGGTCATATTGCAGGGGCTAGTCTTTGATGGCCCATATCATTTTTGGGTTAACATGTGCACTTATGTTCTGTATGAGTCTTCTTGATGGTGATCAAACACTTTCTAAGGTCAGCTTGGAGTCTGTTATTTGATAAAATAATAGAATTTAATTAATGTCCAATAAGTGACCATAAATAGGTCAAAGGGACTGCTAGGTACATTGGAAATAATACATAGTGGGAGAATGAGTGCATCTCCTGTAAAAGCATATCTATCCTCTCAGGTTAAAGACCTAGAATCTAAAATCTATCCTCAAGGAAACAAAAGGATACCAAGCTAGGAGTCCCAGAGAGGAGAGGAACATAAAGATATCTATCCTTTGAGTGTTTGCAAAACTTGTCAAAGATGTTCCAGGTGTTCTATCTAGGTGGAAATGTAAACCACAATGTCATCAAGTTATGCTGCCTCAAGTTATTTGTGAACAGTTGGAGGATGTTCATCAAATGAATGAATGTTGCAAGTCCATTGTCCAAGCGAAAAGGCCTTCCAAGCCTCTCACATGGATCTCCTTTGTCTTGAATGCTGTAATACACCAAATTTAGCCCCTAGTAAATAAAGTGGCCAAGAATAAAGCTATGTTATGCTTCTTTGGTGTAATTGGCATAAATGGGGGTGCATTAGTGAAGGCCTAATTATTGGAATTATTGCAGAAACATAAGCTATGATGTAATGTTGTACTAATGGAGAAAAGGGTTCCACTTCCATTCGTTGTTTCCACCCATTTGGGTTTTGAGAAGAGCTCGCGTCCTCATTGTAGCATTCATGGGAGGGTAGGCTTTAGATTCCATCCACGGTTTATGAGATGTTGGGTCCTACCATTCTTGTGGAAGATGAATGGTGAGGAATAGCAGATACGGAACTTGCTGGCAGCCTTGCACAGTAGGTTCTAGTCGTGATCTCTGTTGTAGCAGCAATGAGCAGAGAGGATTCGTCGCTCTGATCTGGTTGGGGCTGGCAGAGATTGGGATTGACTGAGCTGTGATTGTTATAGGCCTTGGTTGGACCTAATAACATTCTTGGCTTAGACTAGCCTTGCCTTATCTAGCATGGCGAGCAAGAATTTTGAGATTGATAGCTACATATCCTGATTCCTGCCCAACAATTTCTGGAGGGTTGGGTTTGGGAGATGCTATTAGCACACATTGGCCCTCAGTTGGGAAGTGGCTCTGCTAGATGTGAGCCTATTTTTAGGTGGTAAATTCTTCTTCAACAATTGTTGATGCCGATCTTCAAGATATTAATTTTGTGAATTGTGTTGTAGATTATTTGGTTTGTGAGCTTTCTTTTTTTTCCAAGGAAAAATTTGTGGGGAAAACCCAAGGGATGCTTTCCCACATTCGTAAATTGCATCCCTAGTAAACCTATGGCCATAGTCTAGTGTGCTCGTCCACAGGGATTTAAAGAGGGCACCTTCTGGCATTGGATGTGAGCTTTATTTATGATGCTATGAATGATAAATTCCTTCCCTGGCAATCGTTGTTGCAGATCTTCGAGATAAGTATTGTGTGTTGTTTTTTTTGTACTAGGCGAATCGACAAATGGAGTTGGGTTGGTACTCGCGTGACACGGGTTCCAGGGATCAAACCTTGATACCACTATACCCTTGGGCCCGAGGTGCATCCACAGGGCTTGACCCATGGCGCACGGGTAAGATTGGGGGGAGTCGAACACGTGACCTTCCATTTACAACTGATTACAACTTGTCATCTTCACCACTTGAGCTGCCCCCATGGGCTCTTTATGTAGGAGGACATGGGGGTGGGCTTTGATCCACTTATGTGTCCACGGGTCACGAGATCATTTAATACAATCTTTCTGGGTGGAACCAGTTACCACATGTTTGACCACTACTTCAAGGTGCCCCCATGGTTCCAGGTTCAGCCCTCATTGAAATTGAACCTTGCCCACTGGTGAAAAACTCCTCGCTCTTCACAATGGATCCAACCCCTTTGGGCGTGTGATTGTGTGTTGTTGATTGGTTGGTTTATGAGCTTTATTTATGAAGCTATGAATGGTAAAATCCTGATGTTATTTATTGTTTATAGATCGATGCATATGACATCTAGATTTGCAGGTACGTGTAGTATTATGTGTCTATGAAGGTGACAAGAAGGTAAAAAAAGCAAAGTTGCAGAACTACTCTGGGTTATTTGAATCTCTGAAAATGAAAGATGACGAGAACATTACCTCTTATTTCTTAAGAGTTGATGAGATAGTTAATGCTATCAAAAGTCTCGGGGTCACTTTGGAAGAAGAGTCCGTGGTATAGAAGATACTAAGAACACTTCCCTCAAGGTTTGATGCAAAAGGGTCTGTATTGGAAGACGGAGCTAATCTTGAAGATCTGACAAAGGACGAGCTTCAAGGGATTTTGATTGCATATGAGATGAGAACTGAGAAAGATACTCCCATCAGAAAGGAAGCCGCTTTTAAAGCCACTGGGAAGGACGAGCATGATCACGACAAGGACTGTTGCAGTGAGTCAGATAATAAGGAATCAAACTTCGTTAAAAAGCTGAAAAGAGGACGAGGTAAGTATAAGAACAAGCCGCCCTTCAAATGTTTCAAATGTGGAGGAGTAGGCCATTATGCCTCTAAGTGTCCTTACCGAAAAAATGAAGACAGTGACAACGAGGAAGAATCTAGTTATCATGAACGTAGAAATGCGCGCACTCAACACAGACCTGAAAATAAAAGGAGGATTCCAAAACAAAAGAAAAGTCTGTACATCGAGGAAGATAACAATATATTTGAAGGAAGCGACTGCGACGAGGAACCAAAAGAACTACTTTTCATGGCCTTTGTGGAAGAAGAAAGTAGAGAAGAAAAGAAGAAGAGCGATTCGGAGAATACTCCAGTTGCGCAAAGTAAACCAGGATCACTAGACAAATACATCTTTAGTGGATCGTTCAAAACACCTCGGAAGCCAGTTGCAGAGGTCAATATTGATAGTCAATTTGAAGAAGAATGCTGCAGATATTGACTGGGAAGGAGAATTGATTAGTGCCCTGGATGAATTAAAGAAGTCAAGAAAGAAAAATAAATTCTTGCAAGAATAATTGTCGAAGTATGAAGAACAAGACAAGCCATTTCAAGAGTCTCTCAACGCAGAAGTTCGTGAAAAGGTAACCAACTATGAGATACACCTGATTTGCGCACAAGACAAGGTCAAAGTGCTTGAGGAAGAGAAATCTGCATTGAAAGCTTCATTGGAAGAATTGGCGCAGAACATTAGGATGCTGACAAGTCAACTTGAGGAGAAGGACAAAGAGATATCTCATCTAGAAGACAAATTGGTTGAGATGAAGGGTAAGAAATAAGTCCAAGATCCCATAGTGATTTGCGCACATCAAGAAAGCAACAAGTCTAGTAGTGATGATGAAGTAAAGAACAAGTTCAAAGACAACACATCAATTTTAAACAAAATCCTAGAAGATCAGAGATCACTTGAAGACAAAACAGGTCTTGGTTATGAAAAGGCATCAAAGAAATTCTGCGATAGAGAAAACTGTACCAATCTTGTTAAGTCAGTTGGGTATGATAGTTCCTTCAACAACTACAACTCTTTTCAATATACTAACCAAAGAAGGATCAATACGATGAAGTGCGCAAGATGCAATCGCTTTGGTCATGTTGCAAAATATTGTCAAACCGTGAGATGCTATGCATGTGATGGTTTTGGACATAAGGCTATGTACTATTGAAGGGTAGTAAACTATCTAGATGAAGACTTATTGTGCAAAGGAAATCACATTGCGAGGAATTATAGAGAAAACTCTCTAGTGCAGAATCAAGTCAGTAGTGCGCACAAGAAAACATGGGTAAGGAAATCTCCTCAGAAGCGCATAGAAGAAGCAGACAATCCAGGTACATCCAAAGCAGCAAGCAATTGCTGCTCCTCCTGTTGATCTTGAAAAGATGAGGTGAAGACCCTTGAATTCAAAACGATGCATCTTAGAATTCAAGGAGTAAGTTAAGTGAAGGTTATGTTTTAAAGGTGCCTGTCGCAGTATTTATCAGTACTGCAAAAAGTGTGTGTTAAGATTAAATTGTCGTAGAAATAACCTCAGTATTCCAGGCAAAGTGAAGTTGTGCGCATATTTAGTTCAAGTATTGATTATTTCTCTTGCATAAGATAAAGTGAAGAACAATTAATTGTTGTATGAAGAAAAGGTACAATCATTGCTAAAAGATAGACACGAGTCTGCGAAAAATGAAACTTTTCATTATATTCAAAATCAGTATGTTCACAAAATTGCATAAGCCGAGACTCCATGCCGAAGCCAAAAGGCGTATACAAACAAGAATCGTCAAAATTGAGTAGTTGAAGTAATCTACAACCGCAGTTCGAGGTCAATGTCTGTGTTTGACTGGTTTGCAAGACGAAGCTCCAGGTCCATCGACACTAGTATAGTACACTCTAAAGAAGGGCGCACAGGAAGAAGTTGCAGAGTTGCGGACGATGGTGGTTCAGTATGTTGAGGCCGAAGCAAGGACAATTCATTTAAAATTTGATGTTGCTGGCGCTCCAGATTGTCAACACGGTAAGACAAGTGATTCAGTTGCTCAGAATGTCCAAGATACATCTGTGATTGAGCATATTGGTGTTGAAACTCCGTGTCCTCCATCCGGCGTTGACATGATCCCATATCAACCCTCAGGCGTGTGAATTCAGACTGCTGAGTTTGAACTGCAAGTCGCACATTCTCAAGGGAGCTGTTCATTATCTGGTAGAAGGAAGCCATTGGCAAGAAAGAAAAGAAAGCACGAAACAATGCGACGCGGAAATGGAAAAGGTGATGAACTAGGCATTGTTCATGGAACTATTATAGAATTGAATGGAAGACGTTTGCGCACATGGAATTAATTTGATGAAATATGCATTCAATATCGCGCAAGTCGAAGAAGGTGGTGGTTGCCAAAATTCAATGCCGGATTTAATAGGTTTTGGAAAGGTGTATGAAAAGTAGAAATCCAATCCATTGCTTCGTGTGACAGAATGATGTTGCCCCAAAAGCTCAAGTACGATGATGACATGTAATTGTTCCTACACACATCGAGTATCATATCTGCTTTAATGTTGAATTGGTGGGTAAACATGCCAAATCTTTGTTTGTCATGGCAAGGGATGCGACAATAATAAATGTGACAAGGAAAGGTGACAGCGCAGTAAATGCGATAGATGAAGCAGTCAGGCGCAGAAAGGAAGCAAAATAAAAGACAATGCAAAACCAGGAAAGGATTGGCATTGCGCAGTTGGTATGAAAGGATGTTTGCATTAATCACTGCGCAAAGAATGATGAAGTGTTGTGACAGGAACAAGAGATCAAGATTAAGAAGTAATATAGCTCCTATACATAAAAAAAATCAAACATAATTATGAAAGCAATATGCAGATTGCAGTATATCAGTGCAGAACTTCAACAAAATAATAGTGAAGCATGAAGACAAGGGGATTTGTCCCTGAAAACAGTTGAGGTAGAAACCGACGCAAAACAAAATGAAAGAAGAACCTACATTGCGCAAGTCATGGCACCTCTTTGCCATTGATGTCAAAGGGGGAGAAAATGCATGAAGCCAAGAAGTAAAGCAGATAGCATGAAGATACAAGACACTGTACATTGATTGCACACATAAAGCTGAGTGCAGCTGAGAAGAACCATCATGAAGAAAACAATGAGAGCAAAGTCGATTGGAGAAGATGCATGAAGTTGAGGCATGAAGCCGAGAAGAACTAAAGCAGTCGAGGAGAAAAGATGCATGGGAAGCTGTGAAAGAGCATAAAGTAGAAACATCACGCAGTAAAGTAGGAAGCTGATTGTACACATGTAACATGAAACTGAATGCAGTTGAGAAGAGCATGAAGATGTAGCAGACGTGAAAGAGCATGAAGCAAATTATTGAAGAGATAGCATGAAGATGCAGCAGATGTGAAAAAGCGTGAAGCAGATTATTGAAGAGATAGCATGCAAATGCAGCATATGTGAAAGAGTGTGAAGTAGATTATTGAAGAGACAACACACATGAAAAGAGTGTGAAGTAGATCATAGGAGAAATGGCATGAAAATGATTATACATGTGGTCTGCGCAGAAGTAACAGAAAACATAAGAAGTATTGATAACAAAATGTGCAGAAGTCAAAGGCTCAAAGAACTTAGGGGGAGCATAAACACAGGGGGAGCACTGCGACAAGTATAGATGAAGCATACAGTTCAAAGAAAATTATACACAGCTTCATAAGGTGTTGACATCAATGCCAAAGGGGAAGTTTGTTGAACTTTGGTTGTCATTGATGTCAACTAATGTCAAAGAGGATGTTAATTGATTCAGTTTGAGTCATTGATGTCAACTAATGTCAAAGTGGATACAGTATTCCTACAGCAGTTTGAAGAAGTATATGGAAGCCACTTTGAAGCAGTATATGCGCAAGATGGTGAAGGATATGGATGCCAGTTTGAAGAAGTAGGGGGAGCACTGTGACAAGTACAGATGAAGCATAAATTTCAAAGAAAATTATACACAACTTCATAAGGTGTTGACATCAATGCCAAAGGGGGAGATTGTTGAACTTTGGTTGTCATTGATGTCAACTAATGTCAGAGAGGATGTCAATTGATTTAGTTTGAGTCATTGATGTCAACTGATGTCAAAGGGGATACAATATTCCTGCAGCAGTTTGAAGAAGTATATGGAAGCCACTTTGAAGCAGTATATGCGTAAGATGGTGAAGGATATGGATGCTAGTCTGAAGAAGTATATCTAGAAGCTGCATCCAATCTGAAGATGTGTGTCTAAGGATACATCATACATGTCCAGTATGAAGAAGTACATAAGGAAGTTACATCATGCATATCCAATTCAAAGAAATACATAAGTAATGTATCCTACTACATGTGGTACCTGCGCAGATATCAAGTCCACCAAGTCATATTCTCTCAAGGTAGCAGCCAAAGAATTGGTTGGACAAAGGTACATGTGCACAAGCAGCCAATGAGTTGGCCAAGCAAAGGCACAAGTGCACAAGCAAATCAAGAGAAGATCCTGGAATGCACAAGCAAGTCTAAACATTGTATGGTCAAAGATCGGTTGTGCGCAAGTTGCAAGAAATAGCATATGGTTGAACAGTCCTGAAAGCACGCAAGTCTCACCAATCAAAAGATGCTTTCAGTCATTGTAGCATGCACAAGTTCCAAGAAAGGTGTATTGGTTGAAGTTAGTATATGAGCAAATTCCACAGCCTATGACACAACAAGTGCGCAATACCCACAAGCGGTTGTACCGCAAGGGTGAAAGTCCCACTAGTTCAATGACCATGTTTGCGCAAGTTCTCCAAATCAATGGTACATCGAGAGCACAAGACTACACTGCTGAGGTGTAAGTTCCACTAAATCGTGGACCATGGATGTGCACGACTCACAAAGGATGACACATCAATAGTGCAGAAGATGACATGTGGCAAAAACACAATCTGTGAAGCAAGGAAGAAGGAATGCCACAACCAACTTGTGGACATACAATCCATGCAGGACATGTATAAATAGAGATGCAAGTTGGAGATTTGAAGCAAGCTTGATGGAAAGGCTATAGAGTTTCAAGTGGAAGATATAGATTTATATTCGGGGCATCAAGGGCTTGAGGACAGAACAAAATGATCTAGCGAGAGTCGAGTGCGCACATGCAGAAGAATGATACATCTGATGGTGCGCAGAATGATGTTGTAGATCTGTGACAGATGCTCAAATACTGAAAGGCAACATTATAGAAGTATGCGCAAGTGCATGGGGATTGAATGACAGTATTGTTGGCAACACGCAAACAGTCATAAATGAGTTGAGTAAGAAGCGCAGAGACAGAACTGAGACCTATTAGAAGATGCGCAAAAGTTTGGCTGATATATGAAGATTAACTTGAATTGTGTGAAGCAAGGAAGTCCAACTGATGCGTGATGACAGAACAACATAAGAATCTAGTATGCGCGTCATGATGAGGATGATCTGAGGCAAGTGTGTTAAATCGAAAGGACGAATCATATGATGCACAGCATGTCGCAGATTGTCTGAAGGAATGTAGCACTTAAACCAAACGGGGACACATCTAAGTTAGTGCGCAGTTCCATTTGATACTAGTGCATAATTTCAGAACAACAAGCTATCAATTGAAGCACACTATTAGTTGAAGTGCAGTTGCGCAGAAGCAGAACAAAACGACTAATCAATGGCGCAGACTGCAGCAGATGAAGTAGCACACGACATATGAAGTCATTGAGTGGAATGAGAAGTCAAGTGATGTATGCAACATCGTGATAGTGAATCGTTTGCATACGAAGGTAGCACACCAAAAAAGATCAAGATTAAAGTTAAGACTAATCTGTTAGAGAAGGTAAAAATTGTTGATAACTGCGCTAATACTGATTCACCCCCCCTCTCAATATTAAATTGATTCCAACAGGCCTCATACAAACAACCCATTGCGGGCTTATCACTATCGACCAATCTCAAAACTTTTACCAAAGGTTCACTAATTGAGCACATTTCTTCCACTCCTTCCCAAAAGGAGGCAGTGTACACCATTCCAACAACGACTCTTCCATCCTCTCTCATGCTATATGCACAATAACACCACTCATCACAAACAAACATTTGCTTCAACTCAAATTGACATTGAAGCAAAGTCTAATGAGAAATGAAGTTGGTGGCAAAACTTGTGATTGCAGGATGCAACAATTCCATATTTCTCGTGCATTTCCTCATGAGGCTAAGAACAAAAGCATCCTTATATATGAATTTGGAGATGCTCCTAGCCTAATCAAGACCTCATTGGTGAAGG
Organism: Larix kaempferi; assembly: GCA_027924585.1. Classification (NCBI taxonomy): domain Eukaryota; kingdom Viridiplantae; phylum Streptophyta; class Pinopsida; order Pinales; family Pinaceae; genus Larix; species Larix kaempferi. The sequence continues at coordinate 8,660,081 of BSBM01000696.1, read as the reverse complement.
GAATTTTCCCCATATCCTCCAGTGTAAAATCAATACAACGTGCAATGCATAGAATCCAAAACAGCATGGGGTGCCTCTCTTTGAGCAATCTACTAGCAACGGCATAAATAGTTGCATTATCTGTTATGATTTGCACCACATTATACAAAGTTCAAACCGATCTTCTGGATGAGCCCATCCGTTAACACATGACAATGTTGTATCTTTTACATGTGCCAATGCATCAATTGATTTGATAAACATGGTACCTTTAGGACAATGTACCAAGAAATTGAGAAGGGTCCTAGCCTTACTATATGTCCAACCATTGGACATCACTGTGTATCCAGAGGCCTCCCATGATTGTTTGAACTCCAATATAGTGTTGATGTCCTTTTTTCTGCTTGAAGAATCGACCCCTGCAACTCCTCATAGGTAGGGAATTTATACACTAGACCAACAACAAATGTGGCATCACGCATCGGTTGGCAAAATTGATTGGTTTTAGTGATGTTAAGAGGTAAGTCACTCCAGAAAAACATCCTCCCCAAAACCTTGTCTACTTATGCCTTCTCCCTTTTTTAATCACTGACTTGCTGGAAACTTGTGCTACACCTCCGGTTCGTGGAACAAAAAAGATGAGGCCCTCTTGGCAGGTGAATTCGTGGAGCCCCTACCACTACCCTAAGTGGTATATACCCCTGAACCTCTAGCCACTCCACCAGCAGCAAGTTTGGCTTTGTTTGCTAGGGAAATGGATAGCTTCAAAATTCAAACCTAAGGCACTAAAAACACAAAAAAGGCATTAAACCCCACTGGAAAAAATTAACAGTCAGCTGGTTTAAAAAATCAGACCTCTAGATTAGATTATTAGCAATGAAAATGACAATAAGAGGGTGGATAAAAAATTAAAAATCAAGCTTGCTGTCCCATTTAAAAACCCTTACATTGTTTTATGGGGCATGAAAATCATGGCAAAATGACAAAAAAAGAAGCAAAATGTAGGCAAGCAAAAATGCAAGCAACCATTCATAAATCTATAGAAAAAATATCATTAACATGGTGGGGTTTAAATACATACCTAAGATTCGAAGATTCAACACCGGTTGGCAAATGAGATTGAATTCTTGCTCCACCAACAAATCTTTGATGGTGATGATGATGGTTGTTTACTTATCTCCATAATGAGTGATGATGACCACAAGCCCTCCCCCTTACTTTTCCAAAAGTCCAAAGAACAAATGACCAAAAAAAAATCGCCCTTTGTGCCCATGGTTTTGCTGGCCTGGCGATTTTTACTGTTGCGGTGTGATTTTTTAAAAAATCGCGATTTTTTGGGGTGAAAAATCACCAGCCCTAAACAAATCCGATTTTTCGGTACATTGCCGAAAAATCGCCAATGTTCTCAACTATGGTAATAAGAGCTTGGAAATTCAGCAAAAAAGGCATATGGAGAAGTCACCTGAAGCTAAAGAGCCAAGTTTCCTGATAGGAAAGCTCCCAAAGAGAGGAAAATGACCAAGTCCCGAGACATTTGGATGCTGGGAAGTCGGCACATTTGGAAGTTGTACCTGAGGTTCCCGATGTAGAAAATTTCCAACTAAAGTGAGCTGTAGTTGTCTGTGATTTGTCACATCATGTAGAAAGCAAAAGGTTAACTGAGATTTTCAGTGGGTTTACTTGGAGATCTGGGAAAGTTTCCCATGCTGACTGGAGTGGACTGAAGACTTTCTGAACAATTTTTGGAAGGTAATAGTGATCTGGATGGCCAAAAAGCCAACCCCAGAAGGGCATAAGAAGATTCGAAGTGGCATTTCTACATGAAATAAAAAGGGAGTCGTAGCCTTAAAAGTTGCAAAGCTTAGGCAACTTGAAAATAGACATGCCAACTGTTAAAGCATGAGTGGTACCATTTGGAATAGGATATTGCACTCTTTCCACAGCTACTTAAAGTTTTCTTGCAGTTACCAAGGGTTGAGAGATATTTGCAGAGCAAGAAGGCACCCTGATAATTCTTGAAGAATTTTAGAGCAAGCAGATCCAGAAGTGAAGTGGCCAACATTGGGCGGCTATAGGAGCTAGCCCAGAGTCTGTTCTGGGACCTGTCGTCAACAAGCATTTCCAGAGGGGAAAACAGCTCTGTAGTTCTCCTGTTCAGAACCGTTGCAGGTTGGGACATTGAATCCAACCAAGCTGGCCCTAACCCAACTTTTGCACATTGGAAGTTTAAAACCAGCAAGTTGCCTACTTCTGAAGGCCATAAAAGATTGTAGAAGATCCATTTTCTGCAACCTGGGTTAATTGGAAAACAGGTCAAGAGGACAAGACATCCATATGGTCAGTTATCTGAGAATTATTTGGAGAAACCTATGCAGGTATTTTGTGGCTAAAATTGTTTCTCATGGCTAATTAACCATCAAATTTATAAGCCTATTTAGAAATATTAACAGTTTGTAATCAAGGAATGGTTCAATGTGGTCACCATGGTTGGTAGGAGTGTAAGAGAGAAAATGCAGGCCACAATTTATATTCTTTTGAAGAAGTAATGAGGAGACCCTTGCAGTATGGAACAATTGTTCAGAAGAATTAATGCAATGCAGCCCTGCAGTGCTTGGATTACGATTTGTAATCAAGCATAGAAATACTCTGTGCTTGATACGAGTTCAAGTAGATTTGCTCAGTGAATATGGTACTTCATAATTTTTGGCCAAGTAGATTGCTAAGTGAATATGGTAGAATGCACCGAGAAGTGAGGTGCATTCTACAGCCCAGTACGAAGGAGATGTGTAATGTCTCTGCCTACCACTGAGGTGACACATGTTATAAGTCAATCCAATATAATATTTAAACAATAAAAAAATAACAGTCTGTACACCCAATATGGATGAGATGTGTAACATCTGTGCTTATAAAAAAAAAGAGATAAGAAATCTGTATTGTAAAGAAGAAAATTTAAGAAAATAATACTAGGCATTAAAATTTTAAATAACACACACACACACACCAGCATAGATCCATCTTAACTCCAGATTTTTTAAGTACCCAGAGATTTGCCATTTAAATTTCTTTTTGATCCCTCTTGCTGCTTAATAGATCCGGATTTAAGATGGATCTACACTGGGATACATGTGCAAAGCAAGCATTTCATATTTCCAATGTCAGCATTGTGCTTGTTGAATATTTGTTTTCTGGACAGATGCATTAACTTGTTCTGTAGGATTTAGGAAAAGATCAAGCACCTTGTGCAGCAGCATTATTTGTATTTCACTGTTGATGATTTTGGTCTTTGTTTTGTACAGAATGCATTTTGCTTTTAAGCTGGAAGTATTTTGATGGGGGTTTCTAATTTGTTTATGTTCACACTGCAGTTTTATGTTGATACTGTGACACAAATGGCACAACAACAGTTTCTGCCTGGGTCACCTCTTCGGACTTTGTGTCTTCTTTTAGCAGGGCAGCCAGCTGAAGTTTTTTCTACAAACAAGCTGACATCTTCTACTTCATATTCTGGCACAGTTAGTGGGATGCAGCAGTCAGACCAGGTGTGTGCTTGTGTGTGGATGTTGCTATTACCTTTTCTTCTAGATGTAGATATCGAAGAGTTCAGACTACTTAGGATTTACCATCCATAGGTGGTTCAATCATAACAAACAATCCAGAATCAGTGACAATCTAATTTGTTAAGATAAAGGTTGGAACTGGAAGGAGCTGACAATTTTATGTTGTGTTCTGGAGTAATTGCAGTCATTTTTTGAATCATCGACATTTTTGACCCAGACCAATGTGGCCCATCATCATCGGGATCATTGGGATGATGATGGGCCACATTGGTCTGGTCCGAACGTCGATGATTAAAAATTGATTGCGATTACTCCGGAAGAATGCTCACATGGAAGAATGCTCACACAATTATATGGATTGCAGAAGTCTAATAATATATATTTTATGTTGTTTGACTATTCTTTTGTGGTCAGTTTTATTTGTTCTAACACTTTGTTCATGATTCTTTTGCCTATTAGTTGTTACCTTATTTATTGATTTCATTTGATGCTATGCAAGACCCATTTTGATTGAAGGGTCATAGTTAACCCATGACTAAAAAGCCTTGGGGTTGACCAGAAAAGATTTGTCAAATAGGAAAATAGAAAAAACACACATAATTTCTAGACACACATGTGCACGTTCACACACATATATTGCATGACCCAAATCATACCTGAATCTGCTGAGTGAAATCCAAGTTGATCCCGAGTCAGACCCGAGTCTGCTGGGGCAAACCTGAGTCTGGCCAGGTTGGGCTAGTTCTGGTTGGACCAGACCTGATTTTGATTTTGACCCTAGTTTCATTCTTACAAAATCCCGATCGAATCCACCAGGCTGTACAGTTTACAGTCATTTAAACACCAAAAGCTTTACTTAATAATCTCATGTTTATTGTTTCTTTCCACAGGTGAATTTTTTTCCCATTATGCAATGTATCCTTTCTTTTGGTCAGCAGCATCTATTCTTTCGGGTCTTTCCTAGAACTGGAAATTTTAAAGAGACATCATAATTTGGTGAAGCTTTTTGGCATAATCCTACTATAGTTTGTATATACAGGACTGTATGAGTGGGATGCTAAATGACTGGCAAGAGAATCTGGCCATAATTACTGCGAACAGGACAAAAGGTGATGAGCGCGTGATTGTGCATCTTGGGGATTGTCTCTGGAAGGAAAGAGGCGAGGTCAGTTGCTTTCAGTGTCACAAACAGTATTTAACGATCTTATTGATTACAAACAAATAATATATTGCGGTTTCTAAAGCAGGTTGCTGCGGCACACACCTGTTACCTGGTTGCAGAAGCAAATTTTGAGTACTTTTCAGATACTGCAAGATTGTGTCTAATTGGTGCAGACCATTTGAAGTACCCACGGACTTATGCTAGTCCAGAGGCTATACAGGCGAGTATTGAGCTATTTGTCTTCGATGTTGCTATTTGTCTGTAACATTAATAGACTAGATTGGAAGAACGCTGAAGTCCGTAAAACTGAATTATTAATAGCTAGCCATAATAATAAAAAACATAAAAAGGGATCATAATAATTATGAAAATAAAATAAACCAGCATAGATCCATCTTAATCCTGGATCCCAGGTTAAGATGGATCTATGCTGGTAACTATATCAAAGCAGATGATAGTATTGAAATGAATATCTACTGTCTTGAATGACCTTATATTATAGTTTATTCCTTCCATGTCATATTTAATGTGGTGTTGTGCAGAGGACAGAGTTGTACGAGTATGCAAAAATCCTTGGAAACTCACAGTATATTTTATTGTCTTTTCAACCATATAAGCTAATATATGCCAACATGCTGGCTGAAATTGGAAGAGTTTCCGACTCACTAAGGTAAATTGCTGGACATTACTTTTGATTTCTGTTTTATTTGTCTTGTTAATGTTAGGAAGTGTTCATTCCCCTTTCCACGTTTTCATCCGTTACTTGTTGACATAAGGTATTGTCAAGCTGTTTCAAAAATTCTGAAGAATGCTGGTCGTGCACCTGAAGTTGAGGCATGCAGACAATTTGCTTCTTCCTTGGAGGATCGTATACGCATTCATACACAGGTCTGTTATCCTGTGGGAGACTATGTTGAAATATTATTTAAGAACTATGTAGGTCTTTGCTCTAACCTTGTTCAGTTCATGTATCTATACAGGGAGGATATAGCTCAAACCTTGCTCCTTCAAAGTTGGTGGGTAGGTTTTTGACCACCATTGATAGGTCCATCCACCGAATTATTGGTGCCCCCCCACCTCCAATGCCGTCTGAATCACAGAGTGGTCTTCAAAACAGCAATTCAGATTCATATTCAAGTGCATCAAGAGTGGCAGATGCTTCTCATCCTCCAAATGCAACACCATTAATACCGTCGATATCAATGGAGCCATTAAGTGAGTGGGCAGCTAACAACAGAAAATCTGTTATGCAGACTAGAAGTGTTTCAGAGCCAGACTTCAGTAGAAGTCCAAAAGAGGTATTTCACCTCTTCTCTTAATTTAGTTGTTCCTTCCAAGGATGCTATCCTATTTCTCTGGTAGTGAGAAAGTAAGCAGTTGGATTGTATCTGTAGGTTTTAGGTTTGATTTTTACACAGCCTTGGTAAACGTGAGGATTATTTGAAGATATCAAGAAACTTAATTGTATTTGGACAGAATCAATCGAGCTTTGGACAGAATCCATCAAGCTTTCCAAGTTTAAAGGCAGAATCCTCCACATCTAAAGCCAATAGCAATTCAACAGCTTCTAGTGGGCAAAGTCGCTTTGGCCGCTTCGGTTCTCAATTTTTTCAGAAAGCAGTGGGTCTCATTGCTAAAGCTCATAATAACGAGGTTAGTCTGAAATATAATTTATTTCTAGTAAGTGCCCATTAGAAATTATATATGGTTGCCGACGGGAAACTTTATATTATCTTATCTGTTGTGTATGCAGGCCAAACTGGGTGAGAAAAATAAGTTCTATTATGATGAAAAGCTCAAGCGTTGGGTTGAAGAAGGGGCAGCACCACCAGCTGAAGAAGCGGTATTATCAGCTCCTCCTATCAGCGCTGCATTCATTTCGAATGCCCAGACCTCGGAATCAAGCTATAACATAGGCAATGCTCTCAATGGTCAAACCATTCATAATGGAGGAGCTGAAAGTAGAAGCCCCTTGTCATCAGAGCAGGCTTCAGGAATGCCTCCAGTTCCACCAAGTGTTAACCAGTTTTCTGCTCGTGGCCGTCTCCATGGTGTTCGTTCAAGGTCTGAAGTCTGTGTCATGCTTTACGTTATATTAGATTAGGAATAATAACTGTCCTTGAAATGCCTTGTTAAGCTGACGAGGAATGTGGATATACAAAGTTTGCCATAGTTTGGTTTTCAAAATTTATTTCAAATTTCCTAGAGAAATGTAAGTAGATATCTTTCTTAGATTATAAGCTTCTCTTCCTTGATTTTAGCCATCTATTATTTGACACTTCGAGTGATATTTCAATTTCTATAAATTATCTGCACAATGAATATGGAAATTCAAAATATTATTTCAATAAGGTTAAGGTTCTATTTATGCCCTATTTATAATAATGAATTATTGCCATGCTTGTTGATTACAGATATGTTGACACATTCAATAAAGGTGGAGGGACTACACCATCGAAGTCATTCCAAGCGCCAGTTATTCCTGCAGCTGGACCTGTAGGATTACCTTCAAAAGCGAACTTTTTCATCCCTAAACCTTCAGCTTCTTTTGATTCAAACAATAATGAAGTAGGTGAAGTCTCTGATGAAAATGGATTGGGAGCAGCACCAACATCTACAACTGTAGATTCTTCAGATGCCCCAACTATTTCACGTCAGGAGTCTGGATCAGTAGAGATGTTGCCTAGAGGGGCTGCTGGATCCATACATCGGTATTCAAGTGCTGACAATGTCACACATTTTGCTGAAAATGGACTGGGTCATGCTGAAAATGGAAGCGTGGCACTTTCTTCCCACTCGAGGGCTGCGTCATGGAGTGGGGGATATCCAAATTCAATTAAACAATCTGAGGAACCTGATGCTCTCAGAACACCAGAAAGAAATAGATATTCAAGGTTTTCAAACATGCCAGGAAGTGTTCCTGGTTACTTCTCTAATCCTACAAAATTAGATGCAGAGAGGCCAGGATCTGGTGGGTATGTGTATGCATCCTTGCCTTCTCCGCCACCTATTGAGCCTCCACATTCTTCCATGGTGATCAAACAAAACGTAGTTACTGATGGAGGAAATACAAACAGCATATACAAGCAAATCAATCATGGTCTACCAAGTGACATCCAGTCTGATAGTTTTGGAGATGATCTTCAAGAAGTGGAACTCTAGCCAGTACCAAAGTATGGGCTATTGCAATCACTGTGAATGTTTATTCTTAGATTGCACTTTTGACTCGAAGCAGTGATTAGATGGATTATCTCGTGGCAATTACATTATATTGTACTTTACATCAGATGCAATGAGCAAAAGCTAAATCAGGGAATTTGCAATTGGAATTTCCTATAGTTGATCTTTGCTGATCTTATTTTCATGGTTGGGTTGAATCTTCATGGATTACTGGGTTAACTCGTCATATATTATTCCAGATTCACTATATAGAATTTGTTAACTCAGGGGCGAGTGGGATGATTCTGTGGGGTACATGGCGTTCTTGTGCTCCATAAATGCATGATGTGCTTTTGCAAAGGCCACTCTGTAAATGTACATGCTGGAGAGGCTAAATGTCTCCAAAGTATCTGTTTAGTCATTATGACGAATGTTCTGCAAAAGGAACTTGGAGCCATTTCCCTGAAAGATGCACTCGAGTCTCTCTGTTTGGCACCACTTAAAGACAACTAAATCTGCAATTCTATTCTTTATGTTCAGTTAATCAAATTGCATGCTAATAGTAGCTTTTGGTTGTCCATCGATGCAGTTCTTTGATCGGGAACGCCACTTGTGTGACAACTTACAAGTATGGAATTTCTAGAGGCTAGCAAATGCTACCGAGCCTCTTGGCACTGTATACATCTCTTCGATTGGATTATTGATTCGCCATAAACAATTCTGGGTGTTGGTTCTGTTCTTCGAATGCCCTAAAAATGATAATATTTCATGTCAGTTTTGTATGCAAATAGCTTAAATGGTTTCTCGAGACGGTGTGGCCATTTATTCAATTACACGAGCAAAAATATAGGTTACATCTTCTGTGACCTGGATGTGGTATATGGTTCCTTTTGAGGCAATTTTGACAAAATCTACTGAACAGTTAACCTTGAATTGAATGCACCTTACACCACCTTCCTCCGAAGGTTGGGATAATTAACCTTGAATTGAATTTACACCACCTTCCTCCGAAGGTTGGGATAATTAACCAACCTTGAATTGAATTTCCACCACCTTCCTCCGAAGGTTGGGATAATTAACCTTGAATTGAATTTACACCACCTTCCTCCGAAGGTTGGGATAATTAACCTTGAATTGAATGCATCTTGCACCACCGTAAACCTTGAATCGAATGCACCTGACACCAACGTTTAGGGATAGGGGGATATGGGACAAAGATGATACAAATTATACGAAAATTCAATCCATGATATGAAGAAATATACAAAGTGAATTGAAATATTTAATTTTAAATTAAAAAAATAAAGTAAAAATACAAAGAAACATCAAATTTGATAATAGACAGTAGGATTAGAGTACCATAGAATTAAACATCAATTCCATCCATATAAAAGAATTAGACATCAATTCCATCCATATAAAAGAGGTGGCAAATGTTAAACCTTGAATTGAATGCACCTTGCATCACCGTAAACCTTGAATTGAAAGCACCTTACACCAAGGTTTAGGGAGAGGGGGATATGGGACAATAAGGAGAGCAAACCTAGGGAGAGGCGGATATGAGACAAAGATAGGGAGAAACCTTGAATTGAAAGCACCTTACACCAAGGTTTAGCGAGAGGGGGATATGGGACAAAGATAGGCAGAGTAAACCTTGAATTGAAAGCACCTTACACCAAGGTTTAGGGAGAGGGGGATATGGGACAAAGATAGGGAGAGGGGGATATGGGACAAAGATGATACAAATTATACGGAAATTCACGTTAAATTGAAAGCACTTGACACCAAGGTTTAGGGAGAGGGGGATATGGGACAAAGATAGGGAGAGGGGAATATGGGACAAATATGATACAAATTAAACGGAAATTCAATCCATGATATGAAGAAATATACAAAGTGAAATTGAAATATTTAATTTTAAATAAAAAAATAAAAGTAATAAAATACAAGAAACGTCAAATTTTATCATAGATAGTAGGATCAGAGCACTCCAAAGTTAATTATCAATTCCATCCATATCAAATTTGATCACAGACAGTAAACATCAATTCCATCCACATCAAATTTGATCATAGACAGTAGGATTAAAGTATCAAAGAGTTAAACATCAATTTCATCCACATCAAATTTGATCATAGACAGTAGGATTAGAGTACCATAGAGTTAAACATCAATTTCATCCACATCAAATTTGATCATAAACAGTAGAATTAGAGTACTATCGAGTTAAACATCAATTTCATCTACATCACATTTGATCATAAAATAAACAGTAGGATTAGAGTACCATAGAGTTAAACATCAATTCCATCCATATAAAAGAAGTGGCAAATGTTAAACCATATGATTGGATATTTATATAAATTTAAAATATTATATAAAAACATGACAATGTTAAATATTTATATAAATTTTAATATTACATAAAAATATCATGAAATAACATAAAACTGTTTCAATTCCATCCATATAAAAGAATTTCATAAAACTGTTTCAATTCCATCCATATAAAAGAAAAGACGTGGCAAATGTTAAACCATGTGATTGGATATTTATATAAATTTATATAAATTTAAAATATTATATAAAAACATGACAATGTTAAATATTTATATAAGTTTTTATATTACATAATAAAAATATCATGTTTGTGGGTTATCTCTGTTGTTAAAAATGATAAATTTAAATATTACATAAAAATATCATGAAATAACATACAGTTGTGGGTTATCTCTATTGTTAAAATTGATGATAGCTTTACCTATTTCTTATTAGGAAATTCTGTATTTCCAAGTTGGAAGGAAATGTTATTTACCTATTTCTTATTAGGAAATTCTGTATTTCCAAGTTGGAAGGAAATGTTAAATGTGAAAAAATATTCCCAAGTAACGAAAAGTCAATGTGCTCTAGCTTTTTGAGGGTTATTTATATTTTGATAATAAATCAATTAAATTTGTTTTTATTATATTTATATTTTAAAAATAAATAAAATTTGTTTTTATTATAATGCTGGATTAGTAGTAGAAAAGTATTTTGTTGAGTTGATGCCCAAATCCATATTCTTATTTGATTTAACACTACTTTGTATAATTATTTTAAATTGGATATCAATTTTTATTCGTGAAGGAGTAACATTATTTCACAACATAAAAGGTGCAGTTGTTGCACGTTTGTTCTATCTACTAAAGCATGGATTGGGTTATATATACATATTTGACCCTATATAGGTTTTTCTTTTTCTTGTTTCGACAATATTATATTTCATAATAGGAACTTGAATTTTATATGCAAACTTTAAGTACTGCTCTAAGCAATCTTATAGTGAACTTGAAGTGAATTACAATGGAAGTGCAATATATATAGTCATTTGAATGATTTGTTGTTCAACCACAAGCTTATTATTATATGAAGTTTTCTATAGATTAAGGAGTGAAATCATTACATGGAGGGGGTTCCTTGTTATACAAACAAGGGGTTCTCATGTATCAATTTGGTGTTTTGTTTGGTCATAATCTTGAAATTAAATCATCATCATAACAAAGAAGGTTAAGCAAATGAAAGGTTGTAAAATATTTCATAATTACAATCACTAATAACAAGCATATAACTAGTATGCTAAAAGGATAATGTATTGTACTTTTGTAGGTTTGGTTAATCCCCAATACACAAATATTGAAGTGTGTCATTCTTTGGCATGCATGGTTTTAGTGTTATACTAGATTTAATTCATAGCCAATGAGAAGATAAATCATGATGGTTCTAATGCTCTAATAAACTTCACTACCAAGTTAATGTATTTTGGGAGTGTAATTGCAACACTGTGAGATGTATTGTGTTATGCCTAGAGGAGAGGAAATAGATGTATTATATGTTTTAAGGTTATGCCTAGAAGAGAGGATGGGACATGTTAGGATCATGGTCTTTCAATCATTTCATGCATTATATCAGATTAATCTTGATACCTTTCATTCATTTCCCTTGTGCAACACATTAATCTCGATGACAACCCAATTGTTGGGCATGTCTAATGTGCAAAGTCTAAAAGTTTGACGATTTTGCCTTTCCTCGACAGTATTTTTCATCACAATTTTGATGGATTGAATAAAAGTTTTGCAGAAAATTTTAAAATCTCAATGAACAATGTTTAAACTTGCATAATCTGGGTGCCGTGGGGTATTTGAGGGCGTTGAATCCATTTATGCATTCAGAAACATGATTTGAACTACACAAAATTCGGATTTATTGAAAATTTAATCGCCAAATTTTGGTCAAAAACTCGTTGGACAGGCAAAGTTGTCGAACTTTTAGACTTGGCTTGTCTAATGTGAATCAAAGCCTTTTTGGAAGGTAACGACTAGGACCTAGATGTGTCATGTTTGTAACATTAATAAACTAAATTGAAACAAATTAAGTCTAAAAATGAAAAGAAAAGTTGACCATGATAACAAAAAACTGAAAAAGTACAATTATAAAGATCCATACAAGTGTAGATAACATCTCAATGGTGGAAATGGTGGATCTTTTAGTTCTTTTAATTTCCCACCCCTTATTAGTTCCAAAGATAACTCATTTAAAAAAATATGAACACATGTTAAAAGATTATATTGTACATAATTCTTAGGAGTTAACATTATTTTAAAATGAAATAGCTAGTGATGTTATTAAATTTAACCTCACCAAGCTATTTTTCTCTTCTAAACAACTATATTTCTCCTTTGGAGCCCCTCAAAATCTGCAAAATGGTAGGTAGTAGGTAGTCCATGTCCATAGGTTAACACACTCAAAAAAAGAAAAAAAGAAAAAAAGAAAAAAAGAAACATAAAAATAAAGTATTAACGTGTAGCAAAATCCTCTCAACTGGAAGCAACACCAACTAGCATAGATTATTAGTCCCCTTAAGGAGAAGAAATTACATACAATTAAAATAGAGTACCACTGCTTTAATCCTACCTTTATCTTCCACACCAAAACTTAACCATATTTTCCCGTAAAACTAAAAACACATTGGTTTTGACAAGTGGTCCTAATTCTTTACACTTTCCTTATTTGGTAATTATTTTTCAACTCTATGGTAAGGCGATAGATATAAAGAGAGATTTGAAAAATAATAACTATATTATAGAGGAGAAATGGATTACTATACTATTGAGACTTCATTCTTCAATTCCATGTGATCAACATAGATATTGCATACACAATTAAAAAATAGAGTATCAATGCTTTAATCCCACCTTTATCTTCCACACCAAAACTTAAACATATTTTCCCCTAAAACTAAAAACACTATGGCTTTGACAAGTGATCCTAATTCTTTCCACTTTCCTTATTTGGTAATTATTTTTCAACTCTATGGTAAGGCGATAGATATAAATAGAGAATTGAAAAATAATTACTACACTATGGAGGAGAAATGGATTACTATACTATTGAGAAGAAATTACATACAATTAAAATAGAGTACCACTGCTTTAATCCTACCTTTATCTTCCACACCAAAACTTAACCATATTTTCCCGTAAAACTAAAAACATATTGGTTTTGACAAGTGGTCCTAATTCTTTACACTTTCCTTATTTGGTAATTATTTTTCAACTCTATGGTAAGGCGATAGATATAAAGAGAGATTTGAAAAATAATAACTATATTATAGAGGAGAAATGGATTACTATACTGTTGAGAATTCATTCTTCAATTCCATGTGATCAACATAGATATTGCATACACAATTAAAAAATAGAGTATCAATGCTTTAATCCCACCTTTATCTTCCACACCAAAACTTAAACATATTTTCCCCTAAAACTAAAAACACACTGGCTTTGACAAGTGATCCTAATTCTTTCCACTTTCCTTATTTGGTAATTATTTTTCAACTCTATGGTAAGGCGATAGATATAAATAGAGAATTGAAAAATAATTACTATACTATGGAGGAGAAATGGATTACTATACTATTGAGAATTCATTCTTCAATTCCATGTGATCAACATAGCTATTTTCTATGTTGAAAGTGGGACTATATCTCTCTTTATAAAGTTTCCAAAAGAATTGCATATCTAGTAGAATTGTCAAACGTTCTCACTAATCAACAAAATTTTATGTGGGCTAGAGTTTATTAATGATTTTTTTACAAAAATAACTTTAGTTTATTTTAATTTATAGAAAAGTTTCACAACATACCTATTTGACATCAACATATACAAAATTTGGGGTACGATTATATCCAATTAGGACCATCCCATTTTGGCCTTACTCAATTGATGTCCATATATAGTTAAGATATTTAAACTACTTTGTTTAAAGAACATTCCTGTAAAAATTGAAAACATTGACAAATACAAAAGACATGCAAATCCAAATTTAGTGTTGGGAGGCCTCCTAGAGAGCATGCTTGGCAGCCACTACTCTCATCTTTTGGGTTATCCTATTAGTTTGGGGTCAAGACAATCTTGCTTTGGATGATCTCTATTTGGATATTGAGTGGGTGGTAAACTTGATCTAATGCTTCTTCCAACCTAGTTGATCTCCTTCATGACGCTTCTCTACTGTGCAATACATTGATATGATTCACTACCTCTTCCCTTAGTGTCAATTGAACTATGGGATCCCTCTATACCTTTTCTCATGTCATCGTGCAATTTGTTTATCCTGCTCCTTTTTTAGGTCATCACCGATTCTAGATCCTTAATATTTTTCTCATATAATGACATCTCCTAGAACCATATGGAAATCCCCTACCTACCATAATAAGTTGACAACAACAAGATGTCATTTGTGCGAAGGATAATCATAAGAAAAATAATAGGTGGAGAGGAAGAGAAGTATGCCCTCTACCTAAAGGCTCCCAAATTTTTATAGCTGCCACATTTATGAACATAAATTCACAATCATATCTCTTCTTACCTCATTCATTATGCATTGAATTCCATTCTCATGATATTGTGGAGTGATTTGGTGGTGAGCACTATCCACTCTAAAAAACATCATCATTGGTGTGTATGCATTGCTTGAAATCATGGAACTGTAAAATGGTTTGTATGGATTAATTGGAACCATGATGATAAAGCAATTTGTAGAACCCATTTCATGGTTCTACCCCTACCCATCACGGTTTCGAGCAATCCATAAACACCAATGATGGTAGTTTTTGGGGGTGGATAATGCTCAGTGTGGTTGATGGTCGCCACCAATCCTTTTGCATGACCTATCCTTGAGTCTATTTTAGCTCACTGCATGCCCCATCTTTTTTCCAAGCTCTGATAATTTCATGTAATGGTTCTATCTTGGAAGTTATAAGTCCACCAACTACTTGAATACATAATTTTATCTTTCTCCTGGCATTTCATGAGATTAGGAAATTGCACACTTCCACAATAACAAGTTCTTATTCCACTCAGAGTTTGCCTTCTAATAATCCAATTCATATGTTTTTCTCACATCCACAAGGGTGTTGAATTTTCTTCAATCATACTTGAAGTTTGTTTCCTCGAAGGACCAACAAAAAATCATACTATAGGATACGATCCTATTGAAATTATATGCCTTTGGTGGATGCTACTCTTGGAGTTTTCATATTCATGGAGGAATCTATGACTCATAGCTTTGATTGGATTATCTCTTTGCAGAAATTGCATGCCTTGAAAGACTTCCCATGACTCTACCATTGTTCATGGATTTCCCTAGTCCCATGAGAATTGCTTGACGAGATTTCCTCCCTTGTTAAAATTTATTCTTGCTTTTCTTGCCTCCTCAATATTTCCTTTGGAGGCACCATATAAGCACAATAAATATTGGTTTTTCCACTTGAGCAAGTCAATTTCTCACATAGGGGGCTCCTAGATCTTGACAATTTGGGATACATATTTCCCCCATTCTGAGGGTGTGATTTAGTCAAACCACTTCTTTTCCATTTTTGAATAACTTTCATCTTGTTTTTTTCATGTTGTTTACTTTTAGGATCTCCACTACAAGATAAATGGATAATTGAACCATTGCTCTTAGGGAGTATTTCTCTTCTTTGAAGATAAGATGACTCCTCTCAAGCTAGATATGTCCCACTGAATCTATAACTATACTACTTAACAAAATGTCTAGAGAGGAAAATACAAGTGTATCTCATATAGGAAATTATTCTTGGGAAAAGACATGCCCATTGTGGGATTCCTCCATGGAAACATATTCCATTCAAAGACTAGGTTCTCCAAATGTCCTTTGGTGTCCCTTTGGTATTGCTTCAAATTGCAACATTGTGTCCTCATCAACGTCATATTCCTTTATAGACACAATAGAAAAATTAGGGTCTCCCATTAGGGATTGTGAGCTTTGTGCAAAACCCAAAACTATACTATATTGCATCTCCAAGTCACTAGTCATTTTATTAGATTTTTGCCTCTATTCTCCAATCTGAGCTTCCGATTCCTCCTACTTTAGCATTTGTTTTTCCGATTCCTCCTACTTTAGCATTATAGTTATAGTTATGTACTCAACCACCTTGTGCATGCTTTCCAATTGAATGGTTAGGTGCCTCAACACTTTCTTAATCTCATAAAATTTCCTCCAAGCATAGGGTGGCTATCCATACAAGGTGAAAATCTCTTGATTTCAAATACCTTGAGCTCTAAAAAAGTTTCAAGTTGGTTTAATGATCATGAGAGATTAATACCAAGAATTTAAACCAAACAAAGTTGTAATAGAACCCCTTTTCAAAGGAACTGTGAAGTAAGATTGGAGTTAGAACAAAATTGGAATTTAGAAAACCAAACCTCTTTCCCTAGTTGAAGAGATACCTACAACCAATTCCTCCTACGAACTATCCTCTCGGTCCCTTGTCAAATGATTCATCTCCCATAAAATAATCAGTAGCAAGCAAAATACGAGCACTAACAAAGCTTGGAATGAGCAAATAATTCTTCTACACAAATTGTCTCACATCGACCTTGGATAGAATGCCAATACAAACTATCTCTACCAAGATTATCCCACTTGCATTGCTCTACTCCATTAAAAAGGATTTAATTTTCCCATTAAAAATTACAGAGTTCGAGTGTGTGAACTCGATGAGGGCATGCGAGAGAGTTCTATCTCCTCCTTCATTCCCTGCCCTCGTACACTTGTCAATTTCCACCTATCTCCCACCATGCAATACATGTCCTATGGGCTCTAACTTTATAATTCTACGATAAGAATTGAAATTCTATACCACACTAGCCATGTTGCTAAGTTAGCAAACATATCTCCGTACTTCCCCCATTTTGAATAAAAACCCGTTTATCCAAGTTTGTTGCTTTATTGGCCATAAGGCCCACATCAATATTATTTTCCCTTTGAATGCTAAAGAAGTGCACTAAGTCAAATAAAGAAACTAGACCATATATTCTTTGTATCATTCGAGATAGAGATGAGATACTAGTATCCCTCTCCTTTCTTGCAAGTCCAATTATTGGGAAAGAATCTCCAAAGCTCATCATTGTTTTGAAATTTCTATAATATAAAAGAGATATTCCAAGGTTTAGAGTGTGGATTTTTGCTGGATTCAATCAATTCACTCCCCATGTCTGCATTTTAGACTTGATATTTTGTATAACATGTACCCAATCTTCCACTTTATCTTGTTTTATTGAAATATGATTTTCCATGTAGTTGAAAGTGTCCAATTCTAAAATCCAGTCAGAATATTGAGAACATGCATAAACATTCAACAATACATTTGCTAACATGCAAATCAAGAATATACTAGTCTAGCCTTCTATCTATACAAACAACAAATAATCATGTAAGAAACAAGAGACAAGAGAAAAGAATGATACACCAGTGAAACCACAAATGGGGAAACATCCACAGGAAGGTATGGTCTTCTTATTCTTCAGAAATATCCATCTTACAATACATGGAATCCTCACATATGCATCACATCACACTTCATCATGTCACAACAATGTTTCTCCAACATACCCAAAAGGGTCTCCTTACCTCTATTATAAAGGTATAGGTATGAAATATTTACATCTCATAACCCATGTGGGATAAATAATTTTCCACCTCTCTTATATAAAGAATGGTTATAATATATTTTATTACATGATGCAAGTGGGATAACTCTATTTTATAATACTAGAGCTATTTACACCTTTTAATGATATTTCACCAATAATACCACACAAGTCATTATTACAAATTCCAATGCTTCCCCTTAATGATGACTAGGAGAAAGAATACAAATGGAGGAAGGTGGCATCACCTTAAAATCCCTCTTGATGGCAACTTCCAAAATTCTCCATAGGATGCAAACAATAACACACTTCACCTCATAGACTTGATGAGGATAACAACCACTTCTCAGTGAATCATGAAATTGCACCCGAACCAAGTTGTACGATGATCTTTTGCAGAACACCACAACAATGTACAAAAACCTCAAATGGAAAATGCAACATAAAATGTGCCTAGCAAAAAATCATCACAACTGTAACTCAACTGATATATGAAATAACTTTGCAATAGACCTCATCATGAATACAAGAACCCCAGATCTATACATTGAAATGTTTTCAGCAAAAGGTCTTCATAATAAAATAAATCCAATGAAGATTACATTGCAAATACAATACCCTAATGGTCTATACAACAAAATGTTTGTCAAAGAGTCAGTCTTCACAACTAAGATGATAGATGCAATGTCAAATACAAGACCCAAATCTCTATCCATCAAAATGTTTTCCCCATATATAATCATCATGACTTACAATAGAAGATGGATGTTTGTTTCATACATTATTAATGGAATATGGTGATATAATATTTGATTACATTTCATTCCTTGTTAATGACAATTTCAACCATCATTGATAAGAAAAGGTTTCAACTTTGATGCTATAGAGGATAACTTGAAAATATGAACAATGCTAAAGAACTAGAGATAACCACAACCATATACTTAATGTAGGAAGGAACTATAGAATCAAGTTGTCCCACAACTCTTCACAAATATCCTTGTGAAGAAAGTGAAGTAATAGAGAGCTAATCTACACAAAAGAAATTCCAAGAGTAAAGCATATAATGAACATGATAAACCTATAATGATCAAGAAAAAAATGTGACATGATATATGAAAAATAGAGGAGCATATGAAATTGCTTTTACACAACAAGGGTTAGCAACAACATATAAAGTGAGCAAAATATGATATCAACATATGATATTGAGAAAAATATGATCAAATAAAAAATGATATCAATTAAAGATATGAAAATATAGCCATCAAGCAACTAAGCCTTAATCATAGGTCCATTTCTTGTGGTCACCATGATAACATACTAGAGATACATGCCTCTTAAAAATGTCAAAACATCTTCCACTCAAGAAGGTTAGAGACAAATAAAACAAGAACAAAACAACCTATAAACATGATGATTAAACTAAGTAAATAAACTTTAATGCAATAGCGCAAGAATTTAATGATAAGAATTTCAAGATAATAGTGAATAAAATAGAAAATTTTCATCGAAACTGAAGCCTAACAATAGCTAACAGACGAATTTGGTACTCTACAGTAGAAAAGGAGATCACAGAATCAGAATCAATGAAAAGACCGAAATAGACACATTGGTGCCGCTTATGTACATAAGAGGCATGAATGATTCACACTTTTTCTAAAGGAAACACACAAATTCACGCTTGCGCAAACTAGGAGGTGCAAATCTACTCGAAACCTGTCAAAAATGAAGAAAATTGTGAAACAATCACTGACTTGTACGAAAACCTGCAATAAAACACAACCAGAGCCGAAAACAAACCTAATATGGTGAAAAACAAATAGATCCTTGATAACAAGTTGGTGTACAATTGATTTTAACCCAGATCTACAAAAAAATCAAGTGAAACTTGAAAAAATTCTGAAAAATAAATGGTGAGGGTTAGAGTTTGAAAAAAAAATCTCAAACATTTAGAAAAATGTAAAGATCTAAGAAAACACCACAAGGGTTTGGTATATTGAATGACCAATCTACAAAATATGGAGGACCCAACAAAAAATTTGAAGAATTTGTTGCTTGTAATTTTTTTTTCAAAAAAATTACCAAAAAAGTTAGAGCATAACATCTAGCTCTGATACCATGTTAGAATATTGAAAATATGCATAAACATACAACAATACATTTTCTAACATGCAAATCAATAATATACTAGTCTATCCTTCTATCTATACAAACAACAAATAATCATGTAAGAAATAAGAGACAAGATAAAATAACGATACACTAGATATATGTGGTAAAACCCCAAATGAGGAAACATCCACAGGAAGGTACAATCTTCTCATTCTTTAGAAATATCCATCTTACAATACATGACATCCTCACATATGCATCACATCACACTCCATCATGTCACAATGATGTTTCTCCAACATACCCAAAAGGCTCTCCTTCACCTCTATTATATAGCTAGAGGTATGGAATATTTACATCCCATAACATGTGAGATAAATAGCTTTCCACCTCTCTTATATAAATAATGGTTATAAGAAATTTTATTAATGATGAATCTGGGATAACTCTATTTTATAATATTAAAGTTATTTATTGCTTTTAATGATATTTCACCAATAATACCACACAAGTCATCATTACATATTCCAACAATTCCAACAATTCCAACAATTCCAACAAAACAAAAAAATATTAAATGCCTTTGGAGTAATACAAGGGATATGTTGGATCGCAAGACTTGGATTTTGTCACTATTTACTTTTCCTCTCGAAGCATTAACAAAGCAATCTAAAATTATTATAAATCTAGAAGCAATCATAGTGGAGGTTCCACCCATGCATAATGTATCATTTGTAAATTGAGCATGGTTTATTGCTTTGACCCCTCTAACTATGCGTATTTCTTCAAGTTTCCCTTCTATTATTTATCTTTCCAACCTTTTGCTTAAAGTCTCTGCCATGATAATGTAGAATAGAGGATAAAGGGGGAAACCCCACTTTCATTCCCCTATAACTGAAAAAAATTTGTTGGCTTGCCATTTACTAGGGGGGCTATCCATGGACTACTAATAAAATCCTTCATTCGATTTTCCAAAAATTTAGTGAGCATTTTATAAGCCGAGTTACATAAGGATATGGTTCTAAATCTGAAGAAATACACGGGATTTGATTATTTTGGAACCAACACTATAAAGGAGGAATTGGTATATTCCCCAATATTGTCTCTTGCTTTGGCCTAGTTCAACATTTTACATAAATAATACTTAATCAAGTTCCAAAAAACCCTAAAGAAGTTTATTTTGAAGCCGTTTGGCCCTCGGGATTTATCATGCTCCAACCTCTAGATCGCTTCAATAACCTCCTCCTCCAAAATCTCTTTCTCTAAAGCTTGATTTTCCTCTTCATTAACAAGAGTAGGAATATCCCGTAACATCTCCTCAGTCACTCTAGAAGTAGGTACCTCCATCTCTATGTATAGCTCCTTAAAGTGTGTATGCACTTCATCTATTTCTTCAAAACCTAATAGATGTTTCCCATTAGCCTTGATGGTTTCTTTAACAATGTTCCTATGTTGCCTTCCCTTGGCTTGTTTATGGAAGAACTCAATGTTTATTTCTCCAAACTTTAACCACAAGCTTCTCTACTTGAATATCACTGTGCCTTTTATTCCTTTCTAAATGGATGATGCAATTTTTGAATGTGTCTCTATTATTCTAAGAGGCTATTGGTAGTGACTTTCTCTCTTTCCATATAAACTTAGTGCGCCTCAAGCTACTATTGAATCTCTACCTTTCCTTTGCAGGAAATTTCTAAGAAGTATTTACCCATTCCTTGAGGGTGGACTTAACTAATGTTAAATTTGTTTCCCATACATATGAAGGGCATCCTTGGATTTTTGTCCTTCAATTTTTGTGTGCTATGTCCCATGATTTTGTTATCTTGTAGCCATAGTGGATTAAATCAAAAGGGTATGGGACCTTAATTTTCCATTCGTTATGTTATAATATTGAGAATATGCATAACATACAACAATACATTTACACTAACATGTAAATCAATATCAAAGATCTACTAGTCTAGCCTTCTATCCATACAAACAAAAAAATCATGTAAGAAATAAGAGACAAGAGAAGAAGAGAACAATACGCCAGATATACGTGGTAAAACCCCAAATGGGGAAACATCCACGGGAAGGTTTGGTCTTCTTTATTCTTCAAAAATATCCAGTCTTACAAGAGAGCTCCACCCCACATATGCTTCACAGCTTTACAATAACATCACAATTCATGATATCACAATATACAATATTCCCAAAGGCTCTCCCTCACCTCTATTATATACCAAGATGTATGGAATAATAACATCCCAAAATACATGCGAGACAAATGATTTTCCACCTATTTATATAATGAATGGTAATAGTAGCATATTTCTCCATGATGCATGTGGGATAACTCCTTTTACATAATATTAGAGTTATTTATGCCTTCCAATGCTAGATAAGACATCTTACGACATCATACTAGACATCATTACACATGTAATATTAAAATTACACATTCCAACATATTGAAAGGTATGGCAGCTGTTGGAAGGTATGGGACAGATGGAAACAATTGCATCACACCACTAGCTATTGGTTATGGGACAACTACCCCTAAGAATGTGGCATTATCCCCCAGGTGGAGGGAGTGAGCAGGCAACTCATTTAATGACCCAGTAACATCTGAAAAGGCCTAGGCAGCCTACAAAAGAAAAATTCGAATTGAGCAGGCAGCTCTTACACAATGTTTTATGCAGAAATATTTCCTCATGTGCATCAAGTGATCACTGAGAGATTCGAATAGGGAGGCTAGTTGTGAGTGCAATCTTATGTCTACATATTGCTGAGAAGAACCAGAGATGCTGGTGTAGGTCTATTGGACTGCTAGTTCTTGAAGATTCTACAGTTAGTGCTATTGCAAGCGGAAATCCTACTTCCTAAGTTTCTTCCTCCTGGTGGTTCAGCGAACAGGCTCGGGGGTCCTAAGGCAGTACTTTACTGTTTTCAGGAATTGGTTGGGTGGAAGTCTTCTTGGGCTATTTGTTGCCCTACAGATTTATCCATGTTTTTACAAAAAATTTCTACCTTATCTCAGCTAATAGATTTGTTCTGTATAATTAGTAATCTCTGTTTTATGTTTTCGAAAAAGAATCCAAATCTAAATTTGTTTAAAGTCTGAATGTTGAAGTTTAAATGATGATTTGAATTGATAAACCAGTATCTATATTTTTCCACATGCTGTTTGTGCATCATACTCTAGTATAGATACGCAAATTAAGAATATATGAGAAGATGGGAAAATTGCCATTGATTCGATAGATAAAAATAGTGATTATATGTTTATCAATTTCTGTCCTATTTTCAAATAAATAGTAGAAGGTTCTGTACACAACCTAAATTTTATAGAATATTTCTTTGTTTTCAGTTTTAAATAACATTGTTAAATTCTAGTACAATTATTTTGTATTATTCTTATCAATGTTATCTACATAGGAAATAGATAAAATTCATATTCCTATACATTATATTATATCTGTATTCTAAATAAGATAGCTGTAAATAAACAAATGTACTCACTATAGCTAAACTGTAAATAACAGTCTTTTTACTTAGTCTTCACATCTTAACATTTTACACATAAATTGTTTTCATTTCCCTATTGTAACATTTGTATTGTTTATTATCTTATCAAATATTAAAAACATGATAAACCTTGTTTCATTATTTTTCATCCTGTTCGTATATATTATAAACTTCAAACTGGTTTTCTTTTCAAAACTGAGTTTTATATCAAACCCTAGTTATAATTCGATTC
Source organism: Larix kaempferi (assembly GCA_027924585.1). Taxonomy (NCBI): domain Eukaryota; kingdom Viridiplantae; phylum Streptophyta; class Pinopsida; order Pinales; family Pinaceae; genus Larix; species Larix kaempferi. Next base: position 8,636,378 of record BSBM01000696.1, on the reverse strand, counting down.
CATTAACATTGCTAGTTGCAAACAGAAAACCTTTACATTCTACACAGGCTTCAGATCAAACCAAAGTACTTTTGAAAATTCATTTTTCAAACATTTGATTTCTTTTCAAACAAAACGCAAACTAGGGCATGGCCGGTTCATTTCCATTACACCGATTTGAACTCATTTCCAAACATCACATATTATAGAACTAACTCTAAGACAAGTTCACAAACCCTAGTATAGAACGAAAATCACGATGTCAACCTACAACATTACGTTTTATAACACAAACGATTTTACACAGAAACAATTAACATACTTTTTCATTGTTGAGAAGGGAGCATCGTATTCACTATAAACGAGCCTCGGCTCCTTGTATCATTTCTTATAACATAAACAAAATAGGTCGTGGCTCAATGGATTTAACCAATACAAGTTCCATTCTCAGAAAACAAATTACAACATGATTCTAAAACAAAATCATACAGGGATATTCCCAAGTTCAAACTTTTGAAAAGAGTTCTTAAACCCTCGGCATTAACGAGTTTTACATTGCTCAGATCGACGGAGATAAGTATCAAGGTATAAAACCAAGTATTACATAATCAAACGAGAGTCACAGCACTGAACAAACAACATTTGAATAATAAAATGTGCTTCGAAGTTCTTCAAATTACAACCACGACGAGTCATGGCTAGGACTAGCTACATAACCCTTGAAACCTCATCAACCACAGACAGAGAGCACCTACGAGGGTTTTTGGAAGACCCGGAGCTTACCATAATGGAAGCTCGCCTTACTTTTCAAACCCTTGCTCTATTCTCTTCTTCACAACCTGCAAAGCTAACAAAACAAAGGTTTGGATTTAGACAACTGTTACTTCTCAAACTGAAAGATGAAATGCAACTTAGAAAATCGTTATTCTCAATAAAAATGTTTACCTTGCTGTAAGCGACCAAATCTTTCCACTTTCACCAGTTAAATGATGTTTTTCCATGCTGTTGACGAGACAGGAAAAACATCTGTCCATTTACACCAGGGTGTATTTTTCACTCCTCTTCTAAAAACGAAAAGCTTAAACATTGAATCGATATCACTCCGAACTAGAAGACCCAATTCTTAAATTACAACGCCATTCAATAGTTTAGAACCTGCACCTCAAAACCTATCTACGGGACTCGAGGTCGAAACCTCCTGCATCTTGCTAACCCTCGAATTTTTCGGCAGCCTGTCGGCCATACAGACCGAACAACAATAGAAACAATAAACCACATTCCAATTCATAAACCAACTCAACGATAGAAGATAGGGTTACAATCTAACAGTCCAAACTCATTTTCATCAACGATCACAATTGTGCCAGCGAAATAGCATTGAGACAAGCAACAATTACATTTAATGCTCCACTCCTCAGTACTAGCTTGGCAATGCCACTATGGCACAGAGAGGACCGATCAACAACCAGTTCGAAAGTGATACAAAACACTTAACCATTACACATTGGCAATTGCATAAACGATTACATCGATTTCTTAATACGTGGATCGCTGGAAAATCCTTGTCAGCTGGGAGTCGACCCAAGTTATCAATGCAGAATTGAAGGACAATCTTCCCGATAGCTCAACGTTCATGTCATATTAATGAACCAACACTCGTCACCCTGTCAACATTCATTGCATGTCAGTGTCATCGAGACTTACGTTATAGCTCCATTGGATATTCAAAACCTTCACTTAGGACTTTATTTAAACTCAAAACATTGTTTACATAGTGGATATAGGTTCTAACTTTATGATTTCGAATTAAAGTATCAAGGCTTAAGTCTAAGCCATGTATCAAAACCAAATCTCATATTATTTCGATATGGTGAACTTTTATATATGACAACCATAATATTGCAATTTCATAACATTTGAAATATTGCAAACTTTCATATATAAATTTATATTAAGAATAGTTGCCATTATAAATTACTATATATGTTTTCAAACAATAAAAATTGTATGGTTAATAGAATAACCATAAGTTCTATTATCCCTTTTACAAAGGTCATTTTAATGTAGGGTTTACAACTTTAATTTGTTAACGAGACCAATGTTTGCAACAAGTATAAAATCATGCTATGGTCTTGACCTTCATACCTTGACTCCTATCACAATGTATATGACGTGTAACAATAAAATCATAACACTAATACGGTACAGGTATGAGTTATCTTAAGACGACGACAAAGCCAGCTATGACAACAACAAGAATTACAGTGATAAAACTATCAGCAGGATGACGTACATAGATGACTCAATTTTATACATTATGGAGTTGTAAGACATACATCTGAAAAACAATAATTATAGTTATGAAATCCATACTTGCACACTTTTGGTGAGTCGCAACAGAATTTATAACATTTTATTTAATTATGACGTTGAAACTGAACTATACACGTACTTTGCTCTTACCTGTCGTCTGCATAGTAGAACATTCAATTTGCTTTAACATTGTAGCTAAGTAAGCTCCAGGGTACCTCGTAGGACACCCTTGTGCATCAAGGTCAAACTGTCAGTATCATTGCAAAAGAGAAAGTGTTGCATCATATTCCCAATCTGTTTAATTCATTTGTCATCATTATCTTGTTCATTAATTACTTTATTAAAACTGCCATTGTCATATTGCTGCTAAACATAAATTAAAGCATGTTTAGTACTAACAAATTTACAATTAATGCTATCATAATCTTAATTATTATTTCCGCAATTATTATTATCATAATTAATGATGTAATAAAATTTTTTAAATTTTTTCTGAAATTTCGGGATGTTACAAGTTCTTATGTTTGACCAAGCATATTTTCCTTTTTTGGGGACAATATCCATTAGATATGAGCCAACTATGAAGTCTTCCATCTTCTCCCAAAATGATCCCTAACAATAGTTCGATCCCTTTATTTATTTATTTCTGAGATAGGGTGACATTGAAGTCTTGTAACCACATAACTTTGGTTCATTTCCTATTCTTTTAAGGCTACTAGGATCTCAAAAAGTTTACCTTCTCCCCATATTAAATTGGTACATATACATTGCATACCCTATATATAACCCTATTTATTTATTTTATAAGAGCACCGTCAACCGAATTTGCATTGCAAAGTAATCTACCTTCCTTAAAACCCTATCATCCCCAAAAATGCTTATTCCACCTAAGGCTCCTCTTGCACTAACCACACATTTTTCATTATTATTCCACATTTTTTCACCTATTTGGAATACTTATTTCGCATCCATCTTGGTCTCCTACAAAAGTAGGATTGAGAGAATTTTTCTTTAATAATATCCCTTAATGCTTCAAATTTAGTTCAATTTCCCTACCATTATACATATATTTTACACCGTTGGCACATGGAACATAAATATACTATACTCCTAGTTAGAATCAATTGAGCACATTAAGAATACATGTTTTGATCTAGGGTTTGCATGCTTGTGGACACATGGGCATTATTTTCCCTAAATAATAACATGAGAGTCGTGGTTCTTCTAATGGATAACCATGACCGGTCACAATTTCTTAGTATAAGAAACATAGTCACATCTCAAAAGGCACAAATTAGAAAAGAAAGCTCAAAATTCAGAAAACCATGAGTGTAGATCACAAATGGAAGGCACTTGTGCGACATGAATGTACTCTTAACTTTGAGCTTGTCACCTTCTTGAATTATGAAATTTAAAATTTAAATTTCCAAACCCTACGTGAGTATTGTCCCTATGTTCTCAACTAAACACAAACTTGTTATTTAATTACAGAAATTAAATTAATTCACATAGCAGTAGTCACACATATAGACGGAAAGTAAAAAATGGAAGAAAAAATCCATACATGGATAATTTACTCCTTCAAATATACCTTTCATTAATAATTCAAATCTTACAAGGAAACCTCTATAGATTATCAAATTAATAGCTATATGATAAACTAAAAAACATAACAAATCTGCACAAATTTCCTGCCAAAACCAAGAAAACAGCTTGCATGTTGTTGCTTTCCATATGTCCTGTCCATATGACTATATAAACCTATCTAGTACGCATATATGGAATCCATATGATTTTATGGATCTATTTGTATGAATCCATACAACTATATGGGATATGTCCTCTACGAACCTGCTTGTTGATCTCTGTTTGGTTATTGAACTGACTCCTTTGCGATGCTATACATCTACTCCACAATTGAAATTAACCACTTCTCATTCAAGTTGTCTTTGTGTGAATAATGAATGTGTATTAAACCTCTACTTTGACTTGCCTTTATACTTGAGCTGAAACCCTAATCTACCAAAAACCTAATCTCTAAGTGATATGTACAATTGAGATTATTCTAAATTACTAATGTAGTAAAAATACACTTTATTAGACTCAATATATAAGCATAAGACTTTCACTTTATTAGTAAAGTGAATTACAAAATAAAATTGACTCGAATGAGTTCTAGCACGTTTGACACTAAACCTGTGTGGAAATTCCTATCTGAGCTACAATTTTCAACACTCCCTCTCAACCAGGAAGGAATTATGCACCAATCCAAGTTTGTCTCTGAATGCTTCAAAGTTCCCTTTTGTTAAGGGCTTGGTCAGAGTATCAACAACCTGTTGATTTGTGGGTACATATTGGCGCTTTAATTCTCTTTTCTGAATCCTTTTGAATGAAGTGATATTTGATCTCAATGTTCTTAGACCTGTCATGAAAAATTGGATTCTAAGAGATTTTGATACAACTCTGACTAGCGCCTAAATCACCGCGGGATCTGAATCCTGATTAAGTAAACCCTCAAGTAACTTGAGAATCCAAATGGCTTCACAAATCACTGCACTAACTTCCATATACTTTGCATATGCTGAACCGAGTGCCACAAATTCTTCTTTTGGTTGAAATAGGATATCATCATTGATCCCAATCTAAAGAAACAACCTGAGGTGCTCTTCCTGTTTGATTCACCTCCTTCCCATTCTGAGTTTATATACCCTTGTAAATTCACTTCACCATCTTCTATATATCTTATCACATACTACACTATGGCCCTAAATTATTTGAGCACATGTTTTGGTGCTACCTAATGCTCTTGCCTTGGCTCCACCATTAGCTGACTCAAGGTGTTCACTGCAAAACATATATCTATCCTAGTGTTGACCAAATACATCAAGGAACCTATCATCTACCTATACAATGTGGGATCCACCAAATACGAATATGAATTTGGTACCTTCTTTAGATTAGTGATCATAGGTGTGGCCATAGGTTTAACATCCTCCATCCTAAATCTGTTTAAGTTCTTGATTGCATACTTACCTTACTCAAGGTAAATCTCCCCTGATCTCTTCCAAACCTCCAACCCCAAGAAGTAATGCATCATGCCAATGTCCTTCATCTCAAACTCAACTGCCATATCTTCCTTACACCTTGCCACAAGCTTCTCTAATAGTCTACATACACCACCAAAATAAGCAGATCCGCCTCAACAAATATGAAATATAAATTGGGATATACTTCAATTTTGGTGAATCCCATACTCTACAAGTATCCATTGATATTGGAATACCACGCTCTCAGTGCCAGATTGAGTACATATAAGGCCTTTTTAAGCCTGCAAACATGGCACTCCTTTCCACTGATCTCAAATCCTTGAGGCTGCTCTATGTACATTTATTACTTAATTATTCCATTGAGGAAAGTTGTATTTACATCAATTTGATGTGTCCTCCATTCCATAATGGATACTAAAGACATCACTTCTCTAATGGAAGTGTACTTGGAAACTGGAGTAAAAGTATCCTTGTAGTCCATTCCCTCTTTCTAGGAGAACTCACTCACCACAAACCTCCCTTTGTACTTCTATATGCTACCATTTGCTGCATGCTTTATCTTGTAGAGCCACCTGTAATTCACCACTGATTTCCTCTCTAGTATAGGCATAATGTCCCATACTCATTCTCCATGATGGAGGTGTAATCCTCCACCATGGCATCCCTCTAAATCTGTTGGCCAGCTGCCTCCTAAAAACTTGAAGGATCATAATCTATGATGTTGCTCATCAATGCCATGTATTTGGGAAACTTATTTAGATGTCAACTCTCCTAGAATGAAATCCTAGGACTCTCAATATGTTCATGAGCACCCCTCAATGTATGCCTCAATGATTGAGGTCCCTTGAAAGAACTAGTAGGAGCTGGTGGCTCCTCCTTTGCACTCGAAGGCTGTTTCCTCAAACTGGAAGTCACTAGTGATCTTGGATCAACATTGATATCTTCTTTCTCCTCATAATTTGTCACTATAATAGGCTCATGCGACTTCTTGGATGCAAATTATTCCTCAAAATTTACGTTCCTACTCACAATTATCTCTCTCTCTCTTGGAATATAGATCTTGTAGGCCTTTGAAGTCTCACTGTAATCGACAAATAATCCCTTCTTTATAAAGGGATCCAACATGGTCCTCTTCTCGAATGGTATATGGATATAAACTTAACAACCAAAGATGCATAAATGACTCACCTATGTATTGACACTAATGAATGCCTCCTTTGGATTATTTTCCTCCAAAATCCTACGAGGACATCTATTTTTCCATATGTAGACAAATGCATTGCATGCTTATGACCATATAATCATCAACAAATGATGGCCATGCATCATGGCCTTGAAATCCCTTACGATGGATCAATTCTTGTCTCTACAACCCCATTCCGCTATGGGTTGTACAGAACAATAAACTCCCTCTTGATTCCTTCATCCTTGTAGAAATATTTGAAATCATTGGAGGTATACTCACCCCTATTGTATGATCTCAAAATTTTTATCTTCTTCCCTATTGGGTTCTCCACTATATATTTGAGCTCCTAAAATTTTCTAAATACCTCATCCTTGGTCTTTAGGAAGTAGATCCAAGTTTTTCCAGAGAAGTCATCAATGAAGGAAACATAGTACACGTTTCTTGGGATTGATGATACTAAAATTCGTATGCAGACATCTGAATTCACTAGGTCTATAATCCCCTTAGACTTGTGCTCAATGCTTGGGAAAGTAGCCTTGGAATGCTTTCCAAGCGCACACCCTCTACATACACCGTGCTGCTCAATGTTGAACTCTGGAAGACCCGTGACTATTTCCCTCAATATAGGTAACCCACTATCATTGATGCAGGTGCCCCATCCTCTTGTGCCATAAGTCAAACAAGTTATCTATGTATTGAAATAGGGATAGAACATGCTCACCCTATAACTTACATAAGTTTCCTTCCCTAACCTTGATCACCTAAGCTGATCCTAGGATAGAATCCTTTTGTATTATAAGGACTCACTGGTTCTTGAACTCTATTGCATATCCCTTATCTTCCATTGCCAAAATTGAAAGCAAATTCTTCTTGAGACTTGGAACAAATAACACATCACCAAAGTATAAAGAGCTACTTGATTGGAGCTAGAAAGGAATGGTACCAATTCATACTACTAGATACTTGGCATCATCACTAAGATCGACCTGAACTCCTAAGAGGTGCTCCTTTAGACTTGAAAATATCTTAGGCTAATGCCATCTTCCTAGATTCTCCACTATCCACTTACCAAGCATTCTTTGGAACCATGCTGGAAGAAATGAAAGATAGCATCGAGAAATCCTTCTCGAAATTGGAGGCAAACTCATTCATCTAAGTTTCAGTTGAGGCTACTACCCGATACTACTGTTTCTTCCCTATATCCTTCTTGTTCTATGGAAATTGTGATGGATAATGGTCATGATTATGACATATGAAGCACTTGATTTTACTCAAGTCCTTATTCCCTGGCTACGAGGATGACTCCTCACTCTTTACCTTACCCTTTCTAGGTACTTTTCCTCTTCCTTTATTTCTTTGATCAATTTGGGCATGGTCACTATTGTTAAATGTACAACATCATGAGTCATTGTCCAAGCCAATCTTGTGCAGCCAGGATTGGGCCACATGTGTTGAGGTAGGGATCCCGAGTTGGACTTAGGAACTTGGAGTAGATTCTTGAGTTGGAATTGAATGAATAAGCCTTCAGTTGTAAAAGGTTATTCCTCATGTGTTGAGGTGAATGATTTTATGTATCAAAGTGACGATGTTTTAAAGTCTTGTTGGATAAGGCTCAGGACTTGTGTGTCAAGTCAGACTCTTATGTGGACCTCCAATTATAGAGGTAGATGCTTTTCATATTGAATCATTAATGTTGTGTGATGTATTAATAACCATGGTCACTGATTGCTATTAAGTCCCCTTTAGAGACTGGCCACCTCTAGAGTGAATTACTTTATCATATGATCATTTGGTCCGAGAGTAATATAATATGATCACATAATCTGACAAATATTCTGAGTATAATCTGATATGATAGATAATTAAAGTTAATACATATTGACCATGCAGTAAAGATAAGAGATAAAGATAAATTCATAGAGAAAAAGAGAATTTGAATTGCTCATGATATGACTAAGTGAACTCGAATTGTTAAGCTTCAGTTAAAGCCACAATGTATGCCTCAATCAATTAGAGAACCCGAATTGATCACTACCGTGATCTTAACAAGAAATAATCAATTAAAGAGAGTTAACTAATTGATAACAAAGAAGATCTAGTTAACTAAGTGTTATTGCATGACGACACTTATCTTAAACTAAAAGACAACACTTATGTTAAACTAAAATTTGACACTTATGTTAAACTAAAAGACGACACTTGAGTTGCGACACTTGCACGACGACACTTAAGTTAGCCACCTAACTAGGTGGGCAAGATTTCAGTTAAGGGGCAAGTTCATCCTAAGAATCAGTTCATTGAGTTAATGCACTAAATGAGAAGTGGGGCACTCTTCTTCATGCAAGATTGATTCATCTACATGGAGGGAGAGTTAATCATGAAGTCAAAAGATAAAAATAGAAGCCAATGCATGTGAAGAATATATAAATATGTTATAGAGGATTGATGAATTCAATGTGAAGCAAATTCTGTTTTCCCTTGAAGCCAAGGCACTTCTCTTTGTACATGATAATTCTCCAAGAAGGAAATTCGTATTTTTTTTCATGTGATGCACCATTACCCATGCAACCATTCACTACAGCTTGCATGGCAGTGATTCTTGCTTGTTATCAATGTGCTAGGTACATGGCAAGTTGATACAGTTGATCTCTATTCTCTATTACTCAGTATTCTCTCTTATCTAGCACTCGGGGTGTCGAAAGCAATCTGCTATTTTGTAAAAGACATTGTCTTCTATCTATCATAATTATACTCTAAATATTTGCTGGGGTTTTTCATGCTCATTGTTTTGTGGTTTTTTTCTAGGGTACATCTTGTGTTATGGTTAAATTTTTCATGTGATTGAATGGTTCATTGATTCAAGTATTCAGTATTTTTGCACTTAAAGTTTTAAAGTTCAAAGCTCATCATATTTGCTTAAAAATTAACATGGTATCAGAGCTCAGGGCGTGAAGGAGCTAATATTTGTTAAGAAAAATTGAGCCTATGTAGATCCTGAGGAGTAGAGCATAATACTTGAGAGCCATGGCATCGATCTTTGTTCAACCGGAAGAACGTCTTGATGGAACTTCGAATTTCAACACTTGGAAGGAGAGGGTGTTGAACATCTTGACATCTTGGAGGAACATGACTTGGATAGCTATGTATCCACTATGGTGGATGAGCCTACATCTAATGCAGGGCGCATCAACTTCAAGAAGAACCAAGCTAAATCCAAACGAATCATCTATGATTCGGTAAAGGACAATTTGATGTTCGTGATCACTCCGTTGAAGACCGCAAAGGAGTGTTTTGATACATTGACAAACCTATATGAGAAGAAGGCCCCAAGTCAAAAGAGGGAATTAAAGAATAAGCTTCGAAACCTAAATATGGAGAAACATGAGACAATGGACTCCTTCTTCACCAAGATATCTTAGGTAAGATATCAACTTGCTAGTATTGGAGTAGTGGTGGATGAAGATGATCTTCTCCAAACCGCTATTGATGGTCTCCCATCCTCATGGGAGACATTATTGGGTGCGGTAAATGGCCAAGAGGTACAACCTAGCTTCAAAATGTTGTGGAATGACTTCCTCCAAGAGGAGGAGAGAATCCAGAGCAAGTCAGTGTGCATCAAAGAATAAAACCTTGCTCTCAGGGCAAGGATGAAGAAAGGCAAGAAGAACTTCTCTCAAAAGAAGTTTTCCCATTCGAAGAAGAAGGTATACAACAAGGAATTTTACAAGTTGAAAGTTATATGCTATAATTGTGACAAGAAGGGCCATTATGCAAGGGAGTGCAAAGCAAAGAAAAAGGGAAAATGAAGGTTTCATGCTTCTACCGCTATAGAATATGAAACTACTTAGAAGAATGCACCCGAAGAAATTGAGACAAGGAGGGAGTATTACCTAGTCTCAACACTTTCCGGATCTGTCATCACAAGTAAGGAAATATGGTTTGTTGAAAGTGGAGCATCCAAACATATGACTGGTTATAAGAGATCCATCACCAATATCAAGGAGAAAAAGTTTGCATGCAAGGTAGAGTTGGGAGACAACACAACCTATTCGATCCAAGGAGTTGGATCCACCTCTTTCCAACTGGGTTCATGAGATATTTTACACGTGGGGGAAATTATTTATGTTCCAGGATTGAAGAAGAACCTCCTATCAATTTTGGTTCTTGAATATAAGGGTTCCGAGTTATCTTCATGGATAATCAAGTACTATTATGGCCGAAGAACAAAGACTTGAAATATGCAACAATGATTGGAGTTAGAGAGGTAGGTCTCTAGAAGATACCTGGGAAGTACAATCAAGCTATGGTTCACAATACTATCAGTCCATGTGATCTATGGAATATGAGGCTTGGTCACCTCCTCTACAAAGTGCTACCAGGATTATAGCAAATGGTGAAAGGTATGCCCATATTTGATTTTGAGCATGATAGTGTATGTAGGGGTTGTGCACTTGGGAAGAATTTTAAAAGTAGTTTCTCTAGTAGTACTACTAGATCTAAAGGGATTTTAGATTTAATACATTATAATGTATGTGGTCCCATGTCATCCCATTCCCTGAGTGGATATTTATATTATTGATGAATTCAATGTGAATCAAATTCTCTTCTCCCTTTAAGGTAAGGCGCTTCTCTTTGTACATGATAATTCTCCAAGAAGGAAATTTGCAGTTTTTTGCATGTGATGCACCATTACCCATTCAACCATTCACTACAAATTGCATGACAATGATTCTTGCTTGTTATTAATGTGCTTGACACATGGAGTGGTGGATGAAGATGATATTCTAGAAACTGCTATTGATGGTCTCCCATTATCATGGGAGACATTCTTGGCTATGGTAAATGGCCGAGAGGTACAACCTAACTTTGAAAGGTTGTGGCATGACTGCCTACAAGAGGAGGGGCGAATCCATATCAAGACAGTGTGTAACAAATAAGAAAACCTTTCCCTTAGGGAAAGGATGAAGAAAGGCAAGAATAACTTCTCTCAAAAGAAGTTTTCCCATTTGAAGAAGAAGGTATACAACAAGGACTTTGACAAGTCGAAGGTTAGATGCTACAACTGTGACAAGAAGGGCCATTATGCAAGGGAGTGCAAAGAAAATAAAAAGGGAAAAATGGTTATTCATTTTCCTCACAAAGGAAAAATGGTTATTGATAATTGGTTAGATTATTTCACACCTGACTCTATAGCCAACTCAGAATCCACCATTCCATTTATTGGTGATTCTAAATAAATGTTGGATATCATTGTTATGGGAATGTTTACAAATTCATCTCTTAAGGTTATTTTAACCGACCTCCATCGATTTGTTATGTTGGCACTTCCCCTATTTTTACCATATCTTTTGTCACTAGTATGAATATTGACATATATTGATGGGCCTACCTAACACGTCTGATATTGGTTCATTGGGAACAAGTATGCCTTTATTTATGATCAAATTGGATTATCAATCCATTCATATGGCTTCCACAATATCTAATCAAAATCTCCCCCCTCAATAGGAGTACAATCAGTTTACCTCACCCATTTGGGTTGTCAATTCTTAGACATGGTCTTGCCTTCAGATGAAGCCATATTAGGAGCATTATTGAATCCAAAACAACATTGGGAAGATATGCACCATCGCTCATATTTTTTACCGAGCTTGAGAATATGGATGTCAGCTCTGATAACATGATTTTTCTATGAGATATTGATTTTACCAATTCCCTATTCTTACACATGATATGTTTGCAGAATTTAACTTGGACAACATTTCAAAAAATCTACCTATCAATATTTCATCATACATGACACCGTCAAGAACATTCTCATTGGATCTAATTGTTATTTTCAATAAATTGAGTAATACACTACCCTTTTCAAAGAATTTCACGACGTTTTTCCTTGGTCCTAAAAAGAAATGCCTGGTATCAATCCTAGGATCATCAAACATGAGGTGAAAACTTTTGATGATGTCAAACCAATTTGAAAAAGGTACGACCTGCCAACTCAAAAAGTATAATTGCTATCAATGCAAAAGTGGAGAAGTTGTTCCATGTTGAGTTTATTTATGTTGTCCCTCTAATGGAATGGGTATCTAATCCTGTCCCAGTTGATGAAAATATGTTATGATTTGAGTCTGTACTAATTTTAGGGATTTAAACAAAGATAGCCCCAAAGACAACTACCCTAAACATTTCATTGATTAGATTGTTGATGATTGGGAATGCTATATTTTCTGACAATAATCAAATCAAAATTCAAGCTAAGGCCAACACAAAACAACCTTTATATATCCTTGGGGCACATTTGATTGTCGCAAGATGCCATTTGGTCTTAAATTGAGCCACATTTCAGCGGGCCATGTATTACACTTTTCACAATATTAAGCACATTGTTGAGGCTTATTTAGATGACTTAGCTATTTTCTCCCAACATTGTGTAGACCATCCTACCCATCTTTGTGTAGTTTTTGAATGGTGATTCTATTATAATATTTTATTAAATCCCCACAAATTCATTTTTATACGGTTTCTAGGATATTACTTGGGTTCATTGTGTCCAAGTATGGCATAAAGGTTGATCCCTTCAAGGTGGAAGAAATAATTCAATTTCATTCCCCATGTACAATTATACAATTTCAAAGTTTGCAAGGGAAATAAAACTTCTTGTGAATATTCATCATAAACAATGCAAAGATTGTGAAATGTTTTATGCACTTGTTGAAATGAGGGTTCCTATTTACCAGGGACAATAAAGATCAATGATCCTTTGATAACTTGAAAACCACTCTTGTGTCTCCTTTGTTGCATGCTCCATATTACAACAAGGAGTTTTTTATATTACACCTTGGAGCAGCAGAGTCAACCATTGGCATGGTCTTAATCCAAGAATATGAATCACAACAAGAACATGCCATTTAATACCTAAGAAAGGGATTTGTTGGTCCCAAATTGGAATATCCCCATGACAAGAAATTGGCAACAGAACCAATGCATGGTTTCCAAAGACTTAGACATTACATCCTTCTTCAATGCTTGCTTGTTTTGGAATAATCCTCCTATGCCACATATTGTAACCCAATGCATAATTAGGGAAAAATATTCGAAGTAGATTGTCATCCTCTAGGATTTTTATTTAGAGTTTGCCACTTCCAAGTCCAAGAAGTCCTTATCCTTTCATGCCGAATTGATGTTTGAGCTCACTAGAGATAATGAAGATCTTGTTATTGATGAGTCCTTGTCAGACACAAGTTTAGTCCTCATTTCCTCTTCAGGTTTCCGATTTGGTGATGTCTTAATATATTTTCAAAATTATGAGTGTTCTACTATCTTGTCACATGATGAATGCCAGCAGATCCACCATTAGACCGAAAACTATCAAATTATTGGGGATACTTTGTATCACTAGGGGATCGATTCAATTTTTCATTGATGTTTAACTCATGCATAAGTTAAGAAAGTTATGAATGATTTGAAAGCATGAGTTTGTGTGGTCATCTTTTTGGAATGGAAACAACCTAGAAAATTTTAGGTGCATGTTACTTTTGGATCTCTATATTCAAATATTTATTAAATTCATCCAAAATTACGTTGCTTGTCATATTTTCACAAATAAAATGTGTCTCTCTTGCTCCACTTAACCTTGTATTTATTGTTAACCCCCCTTTCTGATTGGGCAGTTGATTTAATGACGTGTAAGCCAACTTCAACAAATTGTTTCCATTACATTATAGTGGCGATCGACTAATTCACTAAGTGAGCTAAAACTATGCCCACATCAACTAATGATATATCTATGCACACATGATAATATATCTAACAATCAAGTTAGGTTTTTGGAAATAAAATTCTTCCCATTATGCAAATTTCAACTTGAGGCCATGAACAAAGTTTTGAAAACTATGTTATAGAGTATTGTCAATAAAAACAAGACCCAAATAGAGTATTGTCAATAAAAAAGAAGACCCAATTGGAATCTGATGATTTTTTATGCTCTATGAGATTACTGAACATATACTATTGGATTTGGTCCTTTCCATATAGTGCATGAAAGCACAATATCACAAGAGTTTCATCCTTCGTCATTTTTGAAGGTGACTTAGTCTTGGGTTTTCTGAAGGTGACTTAGTCTTGGTTTATAACTAAGATCACTATGTCATTTCTCCCACTTTTTGACACTTTTGTGGTGACAAAAATCCATCAATATTTCGTCCTCCCACTAACGCATTTTACGATGAACATCCATTGAAATTTCGTCATAACATCGATGGTAGTGAATAGAAGCTTTTGATTGAAATCCGTCAAAATTTTGTCCTCCCACCAAATACATTTTCCGACCGACATTTGTCAATAGTTTGTGATAATAATAACATATGTTCATCATAATTCATTGAGGCAAATATTCGACGACTTTTCATTGTTGTGAAAAAATTTCATCGAACCATCGACGACACTTCGTAGTAAAATTGAAGCAGATTTTCCATGGCCATGTCATGGTTCCGATTGCATCGTAAAATTTGTGGAAATACAGATAACTTCTGACGATATTTGGTCGAAACATCGATGACGATTTTCCAATTAAAATAAAACAATTATTCCAAACCCATAGATTGGACCAGTGTGTGAAAGGCTACAACATCAGAGTTAGGAGGAGGACAAACCGCTCCTAGATTGGGATCCATGGCCACAAAATACAATAATGATCACCCAATCAACATGAAATGTTTGGTAAAATGAGGACCAAACTCAGATGAAATGTTTGGTAAAATGATGACCAACCTCAGATAAATGTTGACTCATCACAGGAATTGGTTGATGTGGAGAATCGTAAAATGTGGTTATATTTCAAAAGTATTTCCTCTAGTACAGATTCCTTTGTGGAACTCATGATCTTGTTGGTGTTTTTTCTTCATTAGAAGACTTGGGTGCTTGTACAAATGATAGATGATGAATAGACATGGATGGAACAATGGAAAAATTTGCAGGATTGTTGAGTAGGTCATCCCACGGTTAAGATTGCAAGATTCAGGCTCTCTCAACTCCAACTTACTTGCGATCTTACTTAATTGATGATAACATGGTTGTTATTCCTTTACCTCTATTCCTACTTGTACTTTGAGTATAATGTAGTGTCTTTTATGTGTGTTATGGTTTACCTTCTTAATATACCTCTTCCTATTTATTACCTTTTTGCTTTTGCATTTATTTTATTTTGGTACTTAGGAATTGGTGTAGCACTCCCACATTATTGTTATAACTTGTTATACTCTTTAGCTCTATTTCCTTCCAAAGCAACCAAATTCGATCCATCATCCATAGATCACATTGATTTTCACAAAATATGGTTCCATCTGATTTCACTACTCCCATGACATTGCCATCTTCTTGTTGAATCCTATAGATATATCTATAATGATGGTTGATTGAATTAGTTTATTGAATATGCCCTTATAGTGAAAGGTATTTCAATCTGTTCTGCATATTCTATTATGCATATGCGATCTGCATCACACGTAAGTGTGGAAGTGCAATAGTGATTAACATAGTTCAATACCTCAATTTTACCTTTGGTTTCCACTTCGTTCATGTGATTGAATGAATGAGGTTGAAATGATGATTCCCACATGGCCTGGTTCATGAGCTTGAATGCCATCTCAATAGTAGCTTCCAACCCCTAGAGTAACACTGACATGGTAGACTATCTTACCTTTCCTGAAAAACTATAGTTTTCTATCATGCTAAATGAGTTCAAAATATACTTAGAATTATCCTAAAGGGAAATGTTTACTCCCATTAACTAAGGAAATAAAGTCACCGAGGTTCTTAAATATTTATCATTTTCACCACATGAAACTGCAAGCTCATGCCCTCTTGCTAAGGAAAGAAGAGAAATTCCCCTTCTTTTAGTTATATCCTATATTTTTACCACTAGCCGAAGAGAAGGGAAACTCTCCTAAGGTCACCTTTAATGATGAGACACAATAAATATGCAACATTTTGATAATCCTTTGCCTAGAGTTGTTGATATTTGGCTCAAGGGTGCTTTGGAAGGGTACATTTTGGATTTTGTAGTACAAAACTATCAGTGTTACTTAGGGGTTGAATATATGCTTATGAAGGATTACGAGGAAGGTTATTACTTTGAACCACCGAATGTTTCATAACTTATTCCACCCAAAAAACTAAAACTCAACTCAATAACTTAATAGACCTGTGTTCCTATAGGAGTATGAAGGCCTTTGATTTTCTAGGTTATCATTCATCATTATGTGTCTATAGGAGTATGAAGGAAATACGAATGTAAGGAGTTTTTCAAGTAGAAACAAAATTAGATGTCAAAACTTATCAAAGATCATGATAAGTTGCCATCATGAATCTCAACTATACAAACATTCCATATTTTATGCACAAGACTGTAGGGAAGAAAATTCCAAAAAAATGAAGGAAACACATCTACAAGGAAAATTAAAGTAGACAAACAATACACAAGGCATGCAATATTTCCTGGAAACCCAAAAAGGTATTGGTGAACTTCTTTTTTTGACCATTGCAAATAGATCACTCAATTACCAAAAGAAAAATACAACATAATTTGCAACTGAAAACAAGTCCAAGCTTCTACATTTCACAATATCTAGTACAATAGAACATTATACAAAGGATAACTCAAGATAAGGCCATTCATATTATTGGGATGATGAAATTTTCTTTGCATAATTTCAAAGTAAGTGTTCCATTCACACATGTGACATAAGATAGTTTTTTCTTTCATTAGTTATACCTCATGCAAACGTTGAAAAACTCATATTTCATGATTCCAACCTCCATACATTCCATTCATTTTAGATACACCCATTCCTTACATCATATTGTTTCCATATGTTTCCTAACTACTTCAATCTATCCATGTCCACCATTATAAGCCTTCATTAACATATATCATATACCCACTATCCACCTCATACATACTTATATCATTCCTCCATATTGTTAACACCAAAATTTTGTCCACTTTGCTTATCCACTGGCCAAACCATATCATACGTCATGTCCAGTTTCCATTTCCACCACTTTGACCTTCACATGTAAAAAATATCATAAATGGCCCATCATTATTAATTCCTCTTTCCACAAAAGAGGGAAATTGGCACATTCCTAAAAAATGGGAAAAAGGGAAAATCCCCCCCAAAAATAAAAAATTCCCACAATTGAGAAAAGTCCATAAAAAAGGGAAAAGTAAGTTGGATCTAACCCACTCATAATGTTTATCCAAATAGCATTTTCCAATCCCATGGGCCACAAATCATGTGTCATAATATCTATATATACATGTGAAGGCCCCTCATTTCCATATCTAGACATTCTCCACCTTTTGCATGCCATTACTTTGCTGAAATTCCATTGAGTCCTTATCACCCATATGTTGAGCTTTGGAACCTCTTGTGATGTGTAGCTGGATATTGTGGAGCTTCTAGGATACCAAGAACACACTGATTTAGAAGGCTACAAGGACCACTATTTCCAGGTATTCTTATGGTCCTAGATTGTGCTCTCATAATATAAAATCATTTATGTTATCTGTTTCATTGTTAAATTAATATTAGCTCAATGCATGTTTAATGTAGATTTATTTTATTGTTGTTTATTTTGTTTGCATATCCATCTTTGAAACTGCTACTAAGGATCCTCTAATCCTTAGTAGGTGCCTTTTGCCACATGCTAGTGGGATAAATCTAGCAATAGTTTTTGGCGACTCCACTGGGGAGTCCCACAGTTTTTGGCGACTCCCACTAGGTTCGATCTATGTAGATCTGTGGTTCCATCCTTACCCATTTGTTTTTCTTTCTATTTTTCTTGGGTTACTTTTTTTTTATCTGATATGTGGATCTAGGAAGTGGTCCCTGTCAAATCTCATAGTTTTGGGTCAGATCTTTATCTTTTTCCTTCATCCATCCGATTTTGATATGCAATCGCACAATCACGCTTCCTTAGTTAGATATATTGCAATCAAGCTTCTTCGATCGTGGTTTTGCTGTTCATAAAGTACCGTCGACCCTTTCAATCACAGTTTCTCTAGTTATGGGTTGTGACCAAACTATTTTCCTTTTTACCTTTTGAGACCCTACCTCCTCGATCGCACTTTTTTAGTGTAAAAGTCGCGATCCAAACCCTTGAATGTAGTTTGTCTCATTTGGTGGGTGCGACCTAAATCTACAGACCGCGAACCTACCTTTTCAATCACACTTTCTCTTGTAAAGGTCATGATCAATCCTTTTCGATCGCACTGCTCTCTATTCTGTAGTTGTGATCGTACTGTTCTGAACCCCATGGACCCTCTATCTGGTCTCTTCCCCTGCAACTTGCTCTGATTTTTTCATACCTAATTGTTTGCAGTACCCCTAGTGTTATGCTTGCATCTATTTGCTTACTGTAGCTGCATGTTGGTCTACCTTTGTTGAGCTCCCTAGTGAAGAACAAATTGTTTCTGTGTCTTTGCTGCACCTCTTGGTTCCATCTAGATCTGTTTAGCATGCATCATTTTCTGTTTCAATAAGATGTATGGTAATAAATCATTACTTGTAGTTAGCTGTGAAGAGAAGTGCTTGCATTTAGTTGAAATGATGAATGAAAGATTGGTTTTTACATAACATTGTTTATTATTTCCTTTCAAAATTTATTTTATTGGCTATCTCTGTGGGATATACACACCACTTGTGCACACAAATCACACCTTAAAGTCAAGCGCTTGGTTCCTAACCCCAAGCAGAGCCTTAAAAATTAACCTTAACTAAACTAACATTAACCTCACTCGAGGACCAAAGTAATTTGGTAGTTTCGGGGATAGGCATCCAAACAATTCCTCTTTGTCACTTACATATAAGACATAACAGTTGTCCAATTAGGGGGCCAAAATCTTGTTGTATTTATTGGCACGGTTGAGACCAATTTGTCGGGGGCCTTTCCTTTAAGAGGGAAAGTAACAAGACTGGTTTCGAAGGTCTGGGTTGAATGCCACTCTCCACTTTTTACTAAAGGACACCTACTCATTGTCTATGGACTGAATTTGCGAGTAACCTTTCCGTATGTGCCTTGAATAAGGTAGCCTAGTTTCCATTCTTCTAGGGATCCTTTACCTAGGATCCATTCGGTAGGGGGACATCCCTTGGCCATATTTGGTTTTCCATTTCGCTTTGTTTGATGAGACTTGAGACCCCCATAGAGGAAGCGATTTGAGAAGGACTTCCATCTTTTAGTTAGGTGGCTGCTTGATCCCATACCTCATAGGTTAGTGGGTCATTTTTATTTTGATAGGTAGTGATTCTTGTTGGATTTATGGCTGTTTTGTTGTAGCTCACGTACTGTGACACATGGTTGTAGTGGGTTTTTTGAGCTTGTTTGTTGGCCCGAGTGCCTCTTTGTTGTGCTCTCCTCTTGCACACTCAGATGCATTGGGATTTTGTGCCTTTTTATCGATCATTGAGCTTATACCCATAGCATGTTCCTATCACCATAGATTCTCTGAGGTACTCTTATAGACTTAGGGGGAAGTCGCCTCAATCCAGTTTCTTGGACCGCACATGTCGGACCCCAGTTTGGCGCACTTCCATATCTTTGGAACTTTTTCCCGAGGCACTTAAGTTCACTTCTGACTATTCCCAGTTAGAGTCACCCACACGCTCACCTACATGTATCCCTCTGGATGGATCGAATATTGAACCATTGTTTGGAGGGATTGTTGGTGGTGGGTGTGGCCGTTTCCCTATAGTCACTACCATAACCACTCTAGTTGTTGGTCCTACAGTAAGCATTATTTCTGGTAGCATCGAACCTATTCCCACCACTACAGCTCACATGGTTACTGACTCTATGCCCTCTAGCATCAAGCCCACCCCCACAACCACAGTCCATACAGTCATTGGATATATTCCTAGGGGCAATGGCCACTCCACTATAATCAAATCGACCCATGCCATCGGCTCTATGGTCCCCCTCTTGACGACCATATTCATTGGCCCTACTGTCACTCCACCACCTAGTAGAGGTGGCCCCATTATTTCCTCCATGAAAACACCCATGTTGTCCCTATCACATCATATCTTACTGCTATCCTACCATTTATGTCCAGTATAAACCTCCTCGATTTGGCTAAATAGACCAACGATCCTACATGCCCCCCAATTCCTACAAAACTCCCCTTAGACATCCCTAAGTTCGAAGGGAAGGCTGGGAATACCCCCAAAACCATATTATGTTCTTTCACTTATGGTGTTCCTCTAACAACATAGTGGATGATTCCATTAGATTGAGGTTGTTTCAGCGCACCCTTACCCATGTCGCATCCAAGTGGTACACTGAACTACCTCACGGGGCACACTCCAACTTTGTGTCCTTAGCTTCCACTTTCCTGCAGTTCTTCTAGTTACCTGTCCGATATGACAAGGGAGTTGATATTCTCCTGTCTTTACGCTATAGTACTGCTACTCACAACATGGACCACATCCATGAGTGGCGTCGACATCAAAGCTTGTGTAAAATCAATCTCGACGACTAGATATTTTTAGATTGGTTCCTCAAATCCCTACTTTCTCCCATCACCTAGGACATAGCCTCTGAGTGCCCACAATATGAGGAAGAAGTGATCCTCAAGGCCCAGTAGTACGACTTGATCTATCCATAGTCTAGATACCTATACACCATTATTCCTGATCCCGCCATGGAAACTCCTCCCAAAAATATACCCCAGGGGCATCCCATGCCGTCGATGGTTATATTGGCACTATTGCATCACAACATAGGCTTTATGCCCCCTTCACCTCTAGGACGACCAATATCACATACGAAAACACCCCTAGCATTGCACAACCTTTGGCGGGTTCTTTTCTCACACAGGGTTATGGGCCTAATATATCTCGTACCTCATCCCAATCAGGAGAGACACCCTCTTATGTGCCTCCTACCCCACATGTTGATGGACCTTCCTATTCCGGATCCATGTGTGATGGTACCCCACAAGGATATTCACCCCCTTGGGAGCCTACTGTTTACTATCCTTATCCTATCAATCCTGCGACAAATCCAATGCCATCTCCTTCCCCCGTCCCACCTTATCCACAAGGGAAAGTTTATGTGCAACAAAAATTGCCCACTCAACCCACCCCCAATAACCAACAAGGGTAGGGTAAGCGCTGGGGAGGTCAGAACTGCAGAAAAAATCAACGTCAAGATGGGGGTGTCCAAACTCCACAACCCCTTGACAATAACGAAGCTAATCCTGCACCTCACAACCCTAATAAACCACCCAAGCAAGGAAAGAAACTACAACTTTGGACCAATAATCTGTGTTCCTTCTGTGGTGTTTATAGCCATTATACCCATCATTGCCCCCACTTTTCTAGAGATAACCATCTTTGGGATGAAGCCAACCAACGCCAAGGGTATGTTTCCCCTCAGGTGAAACCTAACCCCCCACCTAAACCAAGTCAACCACCTATGGTGTTGCAAAATCCTTTTCCTAATCAAGGGGTCATTGCAACACAACCCATGGTCTTGTACCCTGTCGCACCTGCTTCATCGAGTCAACCCCCCGATTCAGGTGTTCAACACCTTTTGATGTGTTCGTCTGATGTCAACCTTCAAACCAGAAAAAATCAATACGGTTTGGTTACTGAAACCATCCCCACAAATAATGTTGTTGCATCCACCCCTGTGGACCAGTATTTTCACCTACCTACACTGGTGACCGATGGGGCTCCCAAAGTCCCAAAATTTCCTTTGTGTTGCATTGTGATTAATCCCAATGCTCGAGCTGCGCTTAACTATAGCATTGTGGACAATTTGGCCCAATCATCCGCTGCCATGTCAACCTTAGAGGTTCTCTAGAACTTCTCCATGCAATGCAAATCCTTACTGTTGGCTTTAGGTTCTATAGACCCATTTGATTCACATTTGATCATGTGAGGCACCTGCAACAATTAATTAACAAGAATGCACGAAATAGCAGAAATGAAAGAACTCAGAATCACTTTTGTATTGATCACAGGCCACTTCGAGGGGGCAACCTCCTTTGAGCAAGCTCAATACAAATAACTTCACGGTGCCTTCATAGGTCTCAACACACACTTATATACTAATTCTAGGCGCCAATACTATGGGTCGAAACCATGGGCCATTACAAACTATGGATTAACAATACTACGGGCGGCTTACAAAGCATATGCGCCAACAACAATAACACAAACTATTGATTAACAAATACTACGGGACAACTTACAAAGCATATGCGTCCAACAAAAACATACTAACAAAGTAAAGACATGGGTTCCTAACATCCCCTCCCCCTTAAAAAAAGCTTTGTCCTCAAAGCTTTAGATGTGGAAATTGTTGTTGAATCTGAAGGAGTGGTTCCCATGTAGCATCCTCTGGTTGCATGCCGTGCCACTGAATTAAGACCTCTGTGATAGAACGAGAGCGAAGCTGACGCGTGCGCCGATTGAGGATGGCCTATGGCTCCAAAAGGATGGATCCTTCATTATCTAGTTCGGGTAAAATCGTTTGGCCGCTGATGTTGGTGCCAAGAACTTTCTTCAGACAAGAGACATGAAAGACTGGATGAATGCGGGAAGAAGGAGGAAGTTCCAATTTATAAGCAACGGACCCAATCCTCTGAAGAATCCGATATGGCCCATAGAACTTTGGAGCGAGCTTATGACGCCCTTTGAGTTTCAAGGAGGATTGTTTGTACGGCTGGAGACGAAGAAAAACCATATCGCCGACTTGAAAAGTGCGCTCCGAACGGTGCTGATCAGCTTGTTGCTTCATGCGATTTCTTGCCATGTGAAGATTGTCCCGCAAAATGTGAAGAATCTGATCGCGGTTGCGAAGGACCTTGTCAACTTCCTGAACTGGTGAACTGGTGGGGGTGTATGGAAGAAGAGCTGGAGGTGCCTGACCGTATACTGCTTCATATGGGGTCATTTTAGAGGCAGTATGGTAAGAGGTATTGTACCACCATTCAGCGAGAGGGAGCCACTTTGCCCACTGATGTTGTTGTTCTGAGGTGAAGCAACGAAGATAAGTTTCCAAGCATTTATTGACAATTTCAGTCTGACCATCTGTTTGTGGGTGATACCCTGAACTCATCTTCGGTTTGGTGCCAGTGTGGCGAAATAGTTCTGTCCAAAAATGACTAGTGAAAGTCGCATCACGATCCGAGACAATGGAAGAAGGGATGCCATGAAGACGAAAGATCTGGTCCATAAAAATTTGAGCGACAGAGGAGGCTGTATAGGGATGGCTGAGAGCGCAAAAATGACTATATTTGGAGAGACGATCAACCACAACGAGAATCACTGTCTTCCCGCCA